>BLSH010297004.1:67687-78859 GCA_018402905.1 Glandirana rugosa
GATCAAGATTTCCCTCTCAAAGGTCAATCTGTCCCTCTAAGCAACAGCTGGAAACTCTCCCTTTAGAACTAGGAGATGATTTTTCAACAATAATGTGTCACTTACAGCAACAGCTGGCCCTATAGGACTAGGCAATTGTTTTTGAACAATAATCTGTCCCTCTAAGCAACAGCTGGAAACTCTCCCTTTAGAACTAGGAGATGATTTTTCAACAATAATGTGTCACTTACAACAACAGCTGGGCCTATATGAGTAGGCAATGGTTTTTGAACAAGAATCTGTCCCTCTAAGCAACAGCTGGAAACTCTCCCTTTAGAACTAGGAGATGATTTTTGAACAATAATGTGTCACAACAACAGCTGGCCCTATAGGAGTAGGCAATGGTTTTTGAACAAGAATCTGTCCCTCTAAGCAACAGCTGGAAACTCTCCCTTTAGAACTAGAAGATGATTTTTGAACAATAATGTGTCACTTACAGCAACAGCTGGCCCTATAGGAGTAGGCAATGGTTTTTGAACAATAAACTGTCCCTCTAAGCAACAGCTGGAAACTCTCCCTTTAGAATTAGAAGATGATTTTTGAACACTAATATGTCACTTACAACAACAGCTGACCCTATAGGAGTAGGCAATGGTTTTTGAACAAGAATCTGTCCCTCTAAGCAACAGCTGGAAACTCTCCCTTTAGAACTAGGAGATGATTTTTCAACAATAATGTGTCACTTACAGGAACAGCTGGCCCTATAGGAGTAGGCAATGGTTTTTGAACAAGAATCTTTCCCTCTAAGCAGAAGCCTCTACCTAGTGCAGTCAGATCGCTCAAAGCAGCAGTATGTGAAATATCAAATTACTCCCACAATCTGATCGTTGTGTACGATCCCACAATCTGATCGTTGTGTATGAACGTAACGATCATTGTGTTAGGCAGAGTTTGATCTGCAATGTGTCACTCAAAGCAGCAGTATGTAAAATCTCAAATTACTCCAACAATCTGATCGTTGTGTACGATCGTAACGATCGTTGCGTTAGGCAGGGTTTAATCTGCAATCTGCAACTCTAAGCAGCAGTATTTGAAATCTCAAATTCCTCCAACAATTTGATCGTTGAGCATGATCGTAGCAATCGTTGTTTTATGCAGAGTTTGATCTGCAACTCAAAGCAGCGGTATTTGAAATCTCAAATTACTCCAACAATCTGATCGTTGTGCACGATCGTAGCGATCGTTGTTTTATGCAGAGTTTGATCTGCAACTCAAAGCAGCGGTATGTGAAATCTCAAATTTCTGCTATCTGTCCTCAGAGCAACAGCACAGCAGTAGTAATCTATCTCAGGATGCAGGATCAGATGTTGTTAAAATGTCTCTAATCTCTCCCTGACGCCGTCAGCTTCCTCTCCCTACAGCTAACCCAAGAGCATGTGACTGCAGCATCAAGTGACTCCAGCTTATAAAGAGGCTGGGTCACATGATGCACTGGCCAATCACAGCCATGGCTTTAGTAGGCATGGCTGTGATGGCTTCTAAGGGCAAACCAGTGAAACGCTTGTTGATTGGCTGCCCTGCAGCTTCTCAACACGTGGAGTAAAATACCAGAACCCCGGACCCGAACCCGAACGTTTTTTGAAATGTCCGTTTTCGGTTCCGGGTCCCGGACACCCGAAAGTTCGGTACGGACCCGAACGTTACAGTCCAGGTTCGCTCAACACTAATGGTAACCTATTCCTACGTGAGGAAGAATCTATTTGATTGTCTGGTACCATGTTGAAATCACCACACATAATGAGGTGTCCTTTCTGAAATGTGTTAATTGTTTTCATTAGCTTATTCAGCAATCTAATTTGTCTGGTGTTGGGAGCATGTACATTCACAACAGTACATTTAGTGTTGCTCAGGGTACAGTCTAGAGCGAGTTATCTATCTTCGGGGTCGACTAATGAGTCATGGATAGTTAGCAAAACTGAGTCTTTGAATGCTATGAGTACTCCATTCTTTTTATAAGGGCCGAAGGCCTTGTAAATGCGTTAGAATAGTTTATTGGTGAATTTAGGTTCCTCATCTATTTTAAAATGTTTTTCTTGTACACAGAGGATTTTGCTGTGGGATTCTCTAGCTGTACGCCATTTTTGCCGGGTGGTTCAGGCCCTTGGCGTTCAGCGAAAGAAATTTTGGCATTGTGGACGCTCTAACAAAAAAAAAAAATAGTCGTGAGATGTGTGTGGGATACTAACAGTTGTAGTACTTTATTTTGATGGCAAGTTTGGTGTTGTAGTAGGAGGTACTTTAGGGTTCACGGTTCTTCGAGAGAATTACTTGAGACGTCTTCCTGATTTGGGCGCAAATGCAGGCGCACACGTGTATGCACACGTGAACACACTACGTACGCCCACGCACAGGCCTCCTGACCTTAATTCCAGGGGCAGCGGTTGTTTCCTGACATTGCCCTCCCCAAGGGGCAGCCTCCGGATGCCCAGCCGGGAAAACTTAGCAGGGTTGTTCTCCTTGAAAGATTGGATAAGTCCATCAGTGTGGATGTTGGCTTCGGGCTCCCAGGAGTTCTCTTCGGGGCCATAACCCTTCCATTTCACCAAATACTGGATCCTGTTACCCCTCTTCCTGCAGTCCAGGATGGATTCCAATTCAAATTCCTCTTCGCCGTCTACCAGGATTGGACCCAGCAGGCTAGTCTTCCGCCCGGGAAAAGGATTTGGAATCACGGTTTTCAGCAGTGATACGTGAAACACTGGGTGAACATGCAAAGAGGGTGAAAACTCCAGCTCATAAGCCACCCTGTTGATCTACCTTTTCACTGGGAAGGGTCCAATAAACCTGGGTCCTAACTTCAAACTCTCCCCGTCTCCCTTTATCAAACACCTCTTTGTTATGCTCCTGGGTCCGGGCCTGGGTTTCCTGGAGAAGTTTGCTGTTTTCTTCCCAGAATTTGGTCATTTCTTGTATTGCGGGTACTGCACTTTCGAGGTTGTGGTTTAGCATGAAGGTCGGGTGGAAGTGAAAATTGGCCAGAAATGGATGGTATTATTAAAAGCAAACTCGGCTAATGTTAGCAGAGAGGCCCAGTCATTTTGTGAGAATGACGAAAAGCAGCGAAGATATTGTTTGAGCATCTGATTCGTCCTTTCTGTCTGACCATTTGTTTGCGGATGGTAGGCTGAAGAAAATGGCAATTCAATGTCAAGTGAGGAGCATAAAGCTTTCCAGATCCTGGAAGTGAACTGAACTCCGTGGTCAGAGACAATGCTGGCTGGGAGTCCATGGAGCCTCACTATCTCACGGATAAATATTTCAGCCATTTCAGTGGCTGACGCTGTACCCTTCATTGGTAGGAAGTGGGCCATCTTCGTTAAGCTGTCTACTACCACGAAGATTGTGGAGTAGCCTTGGGACGGTGACAGCTCAACAATAGAATCCATCAAAATCATGGACCAAGCCCTCTCAGACACAGGAAGTGGTTTCAGTAAACCCCAGGCTTTGGTCTTACTGCTCTTGTTCTGAGCACAGATAGGGCATGAGCTGACATATTTCCTACAGTCCTTGTCTGCTCGCGACCACCAGAATGATCGTAGGAGCAGTTTGGTTGTTTTGCGGGCACCGAAGTGTCCCACCAGCTTGTGATCATGACAGGATGTCAAGACTGATAGGCGCTGGTCCTCTGGAATAAAGAGCCTGTTGTCGTGCCACAGTAGGCCGTCTTTGGTTAGCAGGTTGGGGTCTGCAGGCCTGGGGGTCTTGGCTAAGGACTGTCTTATTCGGGATAGCAGGTCCCCTTGAGTCAGTAGAAAATTCCTGGGATGCAGGACTGTATCAGGGGTCACAGGATCACCAGGTTTACAGAACATCCTAGATAGGGCATCAGGTTTGATGTTCTTCGACCCAGGCCTGTACGTGACGTGGAAGAGGAAGCGTGAAAAGAAAAGGGCCCATCGGGCTTGGCGAGGTCTCAGTCTTTTAGCTGCTATATATATAGGATATTTCAAATGTTTGTGATCTGTAAAGATCAAGATGGGGTGCCTGGCTCCTTCCAACAGATAGCGCCACTCTTCCAAGGCAGCTTTAATGGCCAGAAGCTCTCTATCCTCCACATCATAGTTCTTCTCTGGAATGGTTAGCTTGTGGGAGAAGAATGCTACAGGATGTAAGGCAGCCTTAGCTCCTTCAGAGGCATCCACCTCCAGGAAAATTGGCAAGGTGGGGCAAGGGTGTCTAATGATGGGTGCTGAGGTAAAGAGTCTTTTGAGGGTCCCAAAAGCTTCCTGGGCTTCCTCAGTCCACAAGAACCGTGTGTTCAGCTTGGTCAGCTGAGTAATTGGGGTGATAATAGCTGAAAACCCCTTTCATAAAATTTCTGTAAAATTTGGCGAAGCCAATGAACCGCTGGACTCCCTTTTTGTCCGTGGGGGATGGCCAGTCTAGGATGGCGGCAACCTTCTGAGGGTCCATAGTGATGCCAGTGACTGAGATGATAAGCCCCAGGAAGGGGATACGTTCAAATTCACACTTCTCCGCCTTGGCATAAAGCCTGTGCTGCCGAAGGTGGCTCAGGACACTCGCCACGTTTACGGTGTTCTTCCAAGGTAGGGGAAAAGATCAGTATGTCATCTAGGTAAATGATGACAAATAGATCCAAGTAGTCCTTGAACATGTCATTCACAAACTGCTGGAATGTGGCAAGGGCGTTGCAGAGCCCGAAGGGCATCACTAAATATTCGAAGTGCCCGAACCGTGTTTGGAAGGCGGTCCTCCATTCATCGCCTTCCCGGATACGGACAAGATTATATGCTCCACGGAGGTCCAGCTTGGGGAACACTGTTGCCGCCTCTAGCCTCTGAAAGTGCTCTGGAACCAGGGGTAGAGGGTAACAGTTTTATGTTGCAGTCATCTGAGAACCGTTCTGGTAGGGGCACCTTGGTGCGATCTGCAGATTGACTAGCCCCAGGGGCTGAGGTAAACTTCTGGACCCGTCCCTCTAGCCGGTTGTAGCCTTCCTGCAGGGACTTGACGGCCTGAGTCAGACCAGCCAGGTGCGAGCAAAGTTCATCCATGGGAGAGGACCCCTGTGCAGACCCAGGCATGGCTGTCCGTTACTGTCACGTATCTGGTGATGGAGTCTGGCTTATGCAGGGATAACCTCTCTTACAACCCTGATTTGTGAACCCCTGGTAGAGCAGACAGGAGGTTCAGGAGTGAGGATGGCACGAAGGTTGAACTGGTCACCGGGACAACTGAAGTAGATCCTCCGGTCTCGTGCTAGTTGGTAGAGTGGAGGTACAGGCTGGGTCGGCAACGGGCTGGCAGTGCAGTAGAAGGGAGCAGGCAGAGAGTAGTCGGGCACGGGCAGAGTTCGTTAATGGGCAGGCAGCGGAGGTACAAGGGAGCAGGCAGAAGAGTGGTCGTGGAAGCCGAGGTTGGTGCAGGCAGAAATCAGAGCAGGGTTGAGACAAGCTGGGTCACAGGAACAGGTAATCAGGTAATCGGATGGCTCAGGAACACACGCACAAATGCTGTAGAACGGACAGCACTGGTTGTAGGGTGCTGTCTGCTTAAATGAGCCTTTTGGGCGCCAATGGCGGCGCACACGCGCATACGCGCACAGGTGCTCACACACACTATGTACTCCCACGCACAGGTCTCCCATCCCGAATTCCAGGGGCAGCAGTTGTTTCCTGACAGTGTAGGATAACAGCTGTAAAAGGAGAAGCGGCGACCAGAACAAGGCTGCCGAGCAACTGGGCTAAAAGTTTGTGGAAGATTCAGCAGCGAGCGCAACACCGATCCGAAAGGTATATTTGAAGGTATCATCATTCAATTCAGCACCTTGGTAAGTGTAACTGTAGAGAATTGAGTTGTTATTTCGCAGATGCAGCCGGATTGTTAGCCCTGTGGTTATGTTGAGGCCGGTTAGGGATTTCCCGTAGTATCTCCCACTTACGGAGCAGCTGGATGCCTTCTTCGACAGTGGTGATGTAGTATTTGGTGCCATTTTTTGTGACCATTATTTTAGTGGGAAAACCCCATTGGTAGGGAATTTTGTGGTTAGTGAGGGCATTCATTATCTTGCGCAGTTGCCTTCTCAGCTGGCGAGTGTATTGTGATAGATTTGAGTAAAGCTGGATCCTAGCGTATGGGGCTGGGAGTTGGCCCAGGTGTCTAGCTTTTGCCAAGAGCTGATCTTTTGTATGAAAGAAGTGAACTCTCATTAAAACATCACGAGGAACCTCTTCAGGTAGAGGAGGTGGTTTGGGTAGGCGGTGTATGCGGTCTATAATCGTCTCTACAGGAGAGGTGTCTGGTAGAAGCATGGAAATTAGCTTTCTAGCATAGCTGTTGAGGTCATTAGGGAGAATGCTCTCAGGGATGCCCCTTAATTTAACATTGTTTCGGCGGGACCTGTCTTCGAGATCCGCCATTTTGGCCTTCATCCATTGTTGTTCATCACGTGTGTTTTCATGTGCATCTACTAGGTCATTGACTGTTTCAGTCATGTTTCCTATTTGATTTTCGATGCAGTGCACTCTTTTGCCCATATAATGCATTTCTGTGGAGAATTTGGTAAACACGGTTAGGAAGTCAGTGTGCATTGATGATTGAAGTGAGATGAGCATCTCCTTCATCGTGGTGTCAAGCACCGGTTGGACAGATGTGGGAAAGTCAGTTATGGGTGATGCATGTGCTGATTGTATGGGGTGATTCTCCTGTATTAGGCCTACCTCATGTCCAGGTGAAGACAAGCCATGTAACTATGACCAGTTATTGTAGAGCAGCTTCCCTAGTAGCAGATTTTCTCAGCTGCCACACTGACATGAATGAAGGGCTCAGGCCACCTGCCGGGAAAACATCTTGGGTGGTGGACCTAGCTACATCTCTGGATGTCATATAGCCTTTGGCTTTCTGTGTAATTCTGTGTAATTTAACCACTTGACCACAGGGCACTTAAACCCCCTTCCTAACCAGACGAATTTTCAGCTTTCAGTGCTCTCACATTTTGAATGACAAATACTACAATGTACCCATATTACATTTTTGTCTTTTTTTCACACAAATAGAGCTTTCCTTTGGTGGTATTTAATCACCATTGGGGTGTTTATTTTTTGATCAATAAATGAAAAAAAAAAGAAAATTTTGTAAAAAAATGCATTTTTCTTTGTTTCTGTTATAAAATTTTGCAAATTAGTAATTTTTCTTCATAAATTTTGGCCAAAATTTATACTGCTATATATCTTTGGTAAAAAATAACCCAAATGAGTGGATATTATTTGGTCTTTGTGAAAGTAGAAAGAAAGAAGAGACTACAATCTATGGTGCCAATCACTAAAAATTGATCACACCTGATGCACTGACGGCCTATCTCATTTCTTGAGGCCCTAACAAGACAGAAAAGTACAAATACCCCCCAAATGACCCCTTTTTGGAAATAAGACAGTCCAACGTATTTAGTAAAAGGCATGGCGAGTTTTTTGAAGTTGTAATTTTTTCCCACAATTCTTTGCAAAATTAAGATTTTTTTTTCTGTTTTTTTTCACAAAATTGTCATATTAACAGATTATTTCTCACACCCAGCATATGCATTCCACGATTTACACCCCAAAACACATCATCCTGAGTATGAGAATATCACATATGTGAGACTTTTACACAGCCTGGCCACATACAGAGGCCTAACATGCAGGGAGCACCATCAGGTGTTCTAAGGACATAAATTACACATATAATTTCCTGACTACCCCTTGCAATTTTGAAGGTCCTGGAGCACCAGGGCAATGGAAACGCCCAAAAAAGGGCCCCATTTTGGAAAGTAAACACTCCAACGTATATTCTATGAGGCATAATGAGTCTTTTGAATGGCTCATTTTATCCACAAGTTTTTGGAAATTATGGAAAGAAAATGAAAATGCATTTTTTTTTTACATAAGGTTGTCCATTTATACAATATTTCTAACACACAGCATGTACAAGCAGAAATTTCACCCTAAAATATATTCTGCTACTCGTCCCAAGTATGGCGATACCACATGTGACACTTTTACACAGCCTGGCCACATACAGAGGCCCAACATGCAGGGTGTACCATCAGGCATTCTAGGGGCATACATTTCAAATCTAATTTGACTACCTATTACATTATTGTGAGGCACTGTGGTGGCACTGATGGGCGCTGTAGTGGTACTGATGGGTGCTGTAGTGGCATAAATGTGTACTGTAGTGGCATGGAAGTGACATGGATGAGAATTGATGTGGTATGGATGAGCATTAATGAGGCATAAATGAGCACGAATGGGGGTGGATAAGCTGTAGATGGGGATGACTGAGCACAGATGGATGGCTGAGCACTGATACATGAGCACAGATGCATTGGTGAGCACGCATGCATGGGTGAGCATGCATGCATTGGTGATCATGCCTGCATGGGTGAGTACAGATGGACGGTGGAGCATGGATGCATGGCTGAGCATGGATGGATGGGTGAGCACGGATGGATGGGTGAGCACGGATGGGTGGTGGAGCATAGACGCATGGGTGAACACGGATGAACATCGATGAGGTTGGATGGGTGAGCATGGCTGGATTGGTGAGCATGGATGAGGCCGCATGGGTGAGCATAACTGGATTGGTGAGCACGGATGCATGGGTGAGCATGGTGGGATGGGTAAACAAGAATGTATGGACGAGCACGAATGCATGGGTGAGCATGGATGGATGGGTGAGCACGGATGCATGGGTGAGCACAGATGGATGGCTGAGCATGGGTGCATGGATGAGCATGGATGCATGGTTAAACAAGGATAAGGCTGGATGGGTGAGCACGGATGAGGCTGCATGGGTGAGCACGATTGGATTGGTGAGCACGGATGCATGGGTGATGGATGAGTGAGCACGGACGGGTGAGCACGGATGCATGGGTGACGGATGAGTGAGCACGGATGGGTGAGCACGGATGCATGGGTGACAGATGAGTGAGCACGGATGGGTGAGCATGGGTGACAGATGAGTGAGCACGGATGCATAGGTGAGGGATGGGTGGGCACAGATGCATGGGTGACGGATGGGTGAGCACGGATGTATGGGTGATGGATGAGTGAGCACGGATGGGTGAGCATGGACGCATGGGTGACGGATGGCTGGGCATGGATGGGTGAGCACGGATGCATGGGTGATGGATGGGTGGGCACGAATGGGTGAGCACGGATGCATGGGTGACAGATGGGTGGGCACAGATGGGTGAGCACGGATGCATGGGTGACGGATGGGTGGGTACAGACGTGTGAGCCGGCTTGTTTACATGTGATCGCTCCATCATTTGACGGAGTGATCACGTGGTAAACGGCTGCTGCGAGCGGCCATTTACCATGATCTGTGATGCGCTGGGTCTCACGGACCCGGTCGTCATGGATGCTCCCAGGTGATCGCTCCATCATTTGACGGAGTGATCACGTGGTAAACGGCTGCTGCGAGCGGCCATTTAACATGATCTGTGATGCGCCGGGTCTCACGGACCCGGTCGTCATGGATGCTCCCAGGTGCGCGCCCCAGGGGGCGCGTGGGAGCGCGTTTCTGGGAGGACATTATAGTACGTCCTCCCAGAATAATGGATCCACCTTGCGGCCGTGTAATTACATTACACGGTCGGCAAGTGGTTAATGATAATGAAATTGCCATTCATTGAACAGATCTTCCTTAAAGTGGATGTAAACCCACCACCCACCCAGTATAAACCAATGACACAGTATTAATGTATATAAACTTGCAAGCCTCCTGCATCTATTCCTACAAATGTCCTTCCTGTAAGCACTAGCAGCTCTGTAAAACTCTGAAATCAGAGGGTGTAACCTGTGTTTGCTGGAGTTTGGTGGGTGGAGTTGTGATGTCACAAGCCTCCCCATCCACCTCTATACTGAGACATTGAGGGGGGGTGCAAAACTTTCTCTGCTGTGTGACATATGCAAATTGCTTGTCACTCACAGAGCAAGGGGCGGATGGACTGTGTATTTCCCTGTTAGTCAGACTTTCTCTTCCTGAAAAATGATAAGCTCATTACTCACAGTTGGATTAACTCTTTGTGGCAAGACTGGGCACAGATGAAATAACATGCTATACTCTACCAGGCAGAATTATTAATTACATTTTTTTTGGGTTTACATCCACTTTAAACATTCATAAATAGTTGGCTTTGTTGGAGGTCCTCATGAAAAAGTTAGCATTGGAACACAATGTAAAATATTGTCTAATCTCTGTGTATTCCTCCATAAAATTAATGTTCCCAGCATTTCTAAATGTTATAAATTACCTTCTGTTCCTTTTTATTTGCATTCAGCCTTGCCTGCACAGTGACCTTTTTTTCTCTCTTAATGTTAGCTTCCCCTGTGTACATATTATTGACAAGAATACTTATCCAACAACATTATATAATGTGCTTATTTCTTTTTCCTCTTTCTCCCTTCAGTGAAATCTTCCTCTGAGCCTTTGTGCTACAAGGCTGCCTCGAGCAGAATAACATTAAGACACTGTGTTGATCCCTTACCACGTTCTTTATGCAGTTGGGTTTCAAACAGTATCATGTTGTTACTGCGACATGTCTTCTGAAAGAATAATAATTAATGCCTTTTATGTAAGTTGTTCTATAACCTGCAATACACTTTACTAGAGTTGAGCGAACCTCTGGAATTTCGGGTTCTGCTGGTCCGTCCGAACTTCGGGACAAAGTCCGGGTCCGGGTCCGGACGGAACCCGAACGATCGCACGGACAACGAACCCCATTGAAATCAATGGGGACCCAAACTTTTAGGCACAAAAATGGCTGTAACAAAGTCCTGGAAAGCCCTAGAGGGCTGCAAAAGGAAGTAAAATGGGGGTAAGGGTAGGGCAAGTGCCCTACAAAAAAATGGGGACAGGGATATAACTTTAAATATTTTTTAAAAAATAAAAACATAAAAAAAGCAAAAATGGAGGTGAATGTGGATCATCTTCAAACTGTGTCTGAAAAGTATTAATTAACGGTAGAAGCCATATAACTGTTCTAAAATCATCTTCAAACTAGGGCAAGTGCCCTACAAATAAATGGGGATAGGGAAAATAAATTAAAATCAAGTAAAAAAACGGGAAGGGGGGTGGATGTGGAGTAGGAGCCTAGAGGTTGACTAGGCCGTGACCGTGGCCTGTCTCTTA
>BLSH010297004.1:109928-132317 GCA_018402905.1 Glandirana rugosa
GAGACGGAAGCGGAACACGAAGGCGACTCGGGGGCCACAGTAAACCGGAAGATGCGCGACTACAAGCGCACACTGGTAGAGGCGCTGCTGAGGGCATTCCCAAATGACACCGGGGGCTCAGCGGAAGCACAAGGCGAAGGCAGAGGTGGAGGAGGAGAAAGAGGAAGAGGAGGAAGAGGCCACCAACGCAGCTGTGCCACCGCCAGCACCTCAGAAGGTAGGGTTAGCATGGCCGAAATGTGGCAAAGCTTTGTCAGCAGCCCGCCACAACAAACAGCACAACCAGCCGATAGACAAGTCTTAGCAGGAGGCAGCATTTCAGCAGTATGGTGCAAGAGTATGTGTGCACACGCCTACATGTACTGACTGATGGGTCTGCCCCATTCAACTTCTGGGTCTCCAAATTGGCCAAATGGCCTGAGCTTACCCTTTATGCCTTGGAGGTGCTGGCCTGCCCTGCCGCCAGTGTATTGTCGGAACGTGTGTTTAGCACGGCAGGGGGCGTTATCACAGACAAGCGGAGCCGTTTGTCCACATCCAACGTGGACAAGCTAACCTTTATTAAAATGAATCAGGCATGGATCCCACAAGACTTGTCTGTACCTTGTGCAGAATAAACATTTAGACCGGACTCACACAGCCATTCACATACTTGTTTTTTTGAATAGGCCTCAATACAAAAAAAAAAAAAATACCATGTTGGTTACCTCCTCCTACTCCTCTACCACCGCCACTTCCACCTACACTGCCTAGTCAACCTCTAGGCTCCTACTCCACATCCACCCCCTTCCCATTTTTTTATTTGATTTTAATTTATTTTCGCTATCCCCATTTTTTTGTAGGGCACTTGCCCTACTCTTACCCCCATTTTACTTCCTTTTTCAGCCCTCTAGGGCTTTCCAGGACTTTGTTACAGCCATTTTTGTGCCTAAAAGTTCGGGTCCCCATTGATTTCAATGGGGTTCGGGGTCCGTGCGAACGTTCGGGTATTGTCCGGACCCGAATCCGGACTTTGTCCCGGAGTTTGGCCGGACCAGCAGAGCCCAAACTTCCAAAGGTTCGCTCAACTCTAATCACAATTAGAATTCAGTCCTGTCCAGGTAAATAGCCGACCAGTGCGAACAGGGAGAGTCCTGCCCCTCAGATCCTGACCTCCCAGAGCATTGCTCTCTGTGAAGTGACTCATTTACATATGAAGGAAACACCTTCATAATAAGCTCCCATAGTCCTTCCTTTGTAGTCTTGCAGTAAGCCATTATTCTTTGGCATTCTGCAAGACAGGGATGACACATTTACACCTGATTTGCATACTGAGGAGTGATCTACATTCGGGTCCACCCACATCAACTCCCAGAACTGCTACAAGTGATTCCCATAGCCTGCCCTAAAACTACAGAGGATCAAAGGATGATGGGACATGTAGTATCAGGACTGGTAAAGGAAGGAAACAGGAACTCAGAGAACTTTGAAATTCAGCCAGGAGAAGGAATGACATCACAGACACACAAACTTGTCTTTTACAGCTAAATAAGGTAAGATACAGATAAAATGACAGTGGGGTTGTGATTCATTTACATGCACAATGCATCTGTTGTTTTGGGATGCAGAAGCTGGAGTTGTGCTTTAAAAGTATTTCTTTTTTCAATAAACTTTTATTCAAAGAATTTTCAAAGTATAATAGTACAAACATTGTCATACAAATGTCGAAGGACAGGTGCGCTCCCAAGGTAGGTCATGGGCTAGTCTGTCTCAATCAAGTGACATATAAACAGTAAAGGACCTCTCCTGACAGAAAGGTCCTGTCAAATAAAACATTCGCTTTCCAAGGATGCAAAGGTCAGTAATTATGAATACCTAGGTACAATAATCAGACCAGGCCCAGACTGACCATAGGGCATATCGGGAGTTTGCTCGGTGGGCCGGGGGGGCGCCGGGTCGCTTGTCGGCCTGGTTGGGAGACATCCGACATGCAGAGCGGGCCGTGGGTTCTGATATGCAGGGCCGGCTGCTAGTGCTCTGCATATTCTTGCTGGTGGTGGGAGGAGCGGAAGGAGTCTCTTCATTCCCCGCCCACCAAGCCTTTCCATGGCAACCTAGGCTGCCACACGAAGCACAAAGCAGAGAGGGGGTGGGGCGGGGCCAGGAGCTCCACTGATGTTCTGACCCCGCCCCATGCAGCCTGTTTGCTTGGGAGTGAGTGGCTAAGTAAAGCAGGATTCAGAGTGGCAGCCCCACCCCCAGATCACTGTATGCCCCAGCCAGTAGACAGGGGGCGGGGCCGGGAGCTACACTGACGATCTGACCCCGCCCCATTCAGCCTGTGTGCTCGGGAGGGAGTGTCTGTAGAGAGATCAGAGTGGGAGCTCCGCCCCTGGACCTCTGAAAGTGTATGGTGAGCAGGCTGGTCAGATATGTCCTTACACCCATAGAATGCCTGACTGCTCTTCCTGAAACTGAGCTGTGTTATTCAATTGTAAAGTTGTGCATTGTTGAAAGTTATCTGACCATCTCCTGTGCCATGTTGCAGTCTCTGGTAATCTCCTGTACCATGTTGCAGTCTCTGGTAATCTTCTGCACCATGTCGCTGTTTCTGGTAATCTCCTATACCATTTCACAGTCTCTGGTAATCTCCTGTACCATGTCACAGTCTCTGGTAATCTCATGTACCATGCTGCAGTCTCTGGTAATCTCCTGTAGCATGCCCATAGTCTCTGGTCATCTCCTGTACCATGCCGCAGTCTCTGGTAATCTCCTGTAGCATATCAATGGTCTCTGGTAATCTCCTGTAGCATGTCCATGGTCTCTGGTCATCTCCTGTAGCATGTCCGCAGTCTCTGGTCATCTTCTGTAGTATGCCTGCAGTCTCTGGTCATCTTCTGCAGTATGTCCGCAGTCTCTGGCAGCCTCCTGTAGTATGTTTGCAGTCTCTGGCCCTCACATGTAGTATATTTGCAGTCTCTGACCTTCACGTGTAGTATGTTTGCAGTCTCTGACCTTCACGTGTAGTATGTTTGCAGTCTCTGACCCTCTCTTGTAGCATGTCTGCAATCTCTGACCCACTCCTGTTGTATGTGTAGTAATGTGCCACTTTACTTGCTCAATTATTTGGGATTGTTCCCCTGCTCAGGACCGCAGCACCCTTCCCCAGTGTCCAGTCTGCTCCCTCGCCTCATGGTCTCCCCTGCTCCCAGGCAGCCTGTAGGTGTAAGATTCCTCCCCTGTGCCTATGGGCTGCTGGGATGTGTAGTTTTCCCTCAGGGATTATAATGATCTTCGGGACTACATGTCCCAGGATCCTTTGCACCCTGCTGTCCCTCCTGGATTGGCTCCTCTCCTCCTGCCAATGAGGAAGCAGGGAAGGGAGGAGGGTGGGAGGCTGCCTGCGCTAGCCATATTGAGAGTTCAATATGGCTAGCACAGGCATGGTGGTTATCAATCACCACCCCCCGGGCTGCTAAGTCTAAAATGCCCAGGCCTATTTTTTGTCCCAGTCCGGGCCTGCTGACTACACATATATGTTTGTCAATCAGCAGATCCTGGGTGTAATGTCAAACTCCCTCAGACTGTCTGTGTAGCTGTCTGCCCATACCTCCTTAAGGGCAGACTGTTATTGAATGACAGACAGCTCACTAAACTACCTAGAGCACTCATCAGCACCCTTGTAGTTCATTGAGGACTATAAACCATCATCCGCAAAGGCTGCTCGTTCTTGTAGTAAATTGATTCACACGGATCTGTGAATCAATGATGCAGCTGTGTGGGTGGAACCCCTCATGGCTGCGCTCTCTTTAAATTGTGACAGCGAGTGCGGGGAGAAGATCCTCAGCTCGATGTCAAAAAGACTGGGGAGGAATCGGGGGACAGTGGTCAGATGCTGAACATGTTACAAGTTACACCCTAAATATGGGTGACATGTAACATGTTCAGAAAGATGAACTTATCCTTTAACTCCCTGATAGACTTCAATGGGGTTTGAATTGGAAATCAAAATTTTCCAAGTTTATTATAGGTACGACAAGCAGTCCCTGAACCAAACCCAGGCTAATTTGCTCATTCCTACCAAGGGATAATCATATTCTGTCAAACATTACTGATGTCTGGTGACCACAACTACAAGAGATGTGCTACATTCACTGAGCACTCAGGCACTACATATTTTATATTATGAGTATTTAGTCAATAAAAGCATCGTTGTAGTCATGATAGACTAATAATGTCTGACTGCGATCGATATGCAGAGCAGAGGTGAGTGTACATGGCCACATTCTTTGACCAATAAAAACAAAAAGTTGTATTTTTTTAATTTCACGATATCCATTAAAGATGAAATGAATGATGCAAAATAAAAATCTGGATAATCCTCCACTTTACACAAACAAAAAACAAACAAAGCCCAAAGCCACAGCATAAGAGAATTCCCTGAGGTTTGTCCCATGCCGAGGCATAAGAAGATTTATCAGCACGTCTCTTGGATGCTCTCCAAAGTTTAGGTAGCTAATAGTTTGTGTTCTCACAGCATCAGATAAACACAATTCAAAGTGCAGATGTTAATTCTCGCTTAATCTCAGCCACCAATCACATTGTCCCCCAGGGTGCAAGCATAATGCTTGTTTCCACTCAGAAATGATCACAAGTTACAGAAACAGCTTTGTTTATGGTGTTTAAGATAACCCAGAGTCCAAGAATAAGGGGGAGTTTGTGGTTAGGAGAAAACCACCGGGGAATGTTACGCAAGGCCAAAGGCATTGGTTGTTTATTTCGGAAAACAAAGTGTGCTGCATGTTTGAACAACAAAACCTCAGGATGTCCAGACATATGCTTTAAGTCAGGTTTAGGAAAACTGTAAATATTTAAGCCTAACCAGCAGCGAGAACTAATATCCAGGAGGCACAACACTTGGAACACCAGGGGCACAGCACAAAGTGCCATGTTGCCCATATGCCCTGAGCTAATCACACAGATCCCATAGCTGGAAATACTGTATCTTCAAAAAGTTGACAAGGTACACATTGCTTTAGATTGAAAATATCCAAGCTCATAATCTTCTTGGAGGACCTCAAATCACTATATTCTCAGTTATGACATGCTTATTACAATTCAGTACACAGATTTCCAACAAACCCAACAAAAAATGTGTGCAACTGGAAATGTATGGAACAGGGACTGATTGGATGATGAAAATCGGCAAAGTTTCACCACATTCACTAAGCTCTAGGGAAAATGAGTGCAGCTGCACTTGCACAGTGCACAATGTATTTAGTAAATCAACCCCACAGAGTCCAAAGTGACCGGTTGCTAATATGGAAATTAGCTCATACTTGAAATAAGACATCCAAAGTTTGCTCTTACTCAGAGCGGGGGAACGCAGTTCTGGCACCTCCAAAACTGAATGCATGTAATGGCAAGGGGGGCTGGGGTGTGCTGTAGGGTCTATTGATGCTGGGAAATCTATTGTTGCTGGATGGGATCTGTTTTTGCGGAGCAAGGGGTCTATTGTTGCTGGGGAGGTCTTCTGTTGCTTGTGAGTGATCTATTGTGGCTGGAGGTGGGTTTAATACTGCTGGAGGGGGGTCAATCATTTCTTGGAGGGATCTATTGTTGAGGTAGGGGTCTATTGTTGCTGGGGAGGTCTTCTGTTGCTTGTGAGGGATCTATTGTGGCTGGGGGTGGGTCTAATACCACTGGGGGGGGGGCAATCATTGCTGGGATGGAACAATTGCTGAGGTAGGGGTCTAATGTTGCTGGGGAGGTCTTCTGTTGCTTGTGAGGGATTTATTGTGGCTAGGGGTGGGTCTAATTCTGCTTGGGGGGTCAATCATTGCTGGGAGGAATCTGTTGTTGAGGTAGGGGTCTAATGTTGCTGGCTGTTGGAGGGTCTAATGTTGCTGGCTGGTGGAGGGTGTTCTGATGCTGGCTGTTGGGCGTCCCTTGTTGCTAGGGCGGATCTATTGATGCTGGGGTGTCTATTGTTGCTAGATCTATCTTAGTGCCTTTCTTGCTATCATTAACAAACTCCATACAAAATACTTAGTACCACAAAATAATACTTGGTTCTGTATTCTATAAAAGGGGTGGTACTGGGAGGCGGGTAAGGGGTGGAAACAAGGAACAGCGCTTGGAGATGAGTAGGGGGCAGAGTCAAGGGGCAACTCGGAAGGGAGGAGTTCCTGCACCTATTCTCTGAGAGAAAAAGCCCTGTTCTTACTCATTTCCTTTTGAAAACAGTAGTTGACCAACTGTCATGCTAATTCTCTAACTTTAATGCTTTCTATATCACTGATCCACAACATGTAAGCAGATCAGGGGCTATGATTTTGACTCTGTCTTTAGGACTTTAGTGCTTCTACTGTACATGAATAATTTCTCCACTGCACCTGTGGCTACAGAGGTCAGTGAAGGCTTATTTTAAGGCTTCATGCGCACAGGACATTAAAAAAATGTCCTTAAAACGTCAGTACCTTATCAGTGTTTTTTTCAGCTTTTATTAGTGTTATATTACCAAGGCTTTTCCATGGTTTTTCGCATTTATAAAGGGCCACCGTTTTTTTTTCCTCAATTGATCTAAAACATCCAAAAACGTTGGGGATCGGTGTTTAGCCGCCTTTTTGAGCATTTGAACGTTTTTACAGCTGAAATACCTCTCTCAGTACCCACTGGTCTTGTGTTTTTTTACAGCTCAAAAACGCCCCAGCTAAAATCAGTTGATAAAAGCCTGTGTGTGCTGAACAGATAGGATAACATGATGGAGGGTTTATTGACTGTAGAAAAAAAATGTCTGCAGCAAAAAACAGCTGCTGTAAAACAGTCAAAAAACATCCTGTGTGCATGAGGCCTCAAACTAATTTACAGGGCTCTTGCACACAAACTCCTTGAGGCCATTCAAATGCTGGTGTTTTCCTCCCTACCATGAAAGCCCAGGTGCAAAATACAGTCTCCCATAGACATGAATAGGTGTGCATAGCTGTACACATTTTTATCTTAAACGTGAGTATAGTGTAAGGGCATACTGTATGTTAAAAAAAAAAGAAAGTTTAGTGTTTATGTGGAGTACAACTGTGCATAACCACTCATGTCTATGGCAGGCTGTATGCCACACTTAGATTGCCTGGGTGGGAGGAGAAACTTTGGAACTTATGTTGAACGGGCTCAGAGTGCCCTTATGCTAGAAGCCAACATATGTATGTAGTGAAATATCCATAGCCTAACCACAGATTCACTTTACAGTAAAAAAGAGTCAGTGGGTTGCCTGGTCTATCTGGGTCTTCATAAATATAGGTTAATATGTATTCTGTTACATATTTTAGGTAAAAAAATGCCAATAAGCGTCTATTGATTGGTTTACGTGAACATTATAGCATCTACAAACAATGATATATACAGTATACTGGAATTTTTATTTATTTATCTATTTATTTTTATACTAGTAATGTCGGCGATCAGCGACTTATAGCAAGACTGTGATAGTATGGCGGGCAGTCTGACACTAACTGACACTAAGGGCTCATTTACACTAGCTTCAGCTTCAACGCACATTAAAGCTCCTACTGCTTTTACCAGCTTGATTTTTCGGTAGTGCATCACTGAAACTTTGGTAGTGCTTCAGCAATGCTTTTTTGAAGCTTTGTTGAAGCTTGGTAGAGGCCCTGTGTATTTATTGATATCTCAAACCTGCCGCGGGTGCTTCAAGCAAGCTTAAAACAATCTTTGCCGTAGAGTTCTATGGAGGCTTTGAAGCACCACTAAAGTGACATGGGGTATAATTTTTGAAGCAAAGCAAACACAAGGTGTTAACGAAACTGTAAGCTAACCATTTAATTTGGTGACATGAGCTTTGACTGGCGTTAAGAGAGCTTTAACAAAGCCTCTCTGAAGCCCTGTTCATCAGTGATCAGTGCTAAACCAATTGTGCTGTCACTTTGCTAATGACACTGGCTGGGAAGGGGGTAACATCTAGAGTGATCAAAGGGTTAAATGTGTGCCTAACAGAGCTTGGTGTGTTTACTGTGAGGTGCTTTTACTAAGGGATGTGCCAGTTTTTATTCTCTGCTTTGCAGGGAAACAAAAATCGGTACATCCCTATGGACAAGACAGCTCTGTATTGTTTACATTGACTGAGCTCTGTCCTGTCTTCCTCTGCCAATCAGCAGGTGCCAATGGTCAATCATTGCCCGGCACCTGCTGATTGGTTTGTGTTGTGACAAATCACAGCACAGTCGGCACACCGGTGGTTTTGCACAGAGCAGCCCTCCTCTTTTGGGATCCCTGGCTGGAGCTCCTTGCCCCTCCCTCCTGTTCAATGCCCCCACAGCAAGCAGCTTGCTATGGAAGCACCCGAGCCAAGCTGCAGCTCTGTGTATCCATTCAGACATGGATCTGTGGTTTAGCCCCGCCCCTCTATCTCCTGATTGGCTAATTGACTTTGATTGACAGCACAGCCAACGGCGTCGCTGCTTTGTCTCAGCTAATTAGGAGGGAGAGTCCGAGGGACTCGTGGACATCGCTGGACAGAGAGGGGGCTGAGGGCGGCTGCTAAATGTAGGAGGCTTATTAATTCTATGCATAGAATGCATTAAGATAAAAAACCTTCAGCCTTTACAACTCCTTTAAATGCAGGAATAAGGCTGGATTCACACCTATGCATTTTTAGTGCTTTTTAGAGTTGAGCGAACCCGAACTGTAAAGTTCTGGTCCGTACCAAGCTTTGGGGTGTCCGTGACCCAGACCCAAACCCGGACATTTGAAAAAAAGTTCGGGTTCATGGTTCGGGTATTTTATCCCGCCTGTTGAATAGCTGCAGGGCAGCCAATTAACAAGCATTTCACTCATTTGCCCTTAGAAGCCATCACAGCCATGCCTACTAATGGCATGGCTGTGATTGGCCAGTGCTTAATGTGACCCAGCCTCTGTATAAGCTGGAATCACGTAGTGCTTCATGTCACATGCTCTCAGGCTAGTATAGGGAGAGGATGCTGCCGGTGCTGTGAGGGACAGATTGTAGATGTAATAACATCTCATCCTGCATTACAGAACGATCTGATTCTGGACTAGGTAGAGATTACTACTACTGCTTTTAGGGACAGATTGCAGATCTCATCCTGCATTACAGAACGATCTGATTCTGCACTAGGTAGAGTTTACTATTCCTGCTTTTAGGGACAGATTGCAGATCTAATAACATCTCATCCTGCATTACAGAACGAACTGACACTGGACTAGGTAGAGTCTACTGCTTTGAGGGACAGATTATTGTTCTAAAATCATCTCCTAATTCTATAGGGTCAGGTTCCTGCTGTTGCTGTAAGGGACAGATTATTGTTCTATAATCATCCCCTAGTTCTATAAGGAGAGGTTCCTGCTGGTGCTGTAAGGGACAGATTATTGTTCTATAATCATCTCCTAGTTCTATAGGGAGAGGTTCCTGCTGCTCCTGTAAGGGACAGATTATTGTTCTAAGATCATCACCTACTGCTATAGGGTCAGGTTCCTGCTGTTGCTGTAAGGGGCAGATTATTGTTCTAAAATCGTCTCCTAGTGCTATAGGGAGAGGTTCCTGCTGCTCCTGTAAGGACAGATTATTGTTCTATAATCATCTCCTAGTTCTATAGGGAGAGGTTCCTGCTGGTGCTGTAAGGCACAGATTATTGTTCTAAAATTGTCTCCTAGTTCTATAGGGAGAGGTTCCTGCTGCTCCTGTAAGGGACAGATTATTGTTCTAAAATATGAATAAGCGTCAATATTTTGGGGGCTACCCCAATTAGAAAAAAAAACCAAACAAACAACAAAAAGTGTTGGCTACCTCCTCCACCACCGCCACTTCCACCTACACTGCCACGGTCACAGCCTAGTCAACCTCTAGGCTCCTACTCCACATTCCACCCCCCTTTCCCATTTTTATTTTTTTTATTTGATTTTAAGTTATTTTCCCTATCCCCATTTTTTTGTAGGGCACTTGTCCTACTCTTACCCCCATTTTACTTCCTTTTGCAGCCCTCTAGCACTTTCTAGGACTTTTTTACAGCCATTTTTGTGCCGAAAAGTTTGGGTCCCCATTGACTTCAATGGGGTTCGGGGTCTGGGGTCAAGTTCAGTACCGAACCCGGACTTTTTTGCGAAGTTCGGCCGAACCCGCTGAACCCGAACATCCAGGTGTCCGCTCAACTCTAGTGCTTTTTGCATTTTGCAGATTTGCATTGCAGTCCATTTAACATGGTTTCCTATGGAACACGTTCTGCAGTGCAAATCTGCAAAATGCAAATAGCACTACAAATGCATAAGTGTGAATCAGGCCTTACTGAGGAGGAAAGATGACAGATGGATTTGGTTTCTAAAGAAGAACCATCCCTACAAATGAGGGACTTTTGGGCTCTATGGACAAGTTCTGTTATGATCAGACACAGCTCTGTTAAATGGACTGCAGTGCAAATCTGCAAAAGCACTAAAAATGCATAGGTGTGAATCAGGCCTAAACCCTAATACATGCTTGTGACTGTTACTGCCCTTGAAACCTTACAAAATGTAAAGCACGGCTTATATTGCTGCAAAATGCATTTAAATATCCTGCCTGCTACTTTTTTCTTTGTGATTTTCAACAAGTGTATCTTCCACCGGGATTAACATGAATTCATGTTTAATGCATCAAAAGCCCAATGTACAGTAATAGGTGAAAAATGCAGAGATGTCAATGGACTCTTAGGGGTTGATTTACTAAAGCTGGAGAGTGCAAAAAGTGGTGCAGCTGTGCATGCTAGCCAATCAGCTTCTAACCTCAGCTTGTTCAATCAAGCTTTGACAATAAAACCTTGAAGCTGATTTGTTTCTGTGCAGAGCTGCACCAAATTTTGCACTTTCAAGCTTTAGTAAATCCACCCCTTAGTGTCCCTTTTACTGAGAGGGTTCCTCTTTTTCCTAAATTATAATGGGGTTATGCCATATTACAAGTTTAGAGATAAATCTTTGCATAGCAACGTTCTTTTGAAAATCCACAATCTTGACATTGATCTTTGCCCTTTCCCAAGAAAATATGTACAGGCTATATCTGTTTCTATTTTAATCTCTAATGACTAAAAAGCCCTTGCTATCACCAGTTTTATAGCTCAAGCTTAAAAAAATGACAATGTTACGGTTATTTTTAACATGTCAATCACTATACGATTGCCGAACAGCTGTTTTCTCCAAGGAAGGGAGTGTAAGAAAGCTGGCATTTGTGTTGTGAGCAATCCCAAATATTTTATCGAATAGATCAGACTCCAACCCCCATTGCAGAATCTTTCTTTATCGGCGATGGGCTGTGAATGGGATGTCAAGTGGACTGAGATGTTTTTCACATGTGTGTTTTTCCATTAGTAATTGCTTATCAATATGTCTGTTTTGTTTAAAGCACACTTGTTTAGTTAAGTAACCTCTTAAAAATTTGGCTTTTCTCTGCCACAGAGTACTTAACCACTTGCTGACCGCCCGCTGTGGATTGACGGGGGCAAAGTGGTTTGATATTGCGAAACGGCGTCACCCAACGGCGGCCACGAGATCGCGGATCATGAGTGCGCGCTCGCCGCCGGATGTGCGCTTGTTCCAGGGGAGCCAGGGAGCGGGTAGGGTGAACTCGATGTCCGCCAGCTAGCCACGATCACTCCCCCACAGTGACAGAACAGGGGTCTGTGTATGTTAACACACGGATCTCTGTTCTGACAGAGGGGGAAGGAATTCGATCGCATGCTCCCTGTGTATGGGAGCCGTGATCACTCCCTTCCCCCAGCCAGCCTAGCCCCCATACAGTTAGAACACACACAGGAAACACAGTTAGCCCCTTAGAGAGCCCCCTGCAGGTTAACCCTTTCCCTGCCAGTGACATTTATGCAGTAATCAGTGCATTTGCATAGCACTGATCGCTGTATAAATGCCAATGGTCCCAACAAAGTGTTAAAATGGTCCAACATGTCCTACATGACAATATCACAGTCTTGATAAAAATCGCAGATCGCTGTCATTACTAGTAAAAAATAAAAAAATGAAAAACCCCATAAATGAATTCTCATCATTCGTAAATTCTTTTTACCAAAAATATGAGGAAGAATATAAATCGGTCAAAACCGATGAAAAAAATTGTTTTTTTTATTTTATTTTTTTGGATATGTATTATAGTAAAATGTAAGAAATATTGGTTTTTTTTGCAAAATTGTCACTCATTTTTTTGTTTATAGCGGTGATCAAAAATGACGCAGAGGTGATCAAATACCACCAAAAGAAAGCTCTATTTGTGTGAAAAAAAGGACGCAAATTTTGTTTGGGTACAACGTCGTACGACCTCGCAATTGCCAGTTAAAACAACGCAGTGCCAAAACGCAAAAAGTGCTTTGGTCCTAAAGTGGGAAATCCTTCCAATACCCAACTATCCAATAAAAAAAAGTAAAAAATAAAATGTCTTCATCAGTTTAGGCCAATATGTATTCTGCTATATGTTTTTGGTAAAAAAATCCCAATAAGTGTAGATTGATTGGTTTGCGCAAACGTTAAAGCGTCTACAAACTATGGGATATATTTATGGAATTTTAATTAATTTTTTTTACTAGTAATGTTGGCGATAAGCAATTTTTAGTGGGACTGCAACATTGCAGAGGACAAATCTGACACTAAGTGACACTTTTTGGGGACCAGTGACACCAATACAGTGATCAGTGCTAAAAAAAATGCACTTTCACTATACAAATGACACTGGCAGGGAAGAGGTTAACATCAAGAGCGATCAAATGGATTAATGTGTTCCCTATGAATGCTTTCTAACTGTGTGTGTACTTTGACTTGGGGAAAACAGATCCGTGTTTATGCTAAGCAGAAACACAAGATCTCCATTTTCTCCTCTGGCAGAATGGCGGTCTGCCTTGTTTACATAGGCAGACCGCTGTTTTGCATCGCCTCAGAATGATCTGAGAGTCCAGGCAGACATCGTGACCACTGGACCTGCTGATTGGTTCCTGCTGTGTCCAATCACAGCAGGTCGCAAGTGGCACGTGTGTGCACCCCAGACCCCATGCACAAAATCACATACTTGTATGCGATTTTGCACAGGAGGGCTGCCCTGCTGCAGTATACTGTATCTGCGTAGGGTGGTCCTTAAGTGGTTAAAAAAAAAACACTGCCTACCTTTTTTCTAAAAGCTGCAGGACTGAAAAATTCAACTTAGTTGCTACTTTCTTTCTGAGCAGGCTGAGGAACTGTGTTTGCCATAATTAATCCAGTGCTGGCAGATTTCATTATTGGTTTCAAACTAGATGTGTAGGGCTGCCTGCTCTAATCTTTCTCTTTTTTATTTTGGATAGAGTAAGAGAGGGTTTTCAACCCCGCTAAAGTTTATTTTTGCCATCTTTGTCCCATTGGGGAGATTTACCTTAACTCCCTGTCCCATAGCCAACACAAGAAGTGAGAGGAAATCCCTGTCCCCATTGGAAGAGTTCTCCTCTATTACTTTTCTGGGGACTACCAAATATCTGGAATTTTATTTACTTTCCCTTTCAATGATAATGGTAAACATGACAAATTGAGTTGGGCAAAAGTTGGGTCTGATATGGGTTTTAAGGGGACCCCATGCCAATTTTTTGACCTTTATACGAGCATGCAGCCTGGCAGTCCAGGAAAGGGAGGAACAAGTGAGTTCCCCCCAACCCATGCCAGGCCACATGCCCTCAACATGGGGGGGGTGCTTTGTTGATGTCTCCATGTTGATGGGGACTAGGGCCTCATCCCCACAACCCTGGGCTGTGGTTGTGGGGGTTTGTGGGCAGGGGGTTTATCGGAATCTGCACGCCCCCTTTAACAAATTCCCCTTAAAATCCATACCAGACCTGGAGAGCCTGGAATGGACTGGGGGGGGGGGGGGCTATGCCATTTTATTTCTATTGCTGACAATGCTATTGTATTGTCAGCAATTTAAATGTTGTTTCATTAATTTTTTTTTTTAGAAATGTAAGTTTTGCTGTGGCAGGTTCTATACACAGTACAGATGTGCTACTTTACAGGCAGACTAAGGGGACCCCCCAGAAATTTTTCATTTTTATGCACTTTAAGCATCATTAAAATCACTGCTCCTGTAAAAAAAATGCATTGATACATGTCCCCCAGGGCAGTACCCAGACCTTTATACCCTTTTTATGGCCAATTACTTGCATATAAGCCTTCAAAATGGGGACTTTTGATTTTTCAAGTTCAGGTCCCATAGACTTTAATAGTGTTCGCCGTTCGGGTCAGAACATTTTCTCTGTTTGGGTGCGAACCGAATAGGGTGGTGTTTGGCCCATTTCTAATGACAAATAGAGAGGGTGAATCTCCCTAACAGGGGCACAGACAGCAATAAAAACGGACAGGTGGTCTAATCCCTCTAAATGTTATCCAAAACTACCGTATATACTCGAGCATAAGCCGAGTTTTTCAGCACATTTTTTGTGCTGAAAAAGACCCCCCTCGGCTTATACTCGAGTCAGTTTCTGTGGGTGATGAGTAGATTCACATTAAACAGAGCCGTGCTGCTTCTAAGAGCCGTTCTGTGCTTTGTAAGTGTGATTAAACACATTGGAATGCAGAGAATGCTGAGAGAGGTGTCAGATTCTCAGCTTGATGTCGGGAGGTGGGCGGGACAAGCTGATGTTAGCTGTTCAGTCCCGCCTACCTCTTGATCTCAGTGAAGAGCTGCAGCTCTCTCTCTGCATTCTTTGCATTCCAATGTGTTTAATCACACTTACACAGCACAGAATGGCTCTTAGAAGCAGCACAGCTCTGTTTAATGTGAATCTACCTTACTCATCCCTTATGTGTTCTGGCTACAGTCTGTGTCTTGTATAAAATCCCTGTGTCCTGGCTACAATACCTGTGTTCTGGCTACAGTCTGTGTCCTGGCTAAAATCCCTGTGTCCTGGCTACAATACCTGTGTTCTGGCTACAGTCTGTGTCCTGTATAAAATCCCTGTGTCCTGGCTACAATACCTGTGTTCTGGCTACAGTCTATGTGTCCTGTATAAACTCCCTGTGCCCTGGCTACAATTCCTGTGTTCTGGCTCCCTGTCCCTGTGTTCTGGCTACAATTCCTGTGTTCTGGTTGCTGCATTTGCCACCCTAGGCTTGTACTCGGGTCAATAACTTTTCCCAGTTTTTTGTGGTAAAATTAGGTGCCTCGGCTTATATTCGGGTCGGCTTATACTCGAGTATATACAGTATATATATAAAAAAGGTTTGCTTTTAGTAATACTTTAAAAATGTCCAGACCTAAGTGTTTCATGTATGTTATTGCACTTAAAGTGATTGTAAAGTCTCAAGGTTTTTCACCCTGATGCATTCTATGCAATATTTATCTTTTTTTTTTTATTTATTTTAGGAGCAACATTGGGTTGGCTTTGAAGAAATATCAAGGGTTTAAACAGACCCCTGATGTCTCACTTTTGAGACGGGATAAGGGACCGAGGACAGAAATTCTCCAGTCCCTTTCTCTGCACTGGACAGTGTCATTTTAAGGAAAACTATACAAAAGCATATTTGTCATTTAACACATCAATTGTAAAGTCAAATGCAACTCAATTCTGATTAAGATTTTGCAACTAATTGTAGCATGAATGTATTGCCATTCCATCTGTCTAAATACTGTAGATTCCTAATTTTTGTTTAATTTATTGTTTATTTTTTTGCTATTTGTTGTGTTTCTTGTCTCATTGCAGGTTTCATGATCCATTATATTTTACCTGAAAATATATAAAAAGAATCATTTTTAGACTGCATTTGTTTTGTTTTTAAATACTGTAGATATAATGTTATTTTCTCTTTTGTGTGTAAGGCATACAAACCACCACCACCACCAAAGTCACACACACATTCTCTTTTCTAGTACTGTATGGCTTGTTTCTGTCACCATCTGACAGTTACTGAAGCAAAAGATTACAGGTTTAGGCCTCATACACACGGACGTTTTTTGATGCCGGCGTTTTCTGGCGTTTTTTGCAGCTCTCCATGTTAGTCAATGGCCCCATAAAAACGTCGGCGTTTTTGAGCTGTAGGTGGCGTCGGCGTTAGTGAGCAGAAAGTAGAACCCATGGCCATCGCGTTCTGAGGCTGTAACGTTTTGACGTTTTTTGACGCCGACGCCACAAAACGCCAACAAACGCCAACTAACGCCAACAAACGCCACCTAATATTGTACCGGCGTTTTCCGGCGTTTTTTGACGCCGACGTTTTTAGGTTGAAAAATAGCAGAGGGATGATTTTTTTTAAAAAACGCCTATTGACGCCGACGCTCACTAACGCTCAAAAACGCCAATTAATAACGCCGAAAAACGTCGACTTTTTTTCATTGACGTCGGACCCGACTTTTTGTTTATTTTTCTAGATACGCCCGTGTGTATGAGGCCTTAATGTCAGGTGTGAAGATTTCCTACAAGGCAGTGGCAGCACAGCCTATGATGCACCTTGTGAAAAGCAGACACATGACCTTTGCAAATGTCCAGAATCAAATAATGCAGTGATTTTTAAGAATGTGTAAGTGTAACACATAAGGAATACGTGTGGCTTGTATTCCCTCTTTGCTGATTTAAAATTATATAGTTGAGGTTGAGAACATTGGGTGATAAAAAAATGACTTTCCTGGGGTTCTTACATTTGGGAATGACTGATAAGATCTCCAAGACAACTTAAGTGGCAGATTATGATGATAAATCGTATGACCTACACCTGAGCTGACTTTGTTTTGTACATCATCTTGATGAAGTGGATCAACAGCTGATAGTGGAGATAAACTGGAAATGCAAAGGACTGTGGTTCAATCAAAGTAGAGAATTTTGTCTTCTGCGAAATGCTCCTACATGGTACCTGGCAATGAATAAAGAGACAATGCAATTCCAGGTACTAAGAGTAGGTTCATTTATCTGATACAATGCAACATTCCAATGGTGAGAACCATTATCATATTTCCTACATTTTACAAATGAAGGGCTGCATTTGTAGGGCTTTACCACTCAAACCCTTACCCTCCCCTTAAAGCAGTGGTTCTCAACTCCGGTCCTCGGGACCCCCCAACAGGCCAGGTTTGCAGGATAACTGAAATACATCACAGGTGATATCATTTGCTGCTCAGTGATTGCAGTATTCTAGTCTGCATCTCCCCAAGGTAATACTTAAAATCCGGCCTGTTGGTGGGTCCCGAGGACCGGAGTTGAGAACCACTACCTTAAAGTGAATGGAAAGGAAAAACTTTTTTCGTTTGTTTTGGATAGAGTGGGGAGTTAGACCCTTTTTTGCCATTGAGAAGCTTCATCTCTCTGTTTGTCCTGGTGACCATTGTCACGGAAAAAGAGAGCAAAAGAAAATACACAATTATAGCATTATTACCAAAGAACAAGCAGTGATGCAATGTTGACAAATTTTCTGGTAATAAATGTCTTAAACCCTTTGCATATGGTCCAATCCAGCTTTAGGCTTCATGCACACTGCATCTGATAAACAATATTTTTGGTCGTTTTGGCGTTTTATTTAACAGTCCAAAAACGCCACTTTATGTTATCCTATGTGTCCATGCACACATGGACGTTAATTGTCGTTTGTCAGCAGTGGCATTTTTGGGCTGTTACCTGAACGCCCTGAATTGGGATTCAAAAGTTGTTCTTTTGACCACAAAAAACACCGGACGCAGAGAAACGCCACTAAACGCCGCTAAACGCTGCTAAACGCTCATAAACACTGGTAAACGGCTGTTTATCGGCGTCCGGCATTTTTTGCAGTCAATGGAAGCTAATGAAGAAAAAAAAAACACCCAAAAACGCAGGCGCCAATAAACGCAGGTAAACGTTGCTTACAAAATTCTGCAAAAGAATGATTTGTAAGCAGCGTCTCCTGCCCGACGCCGAGAGAGACCAGATAGCCTCCAGTGTGCATAGAGCCTTAGTGTATCGCTCTCAGTGTTTTAGTGCACCGGGGAGGGACAGCATCCAACCCCACCTTAGGCAGCCTATAAAAAAGATTATTGCACACTGCAGCTGGGCTGAATGCTGTGCCAAGTGGTACCAGTGTTCATGGATGGACAGGATCCTAAATGCTGGCACCACTTGTATCTGTAGTTTTCTGCAGGCAGCCTCTGGTGGGTGAATAATCTGGGCCTCTCCCACAACTCTGCTCTCTGAACAGATGATGTACAGCCTAATGATGATGTCATTGCTACTTTTAGAAGGTAATATCTGCAAAAGAATTTGGTGCACACAAAGTGGATCTACAGTATATCCTTTGCAGCTATTGAGGAATTTGTATATATTCATGTGGACATATTAACTTTAATTTATAAATGAAATTATTTTATAAATGATTTTTAGTTTTAACAAGATTAAGGCCCCGTTCACATCTGAGCGATGCCCCCGAGTTGCTTTTTTTTGTGTTTTTTTTTTTCTTTTGGAGCACGGTTTTGGAGCAGCACCATTCTTTGGGCCTCCATTCATTCCAAAAATGTGCCAAAAATGCTCATGCTTTTGGCACTGAGCCAAGTGTGTTTTGCGATGTGTGTTTTTGCACATTTTTCATTTGTTTTTTTGCGTGAAAATGTGCAACAAGACGCGTGACTGCTGCCGCATCTGAGATGCCATTATTTTTTAATGGCATCGCAAATGTGTTGCCCATTTTAGCACGTCTGTCACATGTTTATGGATTCACAAGCAGACATGCACATTTCTGAGAAGCCCAGATGTGAACTGGGCCTAAAAGAGGCAAAATATATGTCTCAGGGTCCTTTCACACACACGGACCGTTCATCAGTTTATCAGTTCATCCGTTTTTCATCCGTTTTTCATCCGTTTTTCATCCGTTTTTCATCCGTTTTTTCATCCGTTTTTTCATCCGTTTTTTTTTCATCCGTTTTTTCATCTGTGGTCATCAGTTTTTCATCAGTTTTTTTTTACATTCACTACCAATGCAAAAACAGATGAAAAACTGACCGTTCGTCAGTTTACATCCGTTTTTCGTCCGATCCGTTTTTTTGACGGATGAAAAATAGGACTTTCATCCGTTCAAAAAAACGGATGCTGACGGAAGCGGATGAAAACTGATGAAAATAGCTGATCATCAGTTGTCATCAGTTTTTCCATAGAGTTGCATTAATGTCCGTTTTTCATCCATCAACGGAAGGATGAAAAACGGACAAACGGTCCGTATGTGTGAAAGGGGCCTCAAACTACTGTACATTGTCTTTAACCACTGTATCTTACTTTGCTGTGGGCTGTCCTGCATATGGTGAAAAAGCTCGTAGTCTGAGATTTGAAGCACCAAGATACAGTAAATGTGCGCAATACAGCTGCTTTAGTACGTTTTTTTAAATTTAATTCTTTTTATTCATTTTATCAAAGGGTTATAAATCACGGTACATCGCTTTAAAAAGCCAAGACAGTATTATTTCAATAAACTAACAAAATAAATAAATAAATAAATACAAGGACATTTAAATCTCAAACACAACAAACATAGATACAGTATCTCACAAAAGTGAGTACACCCCTCACATTTTTTGTAAATATTTTATTATATCTTTTAATGTGACAACCCTGAAGAAATTACACTTTGCTATGTAAAGTAGCGAGTTGTACAGCTTGTATAACAGTGTAAATTTGCTGTCCCGTCAAAATAACTCAACACACAGCCATTAATGTCTAAACCGCTGGCAACAAAAGTGAGTACACCCCTAAGTGAAAATGTCCAAATTGGGCCCAAAGTGCCAATATTTTGTCTGGCCATCATTCTTTTCCAACACTGCCTTAACTCTCTTGGGCATGGAGTTTCCCAGAGCTTCACAGGTTGCCATTCCTCTTCCACTCCTCCATGATGACATCACAGAGCTGGTGGATGTTAGAGACCTTGCGTTCTTCCACCTTCTTTGAGGATGCTCAGTAGGGTTTAGGGTTTTGGCCAGTCCATCACCTTTACCCTCATCTTTAGCAAGGCAATAGTCACCTTGGAGGTGTGTTTGGGGTCATTATCATGTTGGAATGCTGCCCTGCAGCCCAGTCTCCGAAGGGAAGGGATCATGCTCTGCTTCAGTATGTCACAGTACATGTTGGTATTCATGGTTCCGTCAATGAACTGTAGCTCCCCAGTGCTGGAAGAACTCATGCAGCCCCAGATCATGACACTCCCACCACCATGCTTGACTGTAGGCAAGACACACTTGTCTTTGTACTCCTCACCTGGTTACTGCCACACATGCTTGACACATCTGAACCAAATATGTTTATCTTGGTCTCATAAGACCAGAGAACATGGTTCCAGTGATGCAAGTCCTTAGTCTGCTTGTGTTCAGCAAACTGTTTGCAGGCTTTCTTGTGTGTCATCTTTAGAATAGGCTTCCTTCTGGGATGACAGCCTTGCAGACCAATTTGATGCAGTGTGCAGCGTATGGTCTGAGCACTGACAGGCTGACCCCCACCCCTTAAAACTCTGCAGCAATGCTCATACATATATTTCCCAAAGACAACATCTGGATATAAGGCTGAACACGTGCACTCAACTTCTTTGGTCGATCATGGCGAGGGCTGTTCTGAGTGGAACCGATCCTGTTGAACCGCTGTATGATCTCGGTCACTGTGCTGCAGCTGAGTTTCAGGATCTTGGAATTCTTCTTATTTTGGGCTAATTGGGCCCAATTTGGACATTTTCACTTAGGGATGTACTCACTTTTTTTGCCCGTGGTTTAGACGTTAATGGCTGTGTGGTGAGTTATTTTGAGGGGGCAGCAAATTTACACTGTTATACAAGCTGTACACTCACTACTTTACATTGTAATAAAGTGTCATTTCTTCAGTGTTGTCACATGAAAAGATATAATAAAATATTCACAAAAGTGTGAGAGACTGTACAGACATATATATATAAAAAATAATAAAACACTTAAGCGCTAAAACCGTGAATCATGGCATCAAAGTTTGGTCTTGGGAAATAGCCAGTCCCGGTGTAGCTGACCATGAGACATGTGAAAATGTGGCATACAGAAAAGCTATGGATGGACAGCGCTCAATGTGTTAAGTGTAACGATGAAAACCAAGTCAATAGGATCATGGAGTGGTAAATGTAGACACAATGTTTATTATCTTTAATGCACAACAATAAAAGGTTTGTGATAAGGACTATGACAAAGCACATGCGCATGAAACGTGTTGTCACGGCAACAGACAAGCCTGCATTGCACGCTGGCCCCTGGGTTATCCCTCTCTCTGCACTTCCAGCTGACACCACTTCTCATCCTGACAAGCCTGTTCCATCTAAGTCTCGGCTCCCCTGGCTTCCGTTTCCGGGCTCCAGTTGTTTGGTCGGTGAGCGCCCCTCCTCCAACAATCAGAAGTTACCAGGCAGCATTTTCAGGCTCCCCTCTGGCTTTTGCTGTGTACGCAACACCCGGCGGACCGCAACAACATCAGCCTACAAGCCAGCTCGTACCACCATCTCCAGCCAGTGAGTCCCCCCCCCCTTCCTCTGGATTCTACCCTGGAAATCATGGTTACTGGTGCCCCCATGCATTGCAATTTTCATCTCTGGATGCTGTTAACTTCTCACTGCCCAGGTAACCTCCAGTGGTGTATCGCAGGCTCTTTTATTTACATTTTTTACATCTTCTTATTGCAATTTTATCACAAGCCTTTTATTGTTGTGCATTGAACATAATAAACATTGTTTCTACATTCACATTCATTTCTGTAAGACATATATAAAAGGTGTATCTCTTAGAACCATATCGTAATAACCATATATATCATAAATATTCCCCAGTGAGGTGCAAGAGGCAACATGAGAGGTGGAGACACCCCATATCTAAATGCAGAAAATTTGAACCGGTCCCCCCCCAAGAAGAATATAGGGCTTACCATGTTTCTTTACCTAATCCTTACTCCCCCTATCCCCCACCCCCTTTTCCTCCCCCCTCATCCCCACCAACCACCCCTTACTTCCTGTGTTTGTGACATAACCAAATGATTAAAAAAGAAACCGTGCCGAAAAAACAGTTAGTACTGTTGGCAGTGGGATTAAACGCTCTCACTAGTCCCTACACAGGTCTTTTGGAGTTCTCTTGCTAATGCTGGTCCAATTTCAACTCAAAATTCCACCTTTCTTGAGATTTGCAACTTATAACCTATAAGTGTACTACAAAAAATATATGTGATGTTTGGCTTCTGGGATGTGTTAATGGGCAAGTGCAGAATGCTTTCAGTTGGTTTCTAGTTTTATTTGACATCAGCTTGGGATGTTTTTGAGAGCATTCAGAGTTCATTAACAGGTACATTTGACCTACAGTTGACTTTCTTCTGACTACCCTTTGACCTCCTGCTAAGCTTTCTCAAGCTACTTTTTCAATCCCATTGGCTTGTATGTGGTGGAAAGCAGTTCTGAATACAA
>BLSH010297004.1:132861-144716 GCA_018402905.1 Glandirana rugosa
GATTTAATCGGCCCTCTTCGGTATAGTGACAAGATGTTAGTAGAAGTTTGACACACACTTTTCATATTTAATCACCCTCTTCGGTATCGTCACAAGATTTTAGTAGAAATTTGACACACACTTTTGATATTTAATCGACCTCTTCGGTATAGTGACAAGATGTTAGTAGAAGTTTGACACACACTTTTGATATTTAATCGCCCTCTTCGGTATAGTGACAAGATGTTAGTAGAAGTTTGACACACACTTTTGCTATTTAATCGCCCTCTTCGGTATAGTGAAGAGATGTTAGTAGAAGTCACACACAGTTTGAAGATGATTGTAGAACAGTGATATGGCTTCTCCCGGCTAATTTAGACTTTTCACACACAGTTTGAAGACTATTGTAGAACAGTGATATGGCTTCTCCTGGCTAATTTAGACTTTTCTCACACAGTTTGAAGATGATTTTAGAACACTGATATGGCTTCTCCCACTAATTTAGACTATTCTCACACAGTTTGAAGATGGTCCACGTCCACCTCCATTTTTGATTTTTTTATGTGATTTTAGTTTAAAAATGCTTTTAAGTTATTTCCCTGTCCCCATTTCTTTGTAGGGCACTTGTCTGACCCTTACCCCCATTTTCCTTCCTTTTGCAGACCTCTAGGACTTTCCAGGACTTTGTTACAGCAATTTTCAAAACTTTTATTAAATTTCCAGAACCCCGGACGCAAACCCAGACTTTTTCGGGTTCTCTCAACTCTAAATACAACATAAACGCTTAAATACATGTCCTTAGGTTAACAAGTTGGGCTGAAAAGGACATTATTGGCAGTTTCCTTTGTGTTACAAGCTCAAACTTTGGGTACTCTTTCTTTGAGATTGAGATTCTAGAAAAAAGGCAACACACACTGTACATTCATTAATGAATTGAGTATTTTGCCTACAGTTCTTCCTTTGCATGTACGAATCCCTGAAAAAAAATATCCATTAAGAACTTCAGCTATTTCCTTTATGTCTTGAGGTCTTGCAATTAAACACCACAATATGGCTTTCTGCTAAAATCTATATTGTTCTTTATGGTTTTTTTGAGCAGCAAATATTGTCTCAGTCTGGAAGAACTATCAGACTTCACAAACTCCAATTTTTCCCTTAGGAAAACAAATATGATTGGAAAAAATAATAACACAGATTGCGACGCACAATTCCGGTTCTAAAATAAGCTCCAGCAAACAGAGGCATTATGTGCTATTAAGATGGATAAGAGATAGCATAAATTATTTCTACTACAAGCCAAAAAATTTTCCCTGTTTATCGTTGTGTCCATAAATCACATCTAAGTTGACCATTTTTAAATATGTTATCACTAGAACTGTCTACATGAATCATATTTGCATTTCCTCATCCAGGCAAAACACTTTTTTGCTCTTAAACTATGTGTTGTAATTTCCAAATACATTTGTACATGTTTATGTAGAAATGCAGTTTAGTACCTAAGGCCAGCCATCACCTCGTCTGCTCTCACAGTAGATGGTGTCTCATCATTGAGCACAGTGGAGTACTGCTGTGCAGTACATTGGATTCCACACTCAGAACCCAACACTACTAGTTCTTGGATTTGGAGTCTTGGTGTTCATAAACAAATGAAAAAGTTGGAGTCAGTACTGAAATGTATCCATCCATCTATCTATCTATCTATCTATCTATCTATCTATCTATCTATCTATCTATATTTTAAACATGTACGGAGTTCCGTTAAATCTTAATCCTTCACACACACACACATACACATATAAATATATCTGTGTTCAGACAAAGAAATTAAAAAGTTTTACAAGGGAATAAATGTTATATAACTCCTGTATAATAATAATAATAGGTAAGGAATGGATTCAAAGTATTTCCAAGTCCCAAGGGTGGCTCTATTATCTGTGACCAACGAGGCATGTTTGTCCACTGAAATCAATGCTTTAATGAATCTCTGAAAAAGCAGGAGATATCACAAATGAATGGAGGCTTTGATTTAAAATGGTCAAAACCAATCAATATGCAGCTATAATGAAACCAAACACCATCAAATCATTAGGCATAGAAGGAATCACCTCAAAAAGCTTTAAATATGGTGGTTCGGAACTCAAGAAAAGATTCCATCAGATAATTTGGAATGCCTGCGTTAAACACTTTATATTTTTATTGGGAAATTCTGTTGATCTGAAAAAACAAAAAAAAACAAAAAAAACAACTGAATGTGTATGGCCATTTTAGGAAGATTTGGCCCACCAGTGACCACCTAATGTCAGCTTTGGCAGGAGTTATATTTTAAGGAATGAGTATGACTACAAAATGTGTGTTCACTCCCTGTTACCAACTGTCTGTTTTATTTGTATGTCTAGACATGGGGTAGGAAGATGTATTTCTCAGACTCTTGGCAAAACTCAGTTTTCTGACACAGTTCAAATGAGTAAGCAGTTATTTGAAGGTTTGTTTCATAAATGCTTAGTAAATGGGCATCAAATGACAGAGCAATCAGTAAAAGTTACTAGGTTCAAAATAAATGTAAAAAATAATAATCAGCACGTTCTCAAAAAAGCCAAAAGAAGCTATGCTGCTTATACAACGCTATTACTCAGAGTCATGGATAAAGTGACATCTATGACTGCTGTAAGATCAAGAAAAAATGGCAATGCCTATAATAAACCCAAAGGGTAATAAATAAGGTCCTCTTTAAGAAAGCTTTGCCAGAGGCAGTAGTGTCACAATAAAAGTGTAAGCAAAATTCAACAACCGAGAATGTGACTAAAAGATTGCTCCTAATTCTGATGTTCAAAGAATGTCTGCCCAGATGCAGCCCGTCCTCTGATGGCTGCTCCTTGAGACTGGATGAAGGTGGGTGAGAGGAAGGCCTGACACAATGGAAAGGGTCATTGGGAGAATGTGTCAGCAGCAAGAAGTCTTACTCTGTGTGAATAGCGTTCTGTATTCAGCAGCACAAAGGACAGCCTAGATGCACCCTGTTCGCAGGCACATAAGCAGGTCTCTCCCTTCACTGGTACTGCTGCCAAACATAAGCGTTCTCCATCAGCCCCAGATGTTCAGTATTTAGTTCCCCTGTTAGCACCCCAATCTCTCCTTACTCTGGTCCTAGTGGGTTCTTGGTGACTTCATTGGCCTCTTACCCTTATGCCAGCCTGCACACCCTTTTCCTGTGTCACGCTCTATCCTTCGCCTTCCTCTGTGCCCTGGTGGTGGGCTTAGTTCAGGCCGCTAGTGTGGCCTAACAGAATCCCCCTCTTCTCTCCTGCACTATGAATACCTAGCAGGTGAAGCTGCAGTGTGGCTGCAAGAATGCCTGGGCTTTACAATTCTGGTTCTTTAAAAGACTTCCATCTGGAGCTACATGATATACAGTATGTTAATAATGTTATCATTGTACATTAGACTTTATACATGTAAGTAGGGACAGGTTTTTTTTTTTATTTTACAATTTGCATTGCAAATTGTCATAGTATCTAAAGGCTAGGGAGATGCCAAACAGCGACAAAAAATACAAAGTATATGTTATAAATATGGTTCACACACATTCACATTTTGCTGCCCCCACTGTCAACCATATACATGAAGGTATAGGACTAGAAAAGAAAACAGGCAAAAGTCCATAGATATGGATTAAAAGGTCTATAACAGGGATATGCAATTAGCGGACCTCCAGCTGTTGCAAAACTTCAAGTCCCATCATGCCTCTGCCTCTGGGTGTCATGCTTGTGGCTGTCAGAGTCTTGCTATGCCTCATGGGACTTGTAGTTCTGCAACAGCTGGAGGTCCGCTAATTGCATATCCCTGGTCTATAAGAATGCAGTTGGAGATGATGAGTCATACAATAGAATTGCAGTGGAGTCTAGTCATAGCTGTCTGATCTTTTAGAATTTTTTGAGTCAGGCTCTACACCTGTATATTATTTTGTATTGAGGAAGATCCAGTTTTCTTGAAGGAACAATTGTATATTTGGAGGACTGATATTTTTCCAATTACGAAGGATGATCTTCGCAGTTTGAAAAAGATCATAAAGAACATGATGCAGCTATGGAAAGAAAAAAGACAAGACAGAGGGGATAATACCGCACTATGGATTTAAAAAAGGGGGACAAATTGTATATGGATAGCTGCTGCCACCACAAAAACAACTGTCAAACAGGTGTCATAAGTAGGAATAATTGAAAGTGGGTATAGCGCTGCTAATGATCAGTGAACAACTCCTATATGAAAGCCAGTTATAAAGTGCAAAATATATATGGCAGATTATCAATCTCAGAATATGCAAATAAGCAAGAGTGTAAACCAAAAACTTATATAATAAATGACCATAATTCATAGATTTGGTCTGAACAAATGTGCAAACCAGACATCAGATAGAATAGGCTCCAAATAATCAAGGTAATCCAGGCGATTCAGGTTGTGAAGAGGCACGTCACACTATCCGGGGACAATCCAGGTACCTTCCAGGGGCAAGATGGACCACCTCCAAATTGGTTCCAAGGTTCCTAGGAATCTCACGATAGGGAGATGTGAATCCTCTGATCCGGAAGCGGCACGTCACACTCTCCTAGACGATTTAAGTGGGTCTTACTTGTAAGACGGACAGCCACGGAACTTATTATATTTGCACGCCAACCAATCAAGGTAATATGCCAGGAGTAAACATACCCTATAGAGGGGCACTTCAGCCAATGGCTCCAAAAAGTGGGTAAACCGAAGGAGATAAGAAACTTGGAATATTGTAAAACCTCCAGAGGTGAGGTGTATTTATTAAAAATTCCTCAAAATAAAGGTAGCAGATAAAAACGAAATTAACAAGCGTAGCACTTTAAAGTAACTAACTCCCGACGTGTTTCGTATTCCCATACATACATCACCCCAGATGATCTAAAATCAGATCTTAAAAACATGCCTTTCTTCTCTTAAGATTCTCCTTTGGATATTGCCTTATGTACCTACCCCCTGGCCAGGGCATGTACACAGTCTCTACAAAAGAAGTTTTACTTTAACAAGTACAACACTTTCTCCCACTGATGAACTCTATAACATAACATTTGAGATTTTTGCTAGGTCTGCTTCATCATATGATTCTGAAGCCCACCAATGTTTCAGTCTTCCTGTGCCTCTTTGGCATTCCCTTGGCAAAACTTCTGTTGGATTTTCCTGTCTTCCATTTCTTCCATTGGGTCTTACTCTTCTTCTTTCTATCTCTATAACAAACAAAATGAAACATTAAGGCCTCATACACACGCGTGTAATAGCAAAACGCTGAGACCGACATCAGGCAAAAAACGGCGTCAAAAATGAGATTTCGTCTGCGTTTTGCATCAACGTTAATGCTCATTAGTGAGCGTCGGGGTCAATAGGCGTTTTGCTTAAAACAATATTCCTCTGCTATTTATTAACCTGAAAACGCCGGCACTGGTTAACGTCGCTACGGCGGTAATGCATGTTAGTGAACGTTAGTGAGTGTTTCGCCGGCTCAGCATCAAAAACGCCATAACGCTACAGCCTCGGAACACGCTGGCCGTGGGTTTTGCTTTCAGCTCACTAACGCCGACGCTATCTACAGTTCAAAAACTTCAGCATTTCTATGGGGCCATTAAATAACATGGAGAGCTGCAAAAAACGCTCAAAAACGCGGGGGTTAAAAAATGTTTGTGTGTATGAGGCCTAAACAGGTAAGGCTCTATTCACACGGGACACTATTTCAACCTTCCCTGAACAATTTTTTTTGACAGCTAGAAGCCGGCGCCTAAAATGGCTGTTTAGCAGTGTTTTGCTACGTTCCCGTCTAGGAGCGTTTTTAAACTAAAAAAAGTTTGTTTTTTTTAAAATAGAAACACCTGTAAACGAAACAGTCCTAGATGCGAGTTAACACGTTTAGGTGTGTTTAGCAGCGTTTACAAGCTGTTTGGCGTTTCAAATACCTCTAAACTGGCGTCTGAACCCATTTTTTTGAGTTCCAAAAAAAGCCTTAAAGCTTCATGCACACGGGACGCTTTTTCAACCTCCCCTGAATGATTTTTTTGACAGCTAGAAGCCGGCGTCTAAAACTGCCCTTTTGCCATGTTTTGCATGCTGAGTCTAGGAGCGTTTTTAAAGGAAAAAATATTGTTGTTTTTTTTAATGGAAACACCTGTAAACAAAACGGTCCTAGATGTGAGTTACCGCGTTTAGGTGCGTTTCGTTTTAGCAACGTTTGCAAGCTTTTTGGCGTTTCAAATACCTCTGAACTGGCGTCTGAACCCAGCCTTAGGGCTTCATGCACACGGGACGCTTTTTCAACCTTCCCTGAATGATTTTTTTGACAGCTAGAAGCCGGCATCTAAAACAGCTGTTTTGCTGCGTTTAGCGCCGTTTTTCCGCTTTCGCGTCTAGGAGTGTTTTTGAAAATGTATTTATTTTTTTTTTTTTAAATAGAAACGCCTGTAAACGAAATGGTCCTAGATGTGGGATACCGTGTTTAGGCGCGTTTAGCAGTGTTTACAAGCTGTTTGGTTTCAAGTGCCTCTGAACTGGCGTCTGAACCCATTTTTTTGCGTTCCAAAAAAAGCCTCTAAACTCGACTGCCTGGAAACAACCTTAAACGACCCTGTGTAAATGTACTGATAACTAAGATAACATAGAGGAAAGTTCAGGGACAGCTGAAAAAAATGCCCAAATGCCTCAAAACGTCCATTTGCCAGCACCAGTGTAAATGAGGCCTTAAACCACGCAATACCAAAATCAAGCAGATAGAGATAAGAACTCAGATTCCACTGCTTACATTACTGTGGAATACAGGAAGATGATGGGGGACTGAAATATTGTCTTAGCCTCATACCCTACAGATAATATGATTGAGACACCCAATCAATATTTTACATAGAAGTTCCAAACTTTGAAGCCACTATTCTATGGGTTTGGACACATTTTACCAGCCATTCCGGCTGCATTATATACAACCTTCACTCAAATGTCCCCAGACAGTTGACAGTGATAAACAGGGATAGGTGACTTTTCCAGAAAAAAAATATTCAATTATTGGTGTATTTACTGAACTGGTAAAAGTGATTCAAAGGGGCAGTGCCTCCACAAAAAAAGGCATCTGGTCACCAGACAGGACTCTATGAGGATTCTGCTTTTATCAGTGCGCCCCCTGTGATGCATGAGTAGTATAATTCCTTATCAGGTGCTTTCCTATCAAATAACTGTAGTACTTATGACACTGTTTGACATAACTATCCTTATAAGGAAATATTATAATTTCTTGTATTGCTTTCTTAAAAGTAATCGTATCACTTTGACAATCACAAATGAACTGAAGACAAGTATAAAGACCAAGCACCTAAAGGTACATGCACACACCTGCAGCAACTTTTAGTTCCCTGCTCTGCCTGAATGCTCATCCTGAGCCAAAACAGCTCTGGCTGTTCTTGGTAGTGTCAGAGCTTGCCCATCTCCTCAAGGCTTCACACATTCCTATTGAAAAATCACTATAATGGGATGCCCCATTAAGCATTAGAAATGTGTGGTACATTGTTGGAGGTGGGCTGGGGCAAGATGCTGCTGGTGTGTGAAGATATTCCTAGTCACTTATCTATCAGGAGCTTATTATTTTGTTTCATTTTTATAAAGGCATTTATGTCATGGTTAAACAAGTGTTTAACAATGCCCTCTTGAGGGTCGCAAGATAAGTCAATCCCCCCTCACCCTGGTTTTCCTGACTCTGGGAGCCCTCCAACACCTCTGGCATACTGGGTTCACTCATAGCGTTAATTGAGAAAATTGTTAATGTTTACTCAAAGTATATGGTTTAGAAAGAACTTGAGATCAACAAGGTACATCAAATACGTCTCTCAACTGAACTGAGGTTAAACACTTATGAATGACAAGGTATATTAATTATCACTCCATAGATTCAACCAGTAGGTATATAGACAGGGCAGTACACTGTGCATGAGAATGGGGCACAGGAGCGCAGGGGAATGACTCCTGAAGTGTCAGACCACTCTCTACTGCTCAGTCACCTGACACCGGCAAACAGTAGATAAACAAGTATAAAACCACCAAAAGTAGATAAACAAGTATATAACCGGCAATAGTAGATAAACATATGCAACACTGGTATATACTACACAAAGGCTGATGTAACAAAGCAAATTCCCAGGAAGTGTACTATAATGAAATAAATCACTCTTTCTGCAGCAGAAAAAGAAAAACTTCACAGTGATCACTGACCTTAAGCTGTAGGACTTCAAATAGCAACAATCCAAGAGAGTGTATGAATGCTTGTACTCCACTTCTATTCCCAAAGTTAAGAACTAGGCCTTCACTACTAGTAAATGTGAAGAATCAGGCTATATGTGCACAGTGTCTGTAAAGATGAGCTTCCACCCACTCACCACATAGGATCAAAAGGATGCAGATGATGTATCCACCGCTGAGGATGATGATAATGACAAGGGTGGAGATGATGGTGATGTTGGTCACTCCAGTCTCTGGCTCCTAGGATTGGTTTCCACCGCCTCTCACCGATTGATCGTCCAAGTGGGATGTAGGTATCAGGAACATGCCCTTGGTGCAGGGGAGGTCTTTCAGGCTGCTCATTGAAGTCCTGCAGGGTATCTGAATTACTTAGTCTGTGGAAGTAGGCCACGATTCAGCCACCTTTAACACAGGGTTCCTGCTTGCCAATCCATGCTGCCCAGAGAGAGCATGTTAGGCCTCAGCCTCTGCTTAAATAGTCTCTCCCACGAGGCCCCTCTTCTCCCAGAAACCCACCTTTTCTGCACAGCCTGTTGGAAGACGTAGTTCTACTGCAGTACAGCCAGAGGGTGAAACCTCACAAGCAAACTGCAACCCCCAGTGTGCATCTCTCTTTCATCACTGTTAGAGTCACAGATTAGCAAACCGGCACTAGGGGAAATAGCTGCATTAAACATGAAGGCAAAAACGTCTCTGTTGCAGGGAGTGTTTATACCCAGCTCCTGGCTACATAAGGAATGACTAATCTTTTTTTTTAAGAAAAACCCTTTAACTACCTCCTGCACAGCATAAGGACAATTGATGTCACATGACATCGTCCCACTGTCACCATGCTTGTCCGCCCATGGGGCATGCAGCACGGCGATCGGCGGTGCGCTGTGTCCCTGGGACAAAGTGCATAACTGATCTCGGTAAAGAGCCGATGATGAGGCTCTTTACCCATGTGATCACTGACAGTGTGTGAGGAGAGGAGAGCCAATTAGTGACATTTCCACACAGGGGAGATCTGCACAGATAATTAGGGCACTGATCATCAGTGCTTTGATTATCAGTGCAGCCCCAACAGTGCCCATCAGTGATGCCAGTCAGTGCCCATCAGTGATGCCAGTCAGTGCCCAGCAGTGATGCCAATGAGTGCTGCATTTCAGTGTATATCAGTGCCTGCTCATCAGTGCCGCCCATCAGTGTCACCCATCAGTCCCATCAATCAGTGCCCATCAGTGCCGCCTATACGTGCCACCTATCAGTGTCCATCAGTGCCACATATCAGTGCTCATCAGTGCCTCCTTAGCAGTGCCACCTCATCAGTGCCGTCTCATCAGTGCCCATCAGTGCAGCCTATCAGGCTACTTATTTACAAAATTTTATAACAGAAACTAAGAAAACCTTTTTTTTTTAATTTTCTGTCTGTTTTCATTTTTTTTTTTTACCAAAAGTAAAAAAAGCCCAGTGGTAATTATATACCACCAAATGAAAGCTCTATCTATCTCATGGCCGCGCGATTGTCATTCAAACTGTGACAGCACTGAAAGCTGAAAATTGGATTGGGGAGGAAGGGGGTGAAAGTGCCCAGTATTGAAGTGGTTAAAGGGGTGGGGAGGGGGGTTGCCTCTTCATACCATCCTTTTATGCCAAAAGTGGGATGCCCACTGGATCTTGCCAGGTTATCTGAAGCCTGTCGATAGGCAGGCTTTGTGATGCAACCCTGGGACATAAAATTCCTCTTTGCAGGGCCTGGAGGTGAACTGGAATTGATTTCTTGGTTGCGTCAAAATGAACCTCAGATCAGAACAACCCAGGGTGACTTGCTGTGAGTTCAAACTCTTACAAATCAATTCGCTTGTTCCTACTGATAGATTCCATACATATTGCATGATGGTTTCACACTCACTACAGTATATGTAATGTATTTATAACTACGGCTACAGCACAGGAAACTATAGTAGAAACTGTACATTTTAATACATATATATATGCTTTGAAGCCAGTTCAATAATGATATCATTTACTTTGCAATGAATATAGGACCATTGTTCCAACACCATCATATATATGAAAGATCAGTGCAGGATGTACTGACACTAAAATAAAATTGGTTTACATTATTTTGTGAAAGACACAAATTTACCAGCTGACTCTGAAACCACGTAAATAATTTAGCTTTAGTTGTTTAGTTGTTTCAACCTGAACTCCTAAATAAAACCACTTTCTATTTGAATAAATCATGCACTGTGATATTTTGCTGGAATTTCTACTGTATTTTATCTTTTATTGCTCCAAAGCAATTGTTCCATTCTTGACAAGCGCCATAAAGTTGTCTTTGGAAAAGGGCACAAGCTTGCACATTTCCCACAGCATTACTTTTCTTTTAAAATTATATATGAAAAGCTGCATTTTCTTTGTGAAGTAGAATTTAAGGCTCAACTCCAACCTCACCTCATTAAATGCTCCTTCACAGTGCATGTCATGCTGGTTGGCTAATAGGAGACCTATTTTGCTGCTCCTCCTCTCCTCCCTTCTGTGTGCCTTAATTTTTTTTTTTCATTTTAATGGGTGGTGCCTTATTTCTGGGCTGTGGACCACAGTGTCATACAATTTTTTTATGTTCAGCTGGGTTTTCCAAGGCATACCCCCAGCATTTTGATCTACAGGGTCAATTTGCTGGCAGCATATCGATTAGATGCTACTGCAGTATGTAGCACTAATGCCCCGTACACACAGTTCGACGATTGCACGTACGATCGCGTCGAATCGTATGTTGGCTGTTGTATGCAGCATACTGACTGCACTACACGATCGTACGTCCAGGGAAAGAACGTTCAGGTGATTGTAATTAGCATCCGGCCATTCCTGACTTTGGAGCATGCGTGTTTTGCACAATACAACTTTGTTGTACCAACTGCTCTGTACACACGATACAATGGTCGTATGCGAGCTTGTTGGTACGACCAAGTTTTCTAGTCTGCTCATACAACTCCCTTGTACGACTGTCGTATGTTCGACTGTTCAAATCGCGCATACGAATGATCGATATCGCATACAACGGTCGTGAGTACGACCTGTTGTATGCGATCGTCGAACCGTGTGTACGAGGCTTAACCACTTCAATACTATGCACTTAGAACGCTTTACTACCAGACCAATTTTCAGTTTTCAGTGCTGTTGTGCTTTGAATGACAATTGCGCAGTCGTGCAACGCTGTACCCAAACAAAGTTTTTATCATTTTGTTCCCACAAATAGAGCTTTCTTTTGGTGGTATTTGATCACCCCTGCGGTTTTTATTTTTTGCGCTACAAATAAAAAAAGACCGAAAATTTTGAAAAAAAAAAGAAAATTCTCTATTTTTTGTCACACAACTTTGTAAATAAGTAAATTTTCTCCATCACTGGTGGGCACTGATGAGGCTACACTGACGGGCACTGATATGGCAGTACTGATTGGCACTGATGAGGCGGCACTGATGAGGTGGCACTGATGATGAGGCACTTATATGCAGCGATGATGAGCACTGTTAGGCGGCACTGATAAGCAGCACTGACGGGTACTGAGAGGTGGCACTGATATACAGCACTGACGGGCACTGATATGC
>BLSH010297004.1:153492-169123 GCA_018402905.1 Glandirana rugosa
GATTCGTTTACGGTGTTTCATAGGGCGAATGTTATGCGGTTTGTCTTGTGTCTGTTCGGAGTTTGGAAAACAGTGTTTCAGTAAACCTCACTACTCTGGTTTTAACTCGAAAAACCGATGTTGGTATTTGCGAAGTAAACCTCTCCTCAGTTGTTCCGGACACTTTGTACTTTCCACTTACTAACTACAAAACCCCTACACACTCGATGTTTCCGTGTCCTTTAAACCAGTTTTACTTACAGTTCTACTTACGTCATACAATAAATTGGTGAAGTTATGATACGTGAATCTTGGGAAATGATGGTCTGGGCGTCGCACGACCGCGCAATTGTCATTCAAAGCGCAACAGCACTGAAAACTGAAAATTGGTCTGGTAGTAAAGGGTTCTAAGTGCATAGTATTGAAGTGGTTAAATAACATACTGCATTCATCTTGACATTCATTTTGACCAAATTTCCTGTGCCTTTGTAGCTCACACATCCCCAAAACATCAATCATTCACCTTTCATGTTTCACAGGCCTTGTTGACTCCTCTCCAAATGAAGCGTTTATGGTTGTAGCCAAAAAGCTCAATTTTGGTCTCATCACTCCAAATGACTTTGTGACAAAAGGTTTGAGGCTTGTCTGTGTTCTGTTTGGCGTATTGTAAGCGGGATACTTTGTGGCATTTGCTTAGTAATGGCTTTCTTCTGGAGACTCAACTATGCAGCTCATCTTTCTTCAAGTGCCTCCTTATTGTGCATCTTGAAACAGCCACACCACATGTTGTCAGAGAGTCCTGAAGTTATTTGTGGGTTTTTCTTTGCATATTGAACAATTTTCCTGGCAGTTGTGGCTGAAATTTTAGTTGGTCTACCTGACCGTGGTTTGGTTTCAACAGAAGCCCTCGTTTTCCACTTCTTGATTAGAGTTTGAACACTGCTGATTGGCATTCTCAATTCCTTGGATATCTTTTTTATATCCCTTTCCTATTTTATATAGTTCAACTACCTTTTCCTGCAGATCCTTTGACAATTCTTTTGCTTTCTCCATGAATCCAGAAAAATCAGTGCAGCACTGGGTGAAAGATGCAAGGGTATGTCAGGAGTCCAGAAACACATTGACCTTTTATACACACACACTAATTATGGAGGCTATCGGCAACCTATAGTGAGACTGTGACATTGTGGTGGACAAATGGACACTAACTGACACTTTTGACACTTTTCGGAACCCAGTGGCACTAATACAGTGATCAGGATTAGAGTTGAGCGAACACCTGGATGTTCAGGTTCGGTGGGTTCGGGCACCCCGAACCCCATTAAAGTCAATGGGGACCCAAACTTTTCAGCACAAAAATGACTGTAAAAAAGACCTGGGAAGTGCTAGAGGGCTGCAAAAGGAAGTAAAATGATTTTAGAACAATAATCTGTCCCTTACAGCAACAGCAGGAACCTGACTCTATATGAGTAGGAGATGATTATAGAACAATAATCTGTCCCTTACAGCAATAGCAGAAACCTGACCCTATAGGAGTAGGCGATGATTTTAGAACAATAATCTGTCCCTCTAAGCAGTAGACTCTACCTAGTCCAGTCAGATCATTCTGTAATGCAGGATGTGATGTTATTAGATCTGCAATCTGTCCCTAAAAGCAGTAGTAGTAGTAATCTCTACCTAGTCCACAATCAGATCATTTTGTAATGCAGGATGAGATCTGCAATCTGTCCCTCAAAGCAGTAGTAGTAGTAATCTCTACCTAGTCCACAATCAGATCGTTCTGCAATGCCGGATGAGATCTGAAATCTGTCCCTCAAAGCAGTAGTAGTAGTAATCTCTACCTAGTCCACAATCATATCGTTCTGTAATGCAGGATGAGATCTGCAATCTGTCCCTCAAAGCAGTAGTAGTAGTAGTAATCTCTACCTAGTCCACAATCAGATCGATGAGATGCTATTATATCTGCAATCTGTCCCTCACAGCGCTGGCAGCATTCTCTCCCTACACTAGTCAGAGAGCATGTGACATGCAGCACTAAGTGACTCCAGCTTATAAAGAGGTGACATGATGCACTGGCCAATCACAGCCATGCCATTAGTAGGCATGGCTGTGATGGCTTCTAAGGGCAAACCAGTGAAACGCTTGTTGATTGGTTGCCCTGCAGCTATTCAACATGCGTGATCAAATACCCGAACCCAGAACCCGAAATTTTTTCAAATGTCCGGGTTCGGGTCCGGGTCACGGACACCCCAAAGTTTGGTACGGACCCAAACTTTACAGTTCGGGTTCACTCAACTCTAATCAGGATCAGTGCTAAAAATATGCACTGTCACGGTACTAATGACACTTGCTGGGAAGGGGGTAAACATCTAGGACTATCAAAGGGTTAACTGTGTGCCCAGGCAGTGTTTTTGTGTATCGTGTTAAGTGCTTTTACTAAGGGAATGATGGATTTTATTCCCTGCTTTGCACTTCCTTGTTTACATAGGCAGAGCTCCATTCTGTGTCTCTCATCGGTGGGTGCCAGCAGACATCCAGTGCCCAGCACCTGCAGATCAGCTTCTGCTGTGCACGCCCCCTGGGTGGAAGTGCAGAATCATGTATATTTACGGGATTCTGCACAGGAGAGCTGCCCTGTAGCAGTATATCTGCTATGGGGTGGTCCTTAAGCGGTTAATGTGACCATGACTGCTAAGCCCAAGAACCCACAAGCTGAAATTCTCCGTCAAACTAATAAATAATAATAATACATTTTTTTCTTCAAAATTTCATGGGGATCAAAAATTGGTTTTACATGTTGTACATAGCATATATAGCATATATTTCTTTCTACTTTTCAGTGGCCCGGATGGATTAAGAAAAAAGGTTATAAATAAATATAGCGTATTATTACTGACAGCCATATGGTCCTTTCAATGATAAACCAGCTGCTGACTGTTAGTGCTTAGGAAAGAGCAACACACTAATGTTACAAGGAGATAAGTCTACATCTTCATATCCTGATGCAGCAGTAAATGTACAGCAGGCTGTTAATATGAAAAATGGTGATGCTGAGCTTTAAGTGCAATTTTTAATTTTAACGGTGGATAAAAGAGCATATGCCACTTTGACATATCTTATTAATCAAGAGAGTTGCAATTGGTAAACATTACTAACAAAATTTGTTTGCAAAAATATTTTTCAAGGGCTACTAATTTTCCAATACAACCTGGCTTGATTCTCACTTAAAAAAGCTGTCAGAGGGGCAAAAATTAAAAAAACCCGCAGTAGCCTTTAAAATCTTCCTGTTATGGCCAAATCTCAAACTATTAGCCTATCCTGACCATGCCTGAGGTTGCCTGACCCTTCCAACTCCTTCATTTTCCTATTGGCTGCGATGTGTACAACAGGGATTATTTCCAAACATGTAAGCCTCCCTAGAAGAGTCAAAGATTTTACCAGAACTAATATTCGGCCATGCTGGTAAGGACTGGCAGGCGGCTTGAGATAAGCGAAGGGACCTCCAATACCTGCAGCATCCTCTAACTAGATTATATTATCATCTCAGATCTAAATGATCTAAAGCCCAAATAATAGCAGGAATACGCGGTTAGAAAATCGGCCGATCGCTCGACCAACGAAACAGCGGTCGGTGGTCAAAAATGTTGCATGAATACTCGGGTAGAAAATTGGCCCAGGTGTCGGCGGTTGAAAACATTCCGATCATGCTTGATATGTTCAAGAGATTTTTTACTGCCGACTTTCACACCAACGCATAGAATATCGTTCTTTCACAAACTATTTTTTCCATTTTTCCAATCAGTCTTTTTCATTCACTGCCAAAAAATTTGTTTGTTTCATTCGTTTTATTTTTCGGGTCATTAGTTATGATTGAAATTCGTTATTTTGAATAAATTCGTAAATTTGAAAATTCGTAAATTCGAAAATAAGAACATAAATCCAAAAACCCAAAATAATATTAACTAACTAATAATAACTATTACTAACTATTAAATTATAAGTATTGGAATTTCCTTTCAAATTTGGCTGTTAGTGAATGTAACAAATATGAATTTGTCCAAAGTTACGAATTATCTGAAATAACGAATACCACATCTAAACAAATGGAGCGTAACTAATTAATAATAGTAAATAATAAAAAGTTATTATTATTATTATTTATTTTTATATAAAAAAAAAATATTATTTTATTATATATTAATAATTCATTACGTTCCATTTGTTCAGATGCGGCATTCACTATTTCGGATAATTTGTAATTTTGGATAAGTTCGTATTCGTTACGTTTACTAACAGCCAAATTTGAAAGGAAATTCCAATACCTATAATTTAATAGTTAGTAATAGTTATTATTAGTTAGATAGTTATTATTTAGAATTTTCGGGTTTTCGAATTTTTGGATTTTCGTTCTTATTTTTGGCTTTTCGTTCTTTTGAATTTTCAGATTTTCATTCTTGGTTTCGAATTTTCAGATTTTTGAATTCTCGAATTTACGAATTTTCATATTTATAAATTTACGTAAAATGTGTTAACCACTTAACAACCACCCCATGACGGCTACAGGGTGGTTGCTTAACCCCTGGAGAGCGTACTATGACGTTCTCCCATGAACGTGCGTCCCGCACTCCCCCTGGGGCATGCACCCGGGGACATCCATGACCGCCGGGTCCGGGGGACCCGGCGCTTCATGGATCGCAGTGAATGGCCGGTCGCAGTGGCCTTTTACCACATGATCGCTCCATCAAATAACGGAGTGATCACATGTAAACAAGCCGGCGGAAGTTCCAGCTTTTCTTACACTGCACCAATCGGTGCAGTGTGGGAGGAGAGGGGGAGAGATCAATGCAGCAGCACTGTGGGCAGGATGTGTAGTGCCTACAGTGCTGCTATGTGTCAGACTGCACCCCATCCAGCCAGCCATCCTCACCCATCCATGCTCACCCACTCATCCATCCTCACCCAGCCAGCCATCCATGCTCACCCAGCCATCCTCACACACCCAGCCATCCTCACCCATCCATGCTCACCCACCCAGCCATCCTCACCCAGCCAGCCATCCATGCTCACCCACCCAGCCATCCTCACCCATCCATCCATGCTCACCCATCCAGCCAGCCATGCTCACCCATCCATGCTCACCCACCCAGCCATCCATGCTCACCCAGCCGTGCTCATCCACCCATCCATGCTCACCCATCCCCATCCGTGCTCAGTCATCCCCATCCATGCTCAGTCATCCCCATCCGTGCTCATCCATCCCCATCCTTGCTCATCCATCCCTATCCGTGCTCAGTCCCCCCATCCATACTCAGTCATCCCCATCCGTGCTTAGTCATCCTCATTCATGCTCAGTCATCTCCATATGTGCTCAGTCATCCCCATCCATGCTCATTGTCCCCATCCATGCTTAGTCATCCCCATCTGGGCTCACCCATCCCCATCCGTGCTCACCCATCCCCATCCATGCTCAGTCTTCCCCATCTGTGCTCAGTCATCCTCATCCTTGCTCATCCATCTCCATCCGTGCTAAGTCATCCCCATCGATGCTCAGTCATCCCCTCCATGCTCAGTCATCCCCATCCAAGCTCAGTCACCCCATCCATGCTCAGTCATCCCCATCCACGGCTCATCCATCCCCATCCATGGCTCATTTGTGCCTCATTCATGCTCATCCATACCACATCAGTTCTTATCCGTGACACATCCATGCCACTGCACTGCCCATTCGTGCCTCTACAGTGCCTATCCATGCCACCACAGTGCCTCACAATAGTGTAATAGGTAGTCAAATTAGATGTGTAATTTATGCCCCTAGAACACCTGACGGTGCTCCCTGCATGTTGGGCCTCTGTATGTGGCCAGGCTGTGTAAAAGTGTCACACATGGGGTATTGCCATACTCAGAAAGAGTAGTAGAATGTGTTTTGTGGTGTAATTTGTGGTATACATATGCTGGGTGTGAGAAATAACTTGTTAATATATGACAATTTTGTGAAAAAAAAAATCTTCATTTTGCAAAGAATTGTGGGAAAAAATTACAACTTCGAAAAATTCACCATGCCTTTTACTAAATACATTGGAATGTCTGCTTTCCAAAAAAGGGTCATTTGGGGGGTATCTGTACTTTCCTGGCTTGTTAGGGTCTCAAGAAATGAGATAGGTGGTCAGTACATCAGGTTTGATCAATATTCAGTGAATGGCACCATAGCTTGTAGACTCTATAACCTTCACAAAGACCAACTAATATACACAAATTTGTTTTTTTTTTTACCAAATATATGTAGCAGTATACATTTTGGCCAAAATTTATGAAGAAAAGTTACTAATTTACAAAATTTTATAACAGAAACAAAGAAAAATGCATTTTTCCAATCCAATTTTCGGTCTTTTTTTAATTATAGCACAAAAATTAAGAAATACCCAGTGGTGATTAAATACCACCAAAAGAAAGCTCTATTTATGTGAAAAAAAGGACAAACGTTTCATATGGGTACAGTGTTGCATGACTGAGTAATTGTCATTCAAAATGTAAGAGCACTGAAAGCTGAAAATTGGTCTGGTTGTTAAGGGGGGGTTAAGTGCCCAGTGGTCAAGTGATTAAATGAGTTTTCGTTAATTTGAATATTTCCAAATTAACGAATTTGATGAATTTCATCGAAAAACGCATTTGAAACTAAACAAATTGCACATGTCTAGTCATCTAGAGCCCAGGGCAAACATGGTAAACTACCCCCCCCATATGATCATTAATAATTATGTGTCAGCAAAAATCCCCCCATGAAAACATTGAGTGCTAACCTGCATGCTTATCCCCTAAGTATAAATCCCCCCTGTACAATTCCGTCCCCTGATAAAATCCCCCCTCACAGCACAAATCTTTGCTTCCCATCCCCCAAATCCCAGCCCAAAAAAAAATTCACCCCTCCTAGCACAAATCCTCCACCCCTAAAATGACCCCTCCTAGTACACATCTTCTCCCTTACTTCAAATTTCCCCCTCCCGGAAAAAATTACTGCCAAATCCCCCCTCCTAACAGAAATCTCCCTTAATCACTACTGTTAGCACTCCCCGCATGCAAGTAAAAAACCTTGAGAACCACTTAATGGGGGAAATAAGTGTAACTGCACCTGCACGGTGCAAAGTCTATTTGCATTTAGTAAATCCACCCTTAGTATATATGTATAGGACACAATTTAAAGTAAAGAAATATGGCATACTAAAGACCAATGCTTTGAAAAAAAAGAATGCCATATTTACAGTTCAAAAACGATATGAAACTCTGTTTCCATAATGACAGTCTGACACCTACAACAAAACACAAAATAGTAATATTTCACAGCAGTGTAATGTACCCAAAATAGGCTGAACAATATATGATGCCAAGAAATGAACACAGCAAGGTCATTTAGCTTTGTCCAAGGCTAAGGCTAAGCAAATTATTACATCTCTTTGCTACTGAGAAATTGAAATACTTGCTAGCAGGTCTCTATTTTGTAACACACTGAAATCTTTATAATACTATTACAATAGCTGTCAACAAGCAGTTAAATATCTCAGCATTTAAAATACTTGTTTTATTTCGAAAAATAATAACCCTGAGGGGTTTAATATAAAAGTCCAGTGCCAATCCTCTTCCAGGTTGAATGATGTGCAGTATTAGTCATCCCACTTCCTGATAGCCCAGGGTGTCAGGAAGGACCCAAAGGAGAATACATTGAGAACCTGCCCAATGCCAGAGGGACATGACGAGAAAGAGGATCTGTGACATCATGGGAACCAACCAAAAACTGCTGGAAAAAAAGCTACGTGTATAGATTTTGAAAATGTACTGGAAGAAATTTGAAGGCGTGTGAAAGACTGGAAGCAGAGAGGATGGCAGAGTTGAGTTTTAATCACCTATGTGGCCCAAGGATTGGGCTCGATTCACATCTATGCATTTTGCTTTTCAGGGTTTATGCAGTGCTTTTTGCTGTGCTTTCTGCGATTTTGCCACGATTTGCATTTTCTTGGGGGGGGAAATTTTGCTGCTAAACACAAATCGTGGCAAAATCGTGGTAAAACGCAGCATTTGTATTTTTCTTGCATGCCCATTGAAGTCTATTACATGCAAAACCCTGCATTTTGCGGGAAAAAAAGTCCCTGACCCTTTCCAAAAATGCAGAGGCACAAAAATGCATTGATGTGAACATGTTCCATAGGAACCCGTGCTAAAAAAATTCCCTGCATTTCTGCAAAATGCAAAATGCATCAAAAATACATTAGTATGAATGGAGCCTAACAGGGATTCTCAATTTGACTCCAGGTGACAGATATAATTTGTTTTGTGCCATATAGGTAGAACTAAATCAGCATAATAAGGCTATATCTACTACAGAACTTATTGTAGTTGAAGGTTAGTTTGGTTTTTTGTTCTTTTGTGCAGCTCCTTACATTTGCATTTGGTTTAGGTTTTTTTCGCAGAATCAAAATGTATGTTATAGCATCATTCATCTACGTTATTTTCTCATTTTTACTGAAACTGTTCTTATTGAATATATTTTTAGTTCCCTAAAAGGGATAATTGCATCGGGGGAATTGCTGATTTCCTACTTGTTGATTCTCCTGATGCATGTAAGTTGTAATTTCATATTTTGGCCACATTCCTCCCACAATATTAGAACTTTAAGGTCCTGTGCTATAATTAAAAGAAATATTCCTTTCAGACAAGAGAAAGGACACTGGTTGTTGGGTGGTGAAGCTCTGTTTTGTGGAGGCAGCTGTTGAAGTAAGACCAAAGCAAGTGGGACACCAAGACCCGTTTACCTGTTCTGCTTCTATTAGAGGACCATGTCTCCTCTAGGATTCCTTATTTGTAGAGATGTTCAGGCACTCTTGCAAGGAAGAACTGCTGCAGATGCATCAACTTACATAGCATTGTTGTTGTTCAAGTGATTGTCCTGAAGGTTAGCATGTTGTGTTCAACACAAGAAGTTTTAGTAAAGGTTGCAGCATAGACCTTTATGGGTCATTGGCAGAGAGAGACCAATTTCTACAATATGTCTTTACAGCCTATTTGGAAAACAATATTGAAAAAAAAAGTTAAAACATAATAATGAAAAAAAAGAAATAAAACTTCCCCCGTTCGGAAAGGGTTTAAATATTTTGGGAGTACTTACATTGGATACAGATAGTTGCACACTAATGAGCTTAGCGAAAAACAAATATATTATGTAAGAAAACAGGAACATCATGATGTAAATCTTGATGTAGGATTGTCCGTCCAAAGATAGGAAGATGTTTATCAAACCTCATACGCATCAAGAGCACTGTTGGATGTACTCCCAGTATCCCAGCATAAGTTAGTTTGTGTAGGAGTAATTATTTTGCCTCAGAGAAAAAGGAAATCAGATCCACGTAACAGAATGATTATAATATAAACAGAGACTATAAAAAGAATGAGGCGAAGAATTCCAGAAGGCGCAAACTTTTAATATCTCATCAAATATATATGATGCCCTGGCAGCAGGATGGTTGTTGGCAGTTATGTCTCTCAATAAGCAGTGTAGCAAGGACAAGGGATAGTTCTGAAATATGCAACTTTAAAGGATATTTTTTGGAGCATATATATGTATATCCTGCCTCTTCCCCCAGTCTGAGCCAAACTAACCCCATATTTCCCACCTCAGTTGCCTGTTCCACTGCTTCAGACCACCATAGTCTGCCTTCACCAAAATATTTCTTTTCCTCAGCCAGTGTCTGCACAATTGATCCTCGTAAACATTCATGTGGCCACCTCTTGAAACAAAATTATTGGGAACAAAAAGGGCAAGTAGCACTTTAAATATTGCTACAAAGCACATGAGTACAAAAGTACAGTCAGGTCCACAAATATTGGGACATTGACACAATTCTAATCTTTTTGGCTCTATACACCACCACAATGGATTTGAAATTAAATGAACACGGTATGCTTTAACTGCAGACTTTCAGCTTTAATTTGAGGGTATTTACATCCAAATCAGGTGAACGGTATAGGAATTGCAACAGTTTGTATATGTGCCTCCCACTTTTTAAGGGACCAAAAGTAATGGGACAATTGGCTGCTCAGCTGTTCCATGGCCAGGTGTGTGTTATTCCCTCATTATCCCATTTATAAGGAGCAGATAAAAGGTCCAGAGTTAATTTCAAGTGTGCTATTTTCATTTGGAATCTGTTGCTGTCAACTCTCAATATGAGATCCAAAGAGCTGTCACTATCAGTGAAGCAAGCCATCATGAGGCTGAAAAAACAAAACAAACCCATCAGAGAGATAGCAAAAACATTAGGTGTGGCCAAATCAACTGTTTGGAACATCCTTAAAAATAAAGAATGCACCGGTGAGCTCAGCAACACCAAAAGACTACGGAAAACAACTGTGGTGGATGACTGAAGAATTCTTTCCCTGGTGAAGAAAACACCCTTCACAACAGTTGGCCAGATCAAGAACACTCTCCAGGACGTAGGTGTATGTGTGTCAAAGTCAACAATCAAGAGAAGACTTCACCAAAGTGAATATAGAGGGTTCACCACAAGATGTAAACCATTGGTGAGCCTCAAAAACAGGAAGGCCAGATTAGAGTTTGTCAAACAACATCTAAAAAATCCTTCACAGTTCTGGAACAACATCCTATGGACAGATGAGACCAAGATCAACTTGTACCAGAGTGATGGGAAGAGAAGAGTATGGAGAAGGAAAAGAACTGCTCATGAACCAAAGCATACCACCTCATCAGTGAAGCATGGTGGTGATAGTGTCATGGCGTGGGCATGTATGGCTGCCAATGGAACTGGTTCTCTTGTATTTATTGATGATGTGACTGCTGACAAAAGCAGCAGGATGAATTATTAAGTGTTTCGGGCAATATTATCTGCTCATATTCAGCCAAATGCTTCAGAACTCATTGGACGGCGCTTCACAGTGCAGATGGACAATGACCCAAAGCATACTGCGAAAGCAACCAAAGAGTTTTTTAAAGGAAAGAAGTGGAATGTTATGCAATGGCCAAGTCAATCACCTGACCTGAATCCAATTGAGCATGCATTTCACTTGCTGAAGACAAAACTGAAGGGAAAATGCTGCAAGAACAAGCAGGAACTGAAGACAGTTGCAGTAGAGGCCTGGCAGAGCATCACCAGGGATGAAACCCAGCGTCTGGTGAGGTCTATGCTTTCCAGACTTCAGGCTGTAATTGACTGCAAAGGATTTGCAACCAAGTATTAAAACATGAAAGTTTGATTTATGATTGTTAATCTCTCCCATTACTTTTGGTCCCTTAAAAAGTGGGAGGCACATATAAAAACTGTTGTAATTCCTACACCGTTCACCTGATTTGAATGTAAATGCTCTCAAATTAAAGCTGAACGTCTGCAGTTAAAGGACATCTTGTTTGTTTCATTTCAAATCCATTGTGGTGGTGTATAGAGCCAAAAAGATTAGAATTTTGTTGATGTCCCAATATTTATGGACCTGACTGTATATATAAAAATATAATTTTTTAAATTAATTATTTGACAATAAAAAAATGTTAAAACATACGTATGAAAAATGGGCTTGCATATTAATTCAATCAAATATAGCCACCATGGAGTTGCACGGTATATGATCGAGATATAGGATAAAGGTCTACACGTTTTGTGAGACTACTACTTCTCCAGGGCCACTTAACTCTCGAGGAACCATAGAGATCTTTCTAAAGGTAGAAGAACATATCAGTATGATTCATAACATAATATAATTATATTTATTCACCAAAAATCACTACGACATCATTATGAAAACTTCACTGAATAGACAGTATGAAATGCTTTATACATCAATACGATAATACTATCGCTCAGAGATCGAGATGGAGAAGGAAAACAAAAAAGCGCCCAAATTTTAAGGCCCTCATGTTTATCCATATATTTGTTTATTTAGTGGCAGCAGCTCCTGATACAAAAGACACTCCGATGTGAGGTGTCATGAGCCCACCTCCTGGGGATGAATCACCATAGTCATTCTGCACTGACGGTTGATGATACAGTTAGGTCATCGTGTTAGTGCTATTCTCTGAATCTTGAAGGACCACCCAGTATTAAAGAAGAGGCACACAAGAAGAAGAGAAGGACCCCGTTAGCAGCTCAAAGACATAACATAGGTAACTAATGTAAAAATTCCTGCAGGACAGAGGGGGCTCCAGCAAGAGAGGAACCTAGACTGGGGGGGTTTACCACATAGGGAACTTGCAGGTCTTCCAGTTTTCCACTCTATATACAGGCGGTCCCCGGGTTACAAACAAGATAGGGACTGTAGGTTTGTTCATAAGTCGAATTTGTTTGTAAGTTGGAACAGGTACATTTTTTAAGTGTAGCTTCAGCCAAAACAAATATTTTTAAGCTTTTTGGATAGCATAGGGAAGGGATAACAGCCCTGTAATGTTTGTTTTGCTGTCTATGTTTCTGTTCAGAAGATTTCACCTCACTTCCTGTCCCAATGATAATTGGATTTTGAAAATTTTGGGTTGTTTTGGAAACAAACCTTGGTGATAAAGCTTCAGTGGAGACACCTTTTTCCCACAATAACTCTTACAGGAGTGAATTTCCCTTCCTAGGGGGAGATTTCCTCCCACTTCCTGTTGTCTCCCTCCGTTTGTAAGTAGGAGTCGTTCATAAGTCGGATGTTCATAACTAGGGGACTGCCTGTATATATATATATATATATGTATATATATATCAGTCCCACCTCTTCAGCAGACACCAGACCATTGCAATTAAGTCTGAAATTCTTTAAATCACAAATGAAATGCCACACATAAAAATTTTCTACATATAAAATGCTACAGGCAGAGATTGTCCACAATTGCACAATGCTGTAATTTAATTACAGAACAGAAACTAATATTGATCTCTCTTCTTTTCTTTCACAGCTTGGATTGGTAATAGGCGATTAATATCTCACTCATATAGGAAACTCATGGACCATCTCTCTTCTTTGAAGATGCCTCCAAAAGAAGTCCTTTATACTGGCCTGTTCTACTGCTCATTCCTTGAATCCTCACCTTCTTACAGAGTAAAGCCACCTGGAGAAATGTCACATCTGACACACTTCTGTGTGTGTTGAATGCATGCTTCCCCTGCCAAGCGTTGTGGGTTCCTTTGCCTGCCTCTACATCACAACTGTGTAATTTGATGATGTAGGGGCCGGTGAATGTAGTGGGCAATAAAGTTGCTTTAAGTATACCCAGTTCGAACAATCTTGTAAAACCACTGTCCTAAATATCACTCAACAAGATCCTGCAGTAGCAATAAACAGTAGTCTCTGCACCAGATTTTTGTCAGTCTATGAAATTAAAAATTGCCCATGCAGTCCATGGTTTAATTTGTTGAAAATGGTTGTCAACTCTGGACAACCACTTTAACCTACAGGTAAGCGTATAATCAGGCTTACCTGTAGGTTCCCTGCATATCTCCTAAACCTGTGCGGTTTAGGAGATATACAGTGTACTTGCATGTGCCGACATCATCGGGCATATGCGCAGTGAAGAAATGGCCTCTGTGCTGTTTCTTCACTGAGATGGTGCCGCGATTGGCGGCTACCATACGCATGTGCAGGAGTGACATCACTTGGCTCCGGCCAATCACAGAGCCGGAGTCCGCGGTCCCAGAAGGAAGAGGGGTGAAAATGGACACGGCCTGGAGAGGGGACAGCGCGGGCTTCCAATGCAGGTAAGTGTCACATAATAGGCTAGTATGTGACGCATACTAGCCTACTATGCTTTTTTTTTTAATCCAAAATAAACTTTTATTGGTACATTGAGGTATACAGGTACAGGTTGTGTCACATGTACAATATAGGTATCAGCCGGGTTTACAACTTGCTTATCGTACAGTTGCATAACAGAATATATGTATCCGCAAGATTGGCACTGGTGAATGGAACGTAGTACGGGAGAGTTCAGCAGTTCCATTATAGGAAGTAAGGCCAAACGTGGTAAAGCCACAGATGCAGTACCACAATACATTATAACCACTTCATATAACAAACCAGAACAGAAAGACATTCTGAAAATTACGTGTTCGGCACATCATCAGTTGTAGACAACGACTGGGTCCACTTATCCCATATTTTATGGTATTTGTTAGGGCATTTTCTATGTTGGTAGAGTAGCTTTTTGTATGGGAGGGAATGGTTTACTGCCGCCCGCCACTCTTGGAAGGTTGGTGATGCAGCTCTAAGCCACTTCCTGGCTATCATCAGTCTAGCTGTGAATAGCGTTTCCTGCATAAAGATGTGGAGACATCTGTTTTGTTCCTGCTCGGGCACTAGGCCTAGCAGGCATTGCTTTGGGCACAGCGTTAGTGGGGAGCCCATGACATCATGCAGGAAGTCGACTATCTGCTTCCAGTATCCCTGGATACCCGGGCAGGTCCATATGAGGTGGAAAAAGGAGCTATTAGCGTTACCGCATCTTGGGCAGAGTGGGTCCTGGTCAGGTCTGTATTTAGCTATGTGGGCAGGAGTAAGGTAGGCTCTGTGCACAATGTAAATTTGCGTGAGTCTATCAGACAATTTGGGGGACACGAGTTTGCAAGAGGATAGCACGTCCGACCACTCCTCATCCTCCAGTTCCCCCACATCCGCCACCCACCTCATCTTAAATCCATATGCTAACCTCGAGGCAGAAGGGGCGAGGAGGGTAGCGTAGCAGGAAGAGATCAGGCGTTCAGGTTCGTCTGCCCCTAGGATCCTCATCATGTCCACGGGGGTCAGGTCAGGAGGGGAGGTGTTAAATTGGCATTGTAGTGCATGGCGAAGTTGGAGAAAGCAGAAGAACATGGAGTTAGGTAGGGTATGGGTAGTCTTCAAGTCTTGGAAAGATTTAACCCCTGTATCGTCCATCACTTGATGTAGATACAGTACTCCTCGTTCGATCCACCTGTTAATGTTTGGTAGAGCAAGGAGCTCTGGGAGGTTATTGTTATGCCAAAGGGGTGTATAGGCATTTAGCGAAGGAATGCCCAAGCGTCTGGCGGTCAGGTCCCATATCCTGCAATGGTGGGAGAGCATACCATTCCGACGGTCAGCCCCAAGGGAGGCGCCCCTCCCGCACATCAGTACCTGGAAGGGGTGCGATACCGGGGCGGAGAGCCGTGAACAGGCCAGGACGAGGTATCTGTATTGGTCCGTTTTGTTAAAGTGGTAGAAGTGAGAGAGCTGAGCCGCTAGGTAATATAGGTGTAGGTCAGGTAGGGCAAGTCCACCTAGGTCAGTCGGTCTCTGCAGGGTCCGCCATGACAATTTATGTCTGGAGGCGCCCCAGACAAAGGTGTTAAGGATAGAGTCCATGGTTTTAAAGACCCTAAGGGGCAGGTAAATTGGGGAGTGCCAAAAAATGTATAAGAGTTTGGGCAACAGTATCATCTTTACTAAGTTGACACGTCCCGTAACTCCAAGGGGTAGGCGTGCCCATACCTGTGTCTTGGTCTTGAGTAGCGTGTATAGAGGCTCTACGTTTAATCTCATGTAATCCACTATAGAACGGGTGACCTGTACCCCCTGGTATTTGATCTGGCTGGCTCTTTGTAGCGGAAGCCCTGCCTGTTCAGATGTTGGGACGGATACGTCAAGTGGGAGTATCTGGGATTTATCCCAGTTT
>BLSH010297004.1:185504-213118 GCA_018402905.1 Glandirana rugosa
AACCCTTATTGACTCTATAATCGGCACAAGTCTAGTGGTGACTGGCCACATGGGAAGGCGTCCCTCAACTTCATCAAACTATCCACCACCCATCTCAACTCGCTTGGAGACCTTCAAGCCCAAGACGACCAGGCCGGCTTGAAGCCCTGTTTCAGGTCCAGGCCTACCTTGGGCTTGCTAGCGTGCCTGTGGCTTGAGGTAACTTTAGTTACCCCTGGGTTTGAAAATCCGTGTTTTTACCGACATTGTTTCAGGACCTTCGGGACCTCCCGACGTTTTACTTCATTTTACCCCCATTCCCATCCCGTTCACGGATTCACCTCCATTTTTGCATTTTTTATGTTTTTATTTTTTTAAAAATATTTAAAGTTATTTTCCTGTCCCCATTTTTTTGTAGGGCACTTGCCCTACCCTTACCCCCATTTTACTTCATTTTGCAGCCCTCCAGGGCTTCCAGGACTTTGTTACAGCCATTTTTGTGCCTAAAAGTTTGGGTCCCCATTGATTTCAATGGAGTTCGGTGTCCGTGCGATCGTTCGGGTTCCATCCGGACCTGGACTTTGTCCCGAAGTTCGGCCGGACCAGCAGAACCCGAACTTCCAGAGGTTCGCTCAACTCTACCCACCACCTATCAAACTACTTCAACTCCCTGCGGAAGGGTACACCGGTCAGTGGTGATCTGAACACGGCTAATATCTCAGTTATTCCCAAACCTGGTAAGGACCCCTCGGAAGTTAGTAATTATAGGCCCATATACTTAATTAATAATGACTTAAACATTTTAACTAAAATCCTGGCAAACAGATTGTCCTCTTTCATAAGAAAATACATTCATCGGGATCAGGTGGGTTTTATCCCTGGGAGGCAGGGACCTGACCAAATTCGAAGGGCGGTGGACCTCATCTCGATCCTTGGATCGGGGTGGGATGGCGGGCAGCCCCAGGAGGGGTTTTTACTTTCTGTTGACCTACAGAAAGCCTTTCATACGGTCGAATGGCCATATTTGTTTGAAGTTCTGGAACGGGTGGGCTTCGGGAAATGTTTCATGCAGATCCTTAAAGCGTTATATTCCAACCCCGTCGCCCAAGTGAAACTGCAAAATTACTTCTCTGATTCACTCTCTAATAGAGTTGAGTGAACCCGTGGATGTTTCGGGTTCTGTGGGTTCAGCCAAACTTCGGAAAAAAGTCCGGGTTCGGTACCGAACTTGACCCGAACCCCATTGAATTCAATGGGGACCCGAACTTTTCGGTACAAAAATGACTGTAAAAGAGTCCTGGAAAGTGCTAGAGGGCTGCAAAATGATTTTAGAACAATAATCTGTCCCTTACAGCAACAGCAGGAACCTGACCCTATAGAACTAGGAGATGATTTTAGAACAATAATCTGTCCCTCTAAGCAGTAGACTCTACCTATTCCAGTCAGATCTTTCTGTAATACAGGATGAGATCTGCAATCTGTCCCTAAAAGCAGTAGTAGTAGTAATCTCTACCTATCTATCTATCTGCAATCTGTCCCTCACAGCACTGGCAGCATCCTCTCCCTACACTACCCAGAGAGCATGTGACATGCAGCACTGTGACTCCAGCCTCATATAGAGTCTGGATCCTACTGCATTTCCGATGATTCATCAGGGCATCTGCGCCTGAAAACTTCCACATTCATTGTGGACTCTGGAAAGAAAGTCTGTTAGAACATTTTGGACTCTGGGCACATACGCTGCTGAGCTCTAGGCTCGATTCTTCTGAGCCCAAGAAATAATTGCCTCCACTTCCTGTAATAGAAAACAGGCTTTGAGTCCCCAGGCTGCCTTTTAATGTAGGAGACCACCGTAGTGTTGACTAACCTAAGAGTACTGACACGCTTTTCGTTATATGGTGAAAGGCCTGAAATCTGCTTCCTGGATGCCACTGCTGGAGAAACCCCTTCCAGAAATGCCGCCTTCTTCAGCTTCCACTTGATCCTCAAATCCGCAGACACCATAGTGCCAATCATTTTAGACACTGAAAAGTGCGCAAGTGGGAAGAAGAAAGGGCCAGGAGTATTCAGATCCAGAACATTGGAATCCAGAGCCAAGGCAATGATCCCCAAGATAATATTGACCTAAGCCCTGAGGCCCATAAGAGACTGGGTTGCAGGTGTCTCTTTGCCAGATTTAGCAGCCAACCAAATTTGAGAAGCATAGAAAAGACCTGAGCTCTGGGCTCCAGCAGTTGCCCTCTGTCTTGGGACAGTAGGACAAGGACATCCACGTAACTAGTCAAGCATAGGCTCCTTGTTTTGATAAAGACTATAACAACCAATAAGACCCTGAAAACACACAGGGTGAAGTTGAAAGCCCGAAAGCTGGAGCTGGTCTTGACCTACAGTGAACCGAAGGAACTTTCAGAAGTCTTCTACAATAGGCACATGAAGGTAAGCATCTTAAGTTTATTGGGAACAAGCTGACTGGACCCCCTATGGATCAGGGACAATGTTTCCACCTTGAACTTCTCATTTGCTGACAAAATTGTCTCAGGTGTGCAAGGTCTAAATCAAAATTTAATAAAATGAATCCAAGATGAGGAGGACTTCTGATGGACCATGCATGTCCCGAAAAGACCACTTTGACATCCCAATAGTCTGAGGCCCAACTCAGTAGCTTCCTGGATACCAGAGTTCAATCTTTTAGCATACTTCTGAAGGGATATCTGGTCTCCTCACCAGTTTTTCTAAAATCCCGACCTGGTCTGTAAAAACCCTTGCACACTCTGAACTTTTTTCTCTAGACTGTCTTCTTCTGGCCTAGCCAGTGCTGGTCCTGAGGTAGGATCTCAACTTGTCAACTGTGGCCCGGGTTATGATGCTATCCAGCTTAGCAAAAGATGAAGCTTGCCTAAAACAGAATGCTACACTATCAGAGGCGGAATCAGCATGCCCAGGCCCCAGCCATAGCACTCACTTTAACTGATGACAGCATAACCCGCACCACTATGCGGCTGATGTCATTTGGAGCCTTACCTCTGACTCCTGAACTACAGAGTTTCTGAAAACATGCCTGAATACTGCGTCCACATTCTCCATCCATATTTTCAACCTTTGATATAGCCACAAGAGCCCAGGCCTAATTTCGGCCTATTCACTGCATCTTTCACGGAAGGGCGCTATACTTGCTTGCCTCATCAAGGCCTCAGCAACTTAGAGAGGCAGCCTTTAAATGCTTCACATCCTTATCGCTGAATGGATAGAGCTTGTCCATCTTGCATAGAAGAAAGGGATGTCTCGTGACCTTGCTCCACTTATCCAAAATTATGTTCCTTAGTTCTGTTAAGAATGGGAATTTAGAACACTCTCTCTATGGTTACGTCTCCACTATTGCATCCTCAACTCGTGCAATTCAGAGTGCGACTTCGATCCGACTCTGAGTGCAGCCCTGATCCAACTTTACAGTATCTGAATCAAAGTTGCATCAAAAGTTGCATCAAAGTAGCGCAGGAACCCCCTCAAGTCCCCGCAACCCCAAGTCGCATGACAAGTTGCACTAGTGGAAACTGAGCCAAAAGGTGCTTAAAGAACTTCCCCTTGCTTTGCAGGAGACTCTACCTTCGTTGGGACAGTTCCAGTTCTTCCTGGTCATCCTAATGGGAGAACACGCCAAAATGGCTGTTGGACTTTGCGTGGGTATCCCCCTCTTTAAGTGATTTTTGCACCGCGTGCCTCACTAGGGATTCCATTTTCTGGAACACACCACCACCTGGGCTTAGCATAGCTCACATAGAGACTAGCCCACTGGGACCGGAGTCCTGCATTGCCAGCAGGCTCCCTCCTTGAAGCGGCTGACATCGCAGTGGGTGCTTAGAGGAGGATTCAGAGCTTCTGTTATGAAGGCTGGACCTTGACAGTGACCTATGGCAAATACATCTGGAAAAAATGTTGTGACCTAATGAGGTCTTTATCATCTCGTGCCATGTATTGTCAACCTGACCTAGAAGGACTGACAAAAGCAAAAAATAGGATAGGAAGGAAATGGTTAAACAACCCAAAAAGAGTACCCAGGTCAGCAAGAAAAGTTTAAGCCCACCCTCTCATACCTGCTACACAAGGGCTGGCCACACGGGGGGGGGGGGGCAGTGATACATCCACAGTGTGAAACTGCACATAAAGACCAACAACCTGCCCTGGTGATCAAATCATAGCAGAAGCACACACAGAGACAGCATACATGGGTATTACTTAAGAGCATATCCTGTGATGATTGCACACAGCATTTTGGGAAACTGCAAGCTGCCTAGAGAGAAATCCCTACATCAACAGTACTGGTCGCCAATTTAATTTCTCCACTGTAATGATGCCACCCACACCGCGCATGCGGTGAGTCCCTAGGCAGGAGTAACCCAGGGATGCAAGGTCGGAAGAAAGAGCTGCAGCTTGAAACTCCAATGCGCTCCGGCTGACATAGGCTGGAAGACGCTAGAGCCAGGGAAGAAAACAGACAAACAGAAAACACACACAAACTGCTGCCATGGAATATGTAATATAAAAGTATACATTACCGCACACAGCAACTTCAATCCTGTTTCCACGATCAGAACGGGCCAGGTAGGTTAAACACACCGAGCTTGGGGCAGATAGGGCCACCTACTAATAGCTGAGCTATCTGGCCATTGCACCGCTTGCCTACCAATGGCCAGGCTTTATCTCTTCCAGTGCCTCCTTCGCTTGCCCACTCCATACCCCGCTAACAGCTAAGGCTTATCGGAGTATCTTCCGTTTGGCTCGCTCCATACCCTATCAATCGCCAGGGCTTACGGGAGTATTGTGATCTGTCTTCCAAGTGCGTGCCGCCAGCTGGTCTTGATCGTGGAGAGAAAAAACTTCAAGTAGTCAAATAACCAAACCGGTCCTTAGGAGGAGAACAAAAAAGGAACACGGCCGCTGGCTCAGAGCAAAGATTTATAGGAGTGGGGTCCTATAGGGGAGGAGTAGAGGCAGGGTTAACCCACAAGTATGCTGCCATGGAGTCTGTCAGTTTAAAGCAACCTGTCAAGTAAAAAAAAAACTTTTTTTTTAAATTATTAAATTGTTCTTCTTTTTAACTCCGTATTAACTCTTTACTCTAATCAGCCTTATTGGCTCCTTATTCTCCTTCCCTATTTAAGTACTATTTTCCTACTAATTTTTTTATTGTTCACTTCTATTTTATTAACTGGTAGCATCCCCATAGTGATAGGTGGGTTTTGTAGTGAATTTTGATAGGAGAGGTAAAATCTAGTCAGGCCTGACAGTAAGTGCAGGCCTGATTGTTTTGATTTGGGCTAGGGAGTGGCTCAATAAGGGCTGAAGATTGCAGGAAGGAACATTCCTTGGATACTCCTTCCTTTTTTGAGCTGGAAAGCTCTGGAAAAGGGGATGGATGAGGTGGTGTCACTTTCTGATGTATGACAAGGAGCCATGACCAATCCACAGACTGGATTGGTAAGGGGCAGCCCCCTTAAATACAGTGATCTGCCGGCAGGGGGGAGGAGAGTGTCGGGTGGAAGAGGGAGATGTAGCAGAAGTGCTGTGGAGGCCTCACCCAGGAAGGGAGCCCCCAGTCTGGGGGGGCTGACCTTGAGGCCTGGTGGCTCGGGTGCAGCTGGGAAGAGGAGTTGGTTCCTGGAGTGGCACAAGGGAGCAGGAAAGCAGCAGAGAGGCTACATAGAGGACTCTTTAAAGGATCCACCTGTGTCAGTGAGTGAAAGCCCCTGGGAGTTGGATAAGAAGGCTGGGGCAGGCTGGGGAGAAGACAGTGGACAGTCTATAGAAATCGGAGAAGCCAAGCATTGGAAGGAGGGCCACGGGACAGTAAGGCAGGCTGGAGGGGCCTGGAAGATGGATGGGCTGGGAGATGTAGTTCATCCAGTGCTCAGCTAGCACCAACGTACTTAGCTACACAAATGAGGGTCCATGGCTTCACAACTGGGAGCCTGCGCCACTTACCCACAACGGGTGGTCCGGGGGCTCTGCTAACAGTAAGAGCAGGCCTCACCATGTGCTAGCTGTGGTGGAAGAGGAAGTGTCATGGAGGTTTGATAAATTGCCTTTCAGGCCGGTAACAGCAAGCGGTGTGCAGGAGAGAGGAAGGAGAAGAGTAACGGTAAGCAAGTTCAATTCAAAACAAATGCAGCGCCAAAAGAGGAGAATATGTGAATATGGGTCTAAAAATCAAACTCCCAAGGAGAGAACAAATGGCTGGATAGTCCCAGAAATAAAAGGCAGTTCCTATAGTTGGACTCCCAGGGAGAAACCAATGGGTTAAAAGTATGAAAAACGCTAGTTCATTCATCCAAATGTAACACACTTTCCTTGCAAAGTCCAAGTCATTACTGATGCAAAAAGTTCTTGAACCAACAAGGTGTGCTGCTAGAATCCACTTAACAGGTAATAGATGTAAGCTTACCAGAATCTGGTAGATAATGCGCAGATGTCAAAATCCAACTCAAGTGTAGATGCACAGACGTCCACTGACCGTGAAGGCAGGAAGAGAGGGGAGGAAGGTAGGAGGGGGGATTCCTGTCCAAGTAGGTGACTTCAAATCCTCCAAGCGACATTTCCCAGGTTGATCCAGCACTCACCATGAATGTTATGAGAAGGGAAAAACCACAATAGTGTAATACGGCTTATAAATTTTATTTCAAGCAAAGGGATTAGCGATACTCACAATGTAGATATGTAAAAAGAGCTCTTGTAATAAAACCAATGTGACAGAAGGAGTCTGTTGGTTCAAGGACTTTTTGCATCAGTAATGACTTGGACTTTGCAAGGAAAGTGTGTTACATTTGGATGAATGAACTAGCGTTTTTCATACTTTTAACCCATTGGTTTCTCCCTGGGAGTCCAACTATAGGAACTGCCTTTTATTTCTGGGACTATCCAGCCATTTGTTCTCTCCTTGGGAGTTTGATTTTTTGACCCATATTTACATATTCTCCTCTTTTGGCGCTGCATTTGTTTTGAATATGTTTGGACAATTGGATCAGTTCTTTTGCGAGCAGCCTAAATCATATTTGAGGTTTTATTATTTGTGTCTCTCTAGGTACCAAGTGAGCGCGGGTTATTATATATATTTTTAACGGTAAGCAAGTGTATGTGCTGGAGGAAGAAGGAGTGTATATACGGCGGTGTATATAGAAGGTCCCTTGGTTTATTCTTGGGCATCCCACAGTGATCCCATACCCATCCAAGTTTAACCCCTAAATAAAACAACAAAAACAAAGTACCGGCTTGTTTAGTGATTTCGGGTGTGTGGAAATTCGTGTGATTGAGGGCAGCAGGCAGGTGGACCACAACTACCAGCCACCCCACCCACTAGGGGGCACCTAGCTACAAACTATTAATTAAAACTTTTGTTTTATTTGCTTTGATCGTTAATATTTTTACACATTTTAACATATATTTATACGTTTCACATTGAAAAAAAGCACAAAAATCAAAAAAAAAAAAATTAATTTGTAGATAACTTTTCAATGCTTTGTACCATTGTGACAGCTGAAGTATAAACAAAAAAGTTGCGGCAAGCATCGGTAATTGGTATCGGCGAGTACTAAAAAAAAAAGTATCGGTACTCGTAGGAAGACATGGTATCGGTGCATCCCTACATACTACATTTTTGTATGCCTGCTTGGGGCATGAACAAGAGGATTGTCCTTTGTGGTTTTAGATTATTGTGACTCCAAAACTGAGCATGATGAACAAGACCTTGCTTCAGTGCATATCCTAAAGAAGCATTATTTATTGCAAATCGCGTTGATTTAAAAAAAAAAAAAAAAATGGAATCCATGCATCTGGTGCCCTGAATGTAGATTAGGAGGCCAGACGCATGGACTAGGGGGGCAGCGCCCCTGCACCTTGCATTATGGGCCACCATTGGATGATGGGATGGTACCTCTTGAAGATTTATAATGAGATATGATGAGTCAACCATTTGGAATTATACTGGCTGTGTAAAAGTAGCACCATCAAACTTGGCTTTGAAACTTTGATAGGTCAGGCTTTCTCTATATGAGCGGCAGCAAGAATCCTGCAGTAAAACTTTCTCAGAATTCCTTTCCAATATAATAAATATGTAATTTAGAGAGGTTTCCAGATCATATAACTACTGAAAAGGGGAGGTAGGATTAATTGGTCATCAGTAGAAATAATTTACTAGTCAATATGACCATCCCTTATTAGTCCTGGTCCTGTAGGATTTTTAATTAAACCTACAGATTTATTATAAATATTTATTTCTAATTGTGCTAAATGTTATTGCAGAGAGCTCAAATTAATCAAGGTTCCTTTGGCTCAGTTACTTAAACCCAGTAATAGACCTCTGCTGTAGGAGTCAGAGGCAGTAAACCATATTAATCATGAAGTTTCAGCAGAAATGCCTTGGATAATGCAGATAGAGTTACCATCAGAGAGATCGCTTTGTCTTCCAAATATCTGATAGTGACAATTCGGCTGAAAAAGCAAATACTGCAAATAAACTTCATGAATCATCATTGAATTTGGGGAATACTCATTAGAATGTTGTTTTCAATAGTTCAATATCTGTCTCTCTCTTTCTGGTTTCTCTGTTTCTTTCTTTCTACCTTTTATTATCTCTCTTTTTCTATCTTTTCTCTCTCCTTCTCTCCCTCTCTCTTACTTTCTCTACTGTATTTTTTAGTCTCTGGTGTTTCTCCTCGTATCTCTTGCTTTAAAGTGGTCGTAAACCCTTTTGCATTACTTTTACCTACAGGTAAGCCTATAATAAGCCTATAATAAGGCTTACCTGTAAGTACTGTAAATATCTCCTAAACTTGCACGGTTTAGGAGATATTCACTGTATCTGCATGTGCCGCCGTCATCGGCAAATGTACCCTGACAAAACGGCCCGGGGGTGCCGTTTCTTCAGGGCCCCTGCTGTGACCGGCATGACCGACGTGGGAGTGACGTCATCGCGGCTCCAGCCAATCACAGTGCCAGAGCCCGCAAACACAGAAATAACTCCAGGAGACATGTCACCGGTCACATCGGTGTGCGGGGACCGCTGAAACAGCGTCAATCTAAGGTGAGTATTTCATAATGAGCTAGTATGCGGTGCATTTACTAGCTCATTATGCCTTTCTCTTGCAGGTATTTTTTTTTTTTTTTTAAGAGTTTGCAACCTCTTTAACGTTCTCTATTCACTGCCTTTCCCATTGTTGGGAGCTCTCTTCCTTCTTGTTTTTTATGCTTCTTTCTCTCTTTGGCTCCTTTCCCTTTCTCTTTCTTCATTTCCCAGTCTCTCTTTTTCTTAAGGTTCTTTCAGATTGAAAGCTGGGGGGGGGGGCAGTAAAAACAAGCTGATGATTTGCAGTTTTATCCCCCGAATTGTAAAAATACAGCTGGACAATCAGATTTAAACTCAGGTTCAAATAAACTTTATTGGTAGGACCAAATGCATTTCAGCACTGCCAAAGCAATTCAGTTTTTATGTGTTGCATGGAGAGTGGAGGAGTTGGAGGTAGTAACTCTTAAGATATTATTAGGGTGAATGGGTAAAATGAGGTGAGTCCAGGAAAAGTATGTTCCTCTTAGTCTGGGATATGCTGTAACATATTTGGGTTGATTTACTAAAGAGAAGTAGACTGTGCACTTTGCACAGTCTACTTGAAAAGTGCAGTTGCAATCTGCAAGTGCAATTGCTTCAGAGCTTAGTAAATGAGGGAGAGCTGTGCTGATTTCCATCATCAGATCATGTGCAAGCATAGATGCTGTTTTTTTATCCTTGTATGTGCTTGGGTATTCTTTGGAAAGTGAAGCCTTACCTCATTTACTGAGATCTGGAGCAACTGCACTTTGCAAAGTCTATTTTTCCTTTAGTAAATGAACCCCACTTTGCACAATATTGTTTCATTTATCACAGTAGATAGTTGAGTATCCCTTACTCTTCTAAAGAAGTGAAGTCTAGGATGACAGAGCAGGGTCTCGGGAAGTGAGCATCTTTCACTGATGAGTAAGTTGGGATACCATAGCAGCCAGTGGGCTTCATCCTTCATTGCTGGCCCAGTCTACTTTCTTTGGGTTCATAAGATGACTTATCATCCTGATTTGAGTTCTAGGCAGTGTGTACCCAGTCTGTACAGATTTAACCACTTCAGCCCCGGAAGGATTTCACACTTTAGGACTGGAGCCCTTTTTGCGATTCGGCGCTTCGTCGCTTTAACTGACAATTGCGCGGTCGTGCGACGTTGTACCCAAACAAAATTTGCGTCCTTTTTTTCCCACAAATAGAGCTTTCTTTTGGTGGTATTTGATCACCGCTGTGTCATTTCTGATTGCCGCTATAAACAAAAGAAGAGCGACAATTTTGCAAAAAAACCCACATTTCTTACTTTTTGCTAAAATACAAATCCAAAAAAAAATATAAAAAAACATTTTTTTTCATCGGTTTTGGCCAATTTATATTCTTCCTCATATTTGTGATAAAAAAAATTGCAATCGGCGTTTATTGATTGGTTTGCGCAAAAGTGGCCGCGTTTACGGATGATGAGAATTCATTTTTGGGGTTTTTATTTTTTACTAGTAATGGCGGCGATCTGCGATTTTTAGTGGTACTGCGATATTTCAGCGGACATGTCGGACCATTTTGACACTTTTTTGGGACCACTGGCATTTATACAGCGATCAGTGCTATAAAAATGCACTGATTACTGTGTAAATGCCATTGGCAGTGAAGGGGTTAACCTGCAGGGGGCGCTCTAAGGGTTAACTGTGTTCCCTGGGCGTGTTCTTACTGTGAGGGGACTGCCCTAACAGGAGAAGGGAAGCGATCACACCTTCTGTGTAGAGGAAGGCTGTGATCACAGCCCTTTCCCCTCTCACAGAACGGAGGTCCGTGTTTACTTACATGGACCTCCGTTCTTTCACTCCGGGGGGAGCATCGCGGGTGGCCGGCGGAGATCGACTCTGCTGCACCCGCTCCCTGGCCCTCCCCGGACACAGTGAGCGCGCGGGCGCGCCTCCGGCGGCGCGTGCGCGCTCACTGTGCGTGATCTGGCAGCCCCCGTCGTATGACGGCGTTTTGCCTTACTGAGCCACTCTGTCACCGTCAGATGCTGATCGGCGGTCGGCAAGTGGTTAAAGTCTATCTGTCTTTAGGGTCTTGTAGCATCTCCATGTATGGGGCCAGTTTGTATCATTTTTATAGTGACTGGTAAATTGTTAGTTTGTGGGAGATTGTTATTTCATTTGGAATTGATCATTATGTTTTTATTTGAGATTTTGTCAGGCCTCACTGTTGGAAATTTGACTCTCCACACCTCTCTATTTTTCTTACCCCTCCCTATTATCTTCCCTTATGTCTCTCCTTTTTCTTAGTTCTTCTGAGGTCCTCTTTTTTAAAGTGGTTGTAAAGTATATATTTTTTAACATAACAAACATGTTATACTTACATGCTCTGTGCAATAGAATTGCACAGAGCAGCCCCGGTCCTCCTCTTTTCAGGTCCCTCGCTAGCGCTCCTGGCTCCTCCTTTTCTCAGTGTGTCACCAAAGGGGCTTTGTATCATGGCACACCTGTGGGGAGTGGAGTAACTAGAACTTTCAGGGCCCGATGCAAGAAACCATGAAGGGCTCCCTCTGACCCCTGGATGGGGCTCTTTCCTCTGAGCTCGGTGGCAGAACGCCAGGGCCCGGTCACAAGTGGTTGGCTGCATATAAATGAACCGATCCCCCCCTTCTTCTCCTCCTCTCCCTCCAGCAGGCATTCAACGGATGCAGGAAGAAAATGGAGAGATTGTTTACTCTATGCCAGTGTTTCTCAATCTTTTTCCAGTCTGGGCACCCTTAAAGTATACCCCTAGGTGAATGGGGCTGCACTGCAACCATTGCATAACTGTGGGCATTGGATACAGTTGAAGCATAGTAATGATGCATTTGGGGGTTAAAACAGGCGGTCAGGAGGAAACATACTGCCTCTTTACCAGCTGTTAGATGACTCTTACGGGCCCCCTACAGCATGGAGCCTAGTTGCCATGGCAACTGCTGCGACCCCTGTATGCCCACCACTGCCTGTGGTTTCAATCCTCAGTCTCACTTTCTGCAGGATTTGACTAACAGCAGTGGGAGCCAATGGCTCTTGATGCCTCAGCATAGCCTTTGAGACCAGGAAGTGAGGGGAGAGAGTCGCTACAGATGGGCACAGTGCTGGATCAAGTGAGGGTTCAGGTAAGTATAATGGGAGTTGAAGGGGCTATACTAATATTTCAACATTTTTAACCGCTTATGGACCACCCACCGCACATAAACTGTAGCAGGACGGCCTGGCTGCACAAAACAACGTATCTGTACTTCGCTCTTCTTTGGGGTCTGGGGTGCGTGTGGCCCGCTCCTGACTGGACACAGTGGGAGCCAATCAGCGGGTCCAGCGGATGCAATGTCCGCCGGGACCCGCCAATCATTTACCGGAAAGGCAGAATAGCGGTCTGCCTATGTAAACAAGGCAGACCTCCATTCTGTCAGAGAGGAAAATGGAGCTTTTTCTGCTAAGTTTTGTTCCAGTTAAGCCATCCCCCACACAGTTAGAAATCGTCCCCTAGCAGCACACTTAACCCTTTGATGGCCCCTGATGTTAACCCTTTCCCTGCAGTGAGAGTGCATTTTTTTAGAGATCACTGTATTAGTGTCACAGGTCCCCAAAAAGTGTCACTTCGCATCTGATTTGCCTGCCGTAATGTCGCAGTCCCGCTAAAAATCGCTGATCGCCGCCATTACTAGTAAAAATAAAAATAACAATGCCATAAAAATATCCCATAGTTTGTAGACATTATAACTTTTGCATAAACCAATCAATATACGCTTATTGGGATTTTTTTTCACCAAAAACATGTAGCAGAATACATATTGGCCTAAATTGATGAAGAAATTAGATTTTTTTTACATTTTTTTTATTGGATGTGTTTTATAGCAGAAAGTAAAAAATATTGTTTTTTTTTTCAAAATTGTCATGTTTTTTTTTTTGTTTATAGCGCAAAAAATAAAAACTGGAGAGGCGATCAAATACCACCACTCTATTTGTGGAAAAAAAAGGACATTAATTTTGTTTGGGTACAACATCGCACGGCCGCGCAATTGTTAGTTAAAGCGACGCAGTGCCTTATCGCCAAAAAAAAAAAAATGGCCTGGTTATGAAGGGTATGAAACCTTCCGGGGCTGAAGGGGTTAATGCAAGGAATGTATTAAGGTAAAAAATGTTTAGGCTTTAGAACCACTTTAACTCCCTCTTTCTCCTTATTGGTTTCTGTCCCTCTCCTCTCCTTTTTCTCAGTTTTTTTTTCACTCTCTCCATCTCTTTCTCTCTGTGGTGAGGCTCACTGTGCTTCTTTCTCTCTCTTTGTCTCTGTCTCTCTTAAAATGGTTGTAAAGGCACAAGGTTTTTAGAATGCATGAAGGTAAAAAAAATTCTGTGTGCAGCAGCCCCCCCAGCCCCCCTAATTTAAAAAAACAAAACAAACTAATATGGCGCCTCTGTAGTGCTTTTACTGTGAGTAAAACATTTTTTTAGCTGTCCCTTTAAATGGGATTAGCACGCTGGATTGGTTATAAAAAATTGTAAAGGCAATGGCGCTATATACTCTTAAAATGAAAACATTTAGGCTGGGTTCACACCTATGCGAATTGGATGCGGCTTAAACCGCATCCAATTCGCAGGACACTTGAAAACACATTGTTTTCAATGTGTCCAGTTCATATATGTGCGGTGCATTCGCAATGCGGTGCGAATTCCCAGCCCGTTGAGTCCAGTGGGAGCGCATCTAACACGGGGATATTTCCCCTGCTCGCGGCTCCTCCCCCATCTCTCCCCCCGCAGCTGCTGCGCTGTGGGAACGGACAGGAGCCGCTGAACGGCGGCTCCGTCCCTTCCCGGCAGCAGAGAGGCTGGAATTCGCACCGCAATGGTGTGAATCCAGCCTTAGACATAGCAGTGGTAATAATTGCTGTGCATTGTGTTCATGTGAACAGTAATCCTTTGTGTCAACAACACCAAATGAACCACTTCACCCCCGGAAGGATTTCCCCTTCTATGACCAGAGCACTTTTTGCGATTCGGCACTGTGCCGCTTTAACTGACAATTGCACGGCCATGCGACGTTGTACCCAAACAAAATTTGCGTCCTTCTTTTCCACAAATAGAGCTTTCTTTTGGTGGTATTTGATCATCTCTGCGCCATTTCTGATCACCGCTATAAACAAAAAAGAGCAACAATTTTGCAAAAAAAAAAACAAGATTTCATACTTTTTGCTAAAATACAAATCCAAAAAAAAATAATATATATATATATAAAAAAACAAATTTATGCATTGGTATTGGCCGTATTATATTCTTCCTCATATTTTTCGTAAAAAAAATCGCTATTGTCGTTTATTGATTGGTTTGCTCTAAAGTTGCCGCGTTTACAAACCAAATTAATTTCTGGCTTTTTTACATTTTTTTTTTTATTAGTAATGGTGGCGATCTGTGATTTTTATCGGGACTATTAAATTGAGGCGGACATGTCGGACATTTTTGACACTTTTTTGGGACCAATGACTTTTGTACAGTGATCAGAAATGTAAATGTCTACTGATTACTGTATAAATGTGATTGGCCGTGAAGGGGTTAACACTAAGGGGGCAGTGAAGGGGTTAATTGTGTTCCCTGGGTGTGTTCTAACTGTATGGGGGCTGGGCTGGCCGGGACATAACAGATCTAACTGATCCCAGTGACAGGGATCAGTAGATCTGGTATGTCCCCTGTCACAGAACAGAGAACCACCGTGTTTACATCGGCGGTTCCCCGTTCAGCCGCTGTGACAGGAGATTGCGGGTCACAAGCGGACAGCAAGTCCATCCGACCCGCATGCCCGCCCCCCAGCGTGCAGCGGGCGCGAGTGCGCGCTGCCGCCGATTGCCAGTGCACCAGGGGAGCTCACAAAGGGGAGGACATCTATAAACGTTCTCCCGGCAAATGGGATCCGGGCTGTAGCCATCTTTCAGCTATGGCGCAGATCTGAAGAGGTTAAGGTTAAAAAAAAAGGGAAAAAATGCACTGGAACACACCAAAAATGCACATGCAGAAAAGCATCTGGACTGCGTTTCTATGGTGTGAACTGGCTCTAAAACATATCAAAAATGCACCAGAATGTACCAAAAATGCACTGGGAAGTGTAAAAACTCACCGGAATGTACCAAAAGGGCACCGGAAAGTGTAAAAAACGCACCGGAACTGGCCCTTAAGGTTAAAAAAAAGGGGGGAAAAAGCGCACTGGAACGCACCAAAAATGCTCCAAAAACGTGCATGTAGAAAAGCATCTGGAACGCAACCGGACTGCATTTCTGTGGTGTGAACTGGCCCTAAAACGTATCAAAAATGCACTGGAACGTACCAAAAATGCACCGGAAAGTGTAAAAACTCACCGGAATATACCAAAAACGCACCGGAAAGCGTAAAAACGCACCGGAACGTACCAAAATGCACCGGAAAGTGTAAAAAACACAGCGGAACTGGCTTTTAAGGTTAAGAAAAAAAAGGGGGAAAACCGCACTGGAACGCACCAAAAACGCGCATGCAGAAAAGCATCTGGAATGCATCAGGACTGCGTTTCTATGGTGTGAACTGGCCCTATGGTGTGATAGGGGTGTACGTGGGGTGGTTGCTAAGTGGTCAATGCATGTAATTATTCAAGGGAGAGGTTTCATGCAAATTTAGGGTGTTATTTTTCCATTTGCAGTTTTAACCCCTTATCAGTGTTGCCAACCTACCAGATTGAAATTTACTGGCACAACACCCAAAATTTACTGGCACAGCAAAGTTTTTACTGGCATTTTACAAAAGTTACAAAATTACAATTTTCAGTGCAAATTTCAGTATTTAGTCTACAAGCAAGTACACTGTGCAAATAGCAATGCGATTAAAGGTAGATAGCAAGGTAAAACAACATATTTCTCTTATTTTCAATATAATAAGGGCAGATTATTTATTCCATCAGTTTTGTCACCTATGTCAAATTGTAGAGATTTCCCCTTAATTTCTGTTCCATAACCACCACAGAAAGTGAGGTGAAATCCCTGGTAGCCACTAGGATCACCAGAATGTATGTCCCCACTTCTAGAGACTTCCTGCCTCCATCACCTCCTGTTTTTATCCCTCCAGTCTCCATCCCTCCATCACCCCTCATCTCCATCACAGTATCCCCTTGTCTCCATCCCTCCACCTCTTGTCTCCATCACACAATCCCCCCATCAATTCCTGTCACCATCCCTCCATCTCCATCACACCATCCCCATCACCTCCTTTTTCCATTACACCATCCTTCCATTACCTCCTCCCAATTATCCAGTGCACACTGCACACTAAGAGAGAGAGACTCCTGCAGCCTGGCTCGCGGCTGTCTGAGTGAGCAGAGACAGCGTGGGTGTCAAACAGTCACACACTCACTGTCCCCACTCTTTTTGGCTGGCTTGAAGAGGAAGCGCACAGCACTCACCACTGGTCACCAGGAGGGCTGCAGGGTCAGCCAGAGCAGGCAGGAATCAGGAGGATCCATCCATCCGGAGCGTCTGCTCCGGTCAGGTGCTAGCTGGCGGTGGTGTGGCGGGAAAATGCAGTAACCTCATTTGAGGGCGGATGGGCTGGGCAAAGGCACTAGCTGGCAGCAGGAGGAGTGGTCATCCAACACGTCTCAGGGTCAGGATCAGATCTTCTCGCTCGCCACTTGGGGATTTCCGTAATTGCACATGCGCAGCTGTGACCGGAGCCAATGGCCTCCGTTTTTACTGGCACTTTCCGGCTGCTACGGACTTTTACAGACACCCAAAGAACTGCCCTGTTTTTACTGGCTGTCCGTAAATTTACGGACGGTTGGCAACACTGCCCCTTATTCATATTGATTTTTCTTTCAACAGGTAAGAAAGCAAATTCCAGATGTTAAGATTTTCACCTAAGGCAGAGGCAGGTAAAAGACCTGTTTACTGCAAAGTCCAGCAGAGCTTTAAATATGTCACAGAAGCACAGCTGGACTAAAAAAAAAGATATTAAAACTTATAATTTAATTTCTGAATGCCCTAATGCATGTTAAAACCATGTGCCAAATCCCAATATAATGTATTAAATATTGTATTAAGTGATATATTTCTCATTGTATATATTAGAGAGTTTGGCAGCACTTTAATGCCATGTAATTATTCTAATGGAACAGATTTCATGTATAATCTGTTTTGTATTTTTCTTTACTGATATAATTGTACAAATCTTAAAAAAATCACACAGAATTTTTTTTTATATATTTTCAGCACTACTCTCTCCTATGTGTGAAATCATGCTCACCATCCAACATCTCAGCTGACAAGTGTCTGTCTGATAACCATTAATAATGTTCCCACCTGATATGTCAAAAGGCTTGCAGGCAGCTGTGCTCATCCATGAATAACTTGTTGGCATTTGAAGTTGGGCATTTTTTTTGGTATGTTTGCATGAAAGCCTTCTAGCTTTCAGTACAGATGGTGCTGTGTTGTCACATATGCACAGCTTGAGAACTCTCTCCATTGAAACAAACTTGTGAACAGCAGGCCCTTGTGATCTACAACAGAATCTTTATTATAGGGACTGTATAGCGGATTGTAGATTTTTTTTTTTAAGGTCCGCGGTATAAAACACAATTTAAAAAGTATATTTTATAAATCAGTGAATATGAAATATTGCATATTAATATTTTGCGTCCTCTTTTTAACAAACCTGTGGGGCTGTTGACTGCTTTTAACATTTTATCTATTTGTCCTACTGTCAAAAAAATATTTATAGAACTCAATAGCTAAAGCTGAAATATACTTATTTACAATGGCTCATCCCTTATAAGATGTTTCATTTTGAGCTTTCAGTGACAGCCCAGAATGTCTGCATAGGGATGACTACTGGAGTAATGTTTCTTAAGCTTGGCTGGCATTATGTGAATCCTTTGTAAGTTATGCAATTATTATTATTTTTTTAAATGGTGTACATATAACCAAAAAAGAATACATAAATAAATGGTTTAAAAACTTTGAACTTGTAAAAAAATTAAAGTTTTTCTAAACCCACAACAGTAAAATCAGTCTGTATGTGTAGAATAGCATGCTTGTTATACTCACTGTGAAACCTAAGGGGTTAATGTATTGTGAGAAAAAGGCTGTTTGATCTGGTCTCTTCTGATCAAATGCTTCTTCCACTGTCTCCAAAAAATAACTTGATATTTACAGAGTCAGCACTGTCCAAACAGAGGATCAGGGGTCTTGCATTCTCATAAGGCAACTGTGGGAGAATGAAAACTCCTCCTAAAAGCTTTAACCAGACACTGATAGAAGTCACAAGACTACTATATACTGCTGATGAGAAAAGTTATTTAGCATTTTGTATTTCAAAAATTATTGCATTTCCATGTTCTGTACTGTGGGAGACCAGATATAGTGAATGCAGGGTCCTGGGTTTAGTAACACTTTAGCTATTTGAAAACGGATCCCTGACTTCCTCTACCTAAAACCCATCTCCAGGCAAAGTACAGCAATCCTCCCACCCCTCCTTCTCAACATTTCACCAATTTGTTTTCAATAAAACTTAAAATCCCCTTTAAACTTACTCATGTGTTCTTCACTGGTGCTTCTTCTCTGGAGTGAAGAGCTTTGATCTTGTCCAGCATTCTGTGCATGCACCAAGCGGACCTTATCACACTGCTGCAGCCTTCAAGCCCTAGGGGGACTCAACTCCTGGAGAGCCAATGGGAAGTGTCCACATCAAGGCAATGATTTGGGAACCTTAAGAAGCACCCTTTACCTCTGTAATAAAGAATAGAGAAGACTTTTGCTCCAATTCATCATGTGACCAAAGATTTACATGAGTAACAGTAGTGTTTAGATTAGGAACAGTGGCAGCCGGTCCATAAGGGCACCCTAGTTTGGAAAATCCACCCTCCTAGTTTGCATAATCAAATATTAAAATGATTTATTTTTAAATAACTAATAATGACTAACATTTTTTAACATCTTAAAGTTAAAAAAAGTTAGTCATATTATCATTTATTTAAAAATCAATTGTTCTATGTGTGTGTCTGTGCATTGTGCGGGGCGCCGGACTAATAGGTTTCTATTAGGTCTGTCATTTTTTTACAAGCACCTGATTGTAATTGGCTTGTCTTATGTTGTCCTTGGAGCGCAGAGCACTGTGCCCCAAACCCTCCCACTTTGTGATATTAGCGAATCAATATTCATCGGTTTCTGGCTTCTCGACTTGGCCAATCAGGACAGGAGGCTGAAGATTTAGAACCTGCAAAGAAGACTGAGTTAACACAGAAGCCGCGGCGCCGGGTATCAAGGGAGTGCGGACCTGGAGGGGTTTGTTCACGTCCCCCCCAAAATTTTTTAGCATCAGCCGCCGCTAGTTAGAAACATGCAGAAGATCATCCAGCAACAGTGTTACTTGAGCATCTGTTGGGCTACACTTCTATGAGATCTCAAACTTGTGTGGAGGGGTGGTGGTGCTCTGCTGATGGACATCGCTAAATGCAATGTTTGATTCAATACAGAGCAAAACAGTGCACCCTTTGTGGCCCAACAGCTGCATAGCTCCCAAATGTCCCTGATTTGGAACACAGTCCCTCTGTCCCTCTTTCTTCCTCATTTGTCCTTCATTTTGGTCTGATCTATATAGTTGTATATAAAATGCATTATTCATCTTTCAAAAACTGTTTGCTAGTGCTAAACCTTTCATCCAATTTCTAAATTGTTGCACTTATTCATTTCATTTGGACAGTTTGTTCATTTTTCGACCAGTTAATGGGCACAAACTGGTAATCGGTTGGGATGTTTTAGAGCCAAAAATAAGGACAAGCTTAGAAATTTTCGGGCGAACGAACGATAAATTGAAAGGTTAAGGGTTTCTCGATCACCAAGAGAATAATATATAAAAAAAACTTTATTATAGATGTACCAAATTTGTATAATTATATTGACTCATTATGTTATTTTTGTTTGTTATCAAGTTCGCATGTATGGTGGTTGCTAAAAAATCCCCTGAGGAAGCCTTTGTATGGCGAAACATGTCGAGATAACAGCACTACAGCCTCAACCACTTGTGTATCTGTTTGGTAACCCTTTGTGATAGATCCGGACCACTGGTTTTATATATCTAGAGATCCTATGTATAAAGTCTGCTTTTTCTTTTAAATTTTATAAAATAAAGCTTTGATGTTTTATGAACTTTTGGAATCAGGATTCTGTCCTCCTGCACCGTATAATCCCATTGGGAACCCTACTCGCTACTATGGTATTACTTATTACGGGATGAGGTGCGATCAATGATACATTTTTTTATGGAACCAAGGAGTCTATAAACCAATGAAAGGATAATTTGTTTCCCGTCCAAACTGTTTGAACTTGGTATATATGAATACACAAACAAAAAAACGATTCATGTACTGTATGCCCATTGAACGATTTATTGGTCATTACGTGATGGCACTAAGGTTTGCTCTCACAGTCGTTCCTTTTTCGAAAATGGGTTCGGCCGATTTTTCGTATAGTGTATGGCCAGCATTAGGCTCCATTCACACTTGCATGACAAGTTGTTTCCCATGTTTTCCAATTATAACCATTCATATATGTGCGACTTAAAGTTGCAGCAACTTCAAAGTAGTTCATGCACTACTTTGGTCCGACTTTCATGCAACTTGAGGGCCACAAACTTGTCAGAAGTTGAATGAAAGTCATACCTGAATGTTATATGCAACTTGTGTGCAACAGTTGTCCATTATCACTGGTCAAAGCCAAAGTTGTATCAAGGTTGCACCCATCCAAAGTTGCATCAAAGATGCACCCCAAAGTTGGTGCAACTTTGGAGTCATACAAGCGTGAATGGAGGGAGCATGACATGGTGTGATCTATGAAACATACTTTTGCTAATAGGTGTCCCTCATTCACATCTCAAAAAGTTGGGAGGTATGTAGCTGAGGGCCAAATAAGGGTGCTTAGCAGGAATCTGCAGTTACTAAAAATATCCAGTTTTACACTCCTGTGAACAAGAATGTACATTATTGTAACTGATGCTGACTTTATAATAAAAAGAACATCATTTAGTGTTGAAAATAGATGATGGAAAAATTAGGTTCAGATTTATTTTCAAATCTTATTTTGAAAAAAATGTGATTGTTTTCAACAAAAGTGCTTGACATATTCCTGTTTACTTTTTATAATAGCCTTGTGCTGGAAAATCTTACATATTCCAAACTAATCTCCCATATTGACAACATCTGTACTCGAGGGCTGCTCCTTGTTTTTAACCACTACAGAGCTATATTACATTTTTAAACCAGTGTAAATAAATATTAAAATGCACATTCTTTGAAAAACACAGATGGGTTGATTTACTATAGGAAAATAGACTGTGCACTTTGTAAAGAGCAGTTGCACTCTGCAAGTGCAGTTGCTCCAGAGCTTAGTAAATGAGGTAAAGCAAGGAAAATAAAAAAAACAGCATTTTTGCTTGCACATAATTAGATGATGGAATTCACCAGATTTACTGAGATTTGGAGAAACTGCACTTTTAAAAGTGCACAGTTTCTTTGCCCTTAGTAAATTAACCCAAGAATGTTTCTGTTGAAGAGCAATTTCAAGCACCTTTTGTGGATCTAATGGGGAACTGGAAAGAGGTCCCAAGTACCTTCTTTTCAGTGCCTGTGTGAACGGGGGTCTAATTGCACCCATGCACATGGGGTAACACCTCACAAGAAGGCTTGCTCACCAATGCCTGGGACCAGGTTGAGGCTGCAGTTAGGCGAAGGATCAAACATTAAAGTGGATGTAAACCTGAAAGAAAAAAAAAAAATTCTGCCTGGTAGAGTATAGCATGTAATATCATCTGTGTCCAGTCTTGCCACAAAGAGTTAATCCAACTGTGAGTAATGAGCTTATCTTTTTTCAGGAAGAGAAAGTCAGACTAACAGGGAAATACATAGTCGATCCGCCCCTTGCTCTGTGAGTGACAAGCAATTTGCTTATCTCCTTCACACAGCAGAGAAAGTTTTACACGCCCCCTCCCCCCCTCCTCATTGTCTCAATATAGAGGTGGGTGGGGAGGCTTGTGACATCACAACTCCACCCACCAAACTCCAGCAAACACAGACACCCACTGATTTCAGAGTTTTACAGAGCTGCTAGTGCTTACAGGAAGGACATTTGAAAGGTAGGGATAGATGCAGGAGGCTTGCATGTATATATAAATTAATAAAGTCATTAGTTTATACTGGGTGGGTGGTGGGTTTACATTCACACTCCACCAATCCAGCATACCTCTGTTACTTCACTCCCAGTAACGGAATGGAACCTCGCTGGACACATAACGTGGGTACCATGCATGTCCCGAGTTAACTTTTTCCTTCCCATACCTAGTGATCAGGCCTTAGAGCTCCGTAACCCTAGTCTGCTCCTGGTGACTGGAGGAGATGGACAGCTAGGGAGGGAGTCAGAACATTGACCCCTTTGCTACCGGAGGATCTGTCACCTAAGCAAGTACCATGCTAAACGACTGGTTGCTGTTGCTGTTCTTCCTCTTAGCTGCCCTTGACAACTACCTCCTCTCTTGCAAGTTAACCTTTTGTAGCGTTGTTACACAAACCCCATAGTGCTTTAACAGACCCAGGTTCTTTATTAATACGCTCAACATGCACCGCTTGAACAACTTAAGTTAAAACAACTTTTACTGAAAATTCAGCAGAACATGTAGAACATGAGAAAATGTCCTCGCACATCCATGTCTTTATGGACCATGTCTTTATAGACCTTGCTTTGTGCACTGGTGTGCAGTCATGTTGGAACAGGAAGGAGCCATCTCCAAACTGTTCTCACAAAGTTGGAAGCATAAAATTATCAAAAATGTCTTGGTATGTTGACTCCTTAAGAGTTCCCTTTACTGGAACTAGGGGGCCAAGCCCAACCCCTTAAAAACAACCCCGCACTATAATCCTCCCTCCACTGTACTGTGTACTGTGTCTGAAAAGGAGCAGCATGGTCACTCTAGGATAGAGTATTACCAAACTAATGAATAAGCACACGTAAGGTGTGTGAAAAATGTCTACCATTCAGCACTTTGTTGTCCTGTAACCTTGGAATGTCCAATTAAAGGATTTTGGGTTGCAGTTCGTGATGTGCAGCCATTTCTTCTTATCCATGGTGGTGGGAGTGTCATGGTCTGGGGCTTCATGAGTGCTGCAGGCGCTGGGGAGCTACAGTTCATTGAGGGAACCATGAATGCCAACATGTACTGTGACATACTGAAGCAGAGCATGATCCCCTCCCTTTGGAGACTGGGCTGCAGGGCAGTATTCCAACATAATAACGACCCCGAACACACCTCCAAGATGACCACTGCCTTGCTAAAGAAGCCGAGGGTAAAGGTGATGGACTGGTCAAACACGTCTCCAGACCTAAACGCTATTAAGCATCTGTGGGCCATCCTCAAACGAAAGGTGGAGGAGCGCAAGGTCTCTAACATCCACCAGCTTTGTGATGTTGTCATGGAGGAGTGGAAGAGGACTCCAGTGGCAACCTGTGGATCTCTGGTGAACTCCATGCCCAAGAGGGTTAAGGCAGTGCTGGAAAATAATGGTGGCCACACAAACTATTGACACTTTGGGCCCAATTTGGATATTTTCAATTAGGGGTGTACTCACTTTTGTTGCCAGTGGTTTAGACATTAATGGCTGTGTGTTGAGTTATTTTGAGGGCACAGCAAATTTACACTGTTATACAAGCTGTGCATTCACTACTTTACATTGTAGCCAAGTGTAATTTCTTCAGCGTTGACACATGAAAAAATATTTACAAAAATGTGAGGGGTGTACTCACTTTTGTGAGATACTGTATGTTAAGCAGAAGTCCTTATAACCATTCCCAATATACAGATGGACAGTAAAGATCTGTATATGAAATGCATTATTCAAAATATGAAACATATATGAAATATGCAAAAGTTACAATAGTTACCAAAATGTGCACTTAATGAAAATATCCTATAGCTTGCCATTGCGTATTCAACTGTGTGCCATACTGAAACATTGCTATTCCTTTTACTATAGCTTTAGACATTTATACTATAGAGACATGTCATCTGCCATAACATTTTAAGTATTGGAATGATTTTGAATTTCATAAAAAAAAATTTTGGTGACATGGGTATTTTTGCAAAGATAGTAACTGTTGTATTTTCACACATCTGGGAATACGTGTCCAAAATATTAAGTTATGTCCCTTTTCTGAGTCAAATACATCTGCACTGTGTTGGTTATAAATTATACCTAAATGTTCTGTTTTTTCATTTCAGTATTTTTCTATCTTGGCAGAACAAACACCAAGCTAACTGGAATGATTTCTCTGCAGAAGTGCTGCTTCATAATAACAAGCTGAAATATTTCAAAATAGCATGATAATAAATGACTTAATGTGCCACTTATGTGACAAATTTAAAGGCTTAATTTAGAATCTGGGATCTGCATGAAATATTGTCATTAATGCTTCCTTTAGGTATAACATAATGCAACTAAAGCTGTCAATCAGCAAGGAGAAATATTTAATTGACTGTCATGAATTAGAAATTCAAGCAGAATTATGTTCTAAAGCAGTCAGTCCTTTGGCAATAAAGAATAGAACTCAATATAGGAAGTGCATAAACAAATAACTGTAGTGAAAAGCTAAAATTATACACAAGCCAAAAAGTGTGGAAAAAGATTGACAGTTTATGTTGGACATTTGAGAGTGTTTTCTGGCAGCTGTAGGCTAAATTACCATTAGAAACACTAGGAGGATCCAAAACAAAAAGCAGCCCAATGCTAGGAGGGCCCAAAAAAAATCATCAGCTCAACACTTGGAGGGCCCAAAAATTCAGGTTCCATCCACTTAAACTGATATCTCAGAGTTTGGTAGATGTTGGAGAGTTAAAGAATTAACCGCTTGCCGACCGCTGATCGGCATTTGACGGCGTCAGAGTGGCTCTGTAAGGCAAAACGCCGTCATATGACGGCGGCTGCCAGATCGTGCACAGTGAGCTTATAGCACTGATCGCTGTATAAATGCCAATGGTCCCAAAAAAGTATCAAAATGTTCCGACATGTCCGCAAACGCGACCAAAAAAGTGTCATCCGTAAACGTGACCACTTTTGCGCAAACCAATCAATAAACGCTGATTACGATTTTTTTAATCACAAATATGAGGAAGAATATAAATCGGGCAAAACCGATGAAAAAAAATGTTTTTTTATATTTTTTTTTTGGATTTGTATTTTAGCAAAAAGTAAGAAATTTGTTTTTTTTTTGCAAAATTGTCGCTCTTCTTTTGTTTATAGCGGCGATCAGAAATGACGCAGCGGTGATCAAATACCACCAAAAGAAAGCTCTATTTGTGGGGAAAAAAAGGACGCAAATTTCGTTTGGGTACAACGTCACACGACCGCGCAATTTTCAGTTAAAACGACGCAGTGCCGAATCGCAAAAAGGGCTCTGGTCCTAAAGTGTGAAATCCTTCCGGGGCTGAAGTGGTCAAAGTGTGTTTAACCGTTTTTCTGCCACCTATGAACGCCATACATCAGCAGCAGCAGGGGGTTTTACACACTTCTACATACCCAGGTGACAACGTCACTTCTGGGTCCAGCGGTAAATTGCCAAGGCCATTGTGGCTGGAGAAGAAGCTAATGCAGTGTGTTGTCTATATTCCCATTGCACACATTCCTGGGTCACAGGCTCATCTGCAGTGGGTGCTGTAGCAATTACTACCTGGACATAGAATACATCACAGATCAATACACATATTCTCCAGCACACCATGGATCTTCAATTGCAGTCCAACACTTTTATTGCAGAGAGATCACATCATAAAAGAATAAGTGCAATGTTTCAGAGCCACGCAGGACCCCTTCATCAGGTATGTGATTTCATACGTCAGCAGCAGCAGGAGGTTTTACACACACATTTCCACAATGTCACTTCTGGGTCCCGTGGTTACCGCAGTCAATTTTCAAGGCCATTGTGGCTGGAGAAGAGGTTGATGAAGTGTGATCTGCACTCCATTAAATTCATTGGAGGACAGGTGAGATATCAGAGTTCTAAAAGACCCCAGATGTCTCATTAACCACTTCAATACCGGACGTTTATACCCACTTCCTGCCCAGACCAATTTTCAGCTTTCAGCGCTCTCACACTTTGAATGACAATTACTCCCCCATGCTACACTGCACCCAAACAAAATTTTTATTATTTTTTTCACACAAATAGAGCTTTCTTTTGGTGGGATTTAAGAACCTCTGTTTTTTTTATTTTTTGCGACATAATTGAAAAAAGTACGAAAATTTTGAAAAAAAAACACTTTTTTTTAGTTTCTGTGATAAAATTTTGCAAATAAGTAATTTTTATTCATAAATTTGGGCCAAAACCTATACTGCTACATATCTTTGGTAAAAATAACCCAAATTAGTGTATATTATTTGGTCTGTGTGAAAGTTATAGAGTCTACAAACTATGGTGCAAATCATTGAAAATTTTATTGTCTCTTTGCCCCGATCGGGGGGGACATGACCCCCCGGCAGACGAGCGATCCGTGATCGCCGCTCTGCGGGCCCCCAGGGGCCCGCGGTAGCGGCAAGAGGCCGGCGGCCCGGATCGACGAGCAGCTCCTGCCAACGTCATTTCACAATGACTTGGTAGGGAACTGGTTAAAGAGAAACTGTCACCAAAAAAAGCATCACATAGGGGATTTTTTGTCTTCTATGTGATGAAAAAATACATTTTAGTGAAAAAATGGGTAAAAAAATAAAGTTACACCCAAGCACTTAAACTCCTTTTAAAAAGTTTTAGCCCCCCCCCACCCCAACCACATACATACATACATATGAATGTAAACACAGGCATTAAGGGTGCCTAAGATCTCACCAAGGGCAGCCGGTCTATAGGGGCACTTGGGTGCCGCCTCCCCGCTGGCTACGAAGGGAAAAAAACCATGCCGCGACGGACTGATGGGGACAGGCTTCAGACCGCTGTCCGCATGCCGGTCTCTGCATGCTCCTGCCTGCCTATTAGATGGGGTAAGTGCGAGACTTGTCCCGACCTTGGGGGGGTCTTTGCAAAGTATCTCACCTGTGTTATTGGCTGCAAAGTACCCCACCTGTGATACTGGCTGCAAAGTACCCCCACCTGTGATACTGGCTGCAAAGTACCCCCATCTGAGATACTGGCTGCAAAGTACCCCCACCTGTGATATTGGCTGCAAAGTACCCCACCTGTGATATTGGCTGCAAAGTACCCCACCTGTGATATTGGCTGCAAAGTACCCCCACATGTGATACTGGCTGCAAAGTACCCCACCTGTGATATTGGCTGCAAAGTACCCCCACCTGTGATATTGGCGGCAAAGTACCCACCTGTCTGTGATATTGGCTGCAAAGTACCCCCACCTGTGATATTGGCTGCAAAGTACCCCCACCTGTGATATTGGCTGCAAAGTACCCCACCTGTGATATTGGCTGCAAAGTACCCCCACCTGTGATATTGGCGGCAAAGTACCCACCTGTCTGTGATATTGGCTGCAAAGTACCCCCACCTGTG
>BLSH010297004.1:213489-229981 GCA_018402905.1 Glandirana rugosa
GTACCCCACCTGTGATATTGGCTGCAAAGTACCCCACCTGTGATATTGGCTGCAATTTACCCCTATCTGTGTTATTGGCTGCAATGTACCCTTACCTGTGTTATTGGCTGCAATTTACCCCCATCTGTGTTATTGGCTGCAATGTACCCTTACCTGTGTTATTGGCTGCAATTTACCCCCATCTGTGTTATTGGTTGCAATGTACCCTTACCTGTGTTATTGGCTGCAATTTACCCCCATCTGTGTTATTGGCTGCAATGTACCCTTACTTGTGTTATTGGCTGCAATTTACCCCCGCCTGTGATATTGGCTGCAAAGTACCCCCACCTGTGACATTGGCTGCAAAGTACCCCACCTCTGATATATTTCCTGCAATTTACCCCATCTGTGTTATTGGCTGCAATGTACCCCCACCTGTGATATTGGCTGCAATTTACCCCACCTGTGATGCTGAGCTGTATACTGTGTCCTGTGATGCTGAGCTGTATACTGTGTCCTGTGATGCTGGGCTGTATACTGAGTCCTGTGTTGCTGAGCTGTATACTGTGTCCTGTGATGCTGAGCTGTGTACTCCTGACACAATATGTGGAATACAGTGGGTGGATTCTATAAAGGGTGGCGCTTATTAGAAGTAGGAGGGGTCAAAAAGGAAGGGCAGGGCCTGGCGTCCCCCCATCCTAAAACTTCACCAGCCGCCACTGGATCTCACTGTTAAAATATCCATGAAATCTTAGAAGCCAGGAGCTGACAGAGCCCACCAAGCTTAACCTACAGTATAGCTAAAATATCAGTTTTCGAAGGACTGCTCATTTAAGAATGTTTTAAGGAGAATTGCTTGTTTACTAAGACAGAGCTAAAGTTTTATTTATTATTATAAAAATGAACCATTGTAAAAGTAGAATCGATTAGTGGAATAATTAATCCTTCACTTACTCCTTTTATTGGAGAAGCATATAAGCCTCTAGCGCATATAAATTATATTAAAAAAATAGGGAAAGAAATTCTTTCCTGTACAGAGCAACGTCACAGAGGCAATAGGGTTAATTTTTAGAAAAATATCTTTATTTAAACATATACAAAAACAATTAAATACTATTCACTGGATGTTGAACAATCCACCTCCACCACAACCTCATTAAAACAGTCAATGTTGACAAATGACAAACTACCCTCATAAACCACCCCTCAAATACCATCCATATAGATTATTGCACCTGCACCAAAGTACACAATGTAGGTAATAAAGGCCAAGAAACACTTGATCACTTGTAGGATTATGGGGGATAAGTGCAAAAAAAGAGATGGAATTATAAACTTGAAGGTTCCCCTTTAGTTAAGTCCTTCTACTTACAATTTATTGTATCAAACCGATTGTATGGAGATTGCATGTCTATGGTGGACAAATTTTATCAATCAATTCCGATTGGGTATTAAATCACACCGAGAAGAGAGGATATTCCAGAGGATATTAGGTATTAGATCCCAGAAAGAAGAAAGGATCTTCTATGGAAAATATCATTAGCAGCACTTGCTCCAGAAATTGTGAGCTCAAAGGGGTCAGACTCACAAATCCTCCTCGGAGCAGGGATGGATATGTAGTCCCAGCAGCCAAGAAACACTTGATCACTTGTAGGATTATAGGAAATTAGTTAAGTCCTTCTTGCAGTTTATTGTATCAATTGGATTGTGTGGAGATTGTATGTCTATGGTGGACAATTTTAATCAGTCAATTCCGATTGGGTATTAAATCACACAAAGAAGAAAGGATATTCCATGGAAGATATCGATAGCAACACTTGCTCAAGTACTTGTGAGCAGATGAGTCAGGCTCACCAATCCTCTAATTTATTGTATGAATCGGATTGTATGGAGATTGTATGTCTATGGTGGACAGATTTTATCAGTCAATTCCGATTAAGTATTAAATCAAGAAAGGATATTCGATGGAGGATATCTATAGCAGCACTTGCTCCAGGAATTGTGAGCAAAGAAGTCAGACTCGCCAATCCTCCTCGGAGTAGGGATGGTCATATAGTCCCAGCAGTTTAACTGTAAATTCAGTTTCAGTCCATGCTGCAAGTGCCAGATCCCACACTTCTCCACTGATCCATTAATGTGTTGCTGGTGAGGTGGAGGTAAGGGCATCTATGGTCATGGTTGTAGATATCTTACATTGTGTTCCTCTTGATCCAGCCTGTGCCACTGGAAATAGTGGGCTTCTAATTCAAGAGTTTGTAAAGGCGTTGGGATAGATTGAAATCTCCACAGCCGTCTACTTAGTCCCAATTACAGATAGGATGGTTGATTCAGGGATTGATATCTCCATGCAGATGCAGATTGACCGTAAGGAGAGAAGGAGGGAATATTCCCAGGGACCCTTCAGAATGGTGGTGGTATGTCCATGAATGGAAATCACGGACCAGTTGATGCCATAATGCACTTATCCCCCATAATCCTAAAAGTGATCAAGTGTTTCTTGGCCTTTATTACCTACATTATGTACTTTGGTGCAGGTGCAATAATCTATATGGATTGTGTTTGAGTGGTGATTTATGAGGGTAGTTTGTCAACATTGACTATTTTAATGAGGTTGTGGTGGAGGTGGATTGTTCAACATCCAGTGAATAGTAAAGTTGTATTTAATAACTTTTTGATATCATATGCCAGGGTTTCTTAATCACAGTTCCATGGAACCCTAAGGTTCCTACAGAGGTTCCTAGGGGTTCCTTGAGTAATGAGCAATTCATGCCTGTCAGATAAGTTCCCACTGACACAACTGATCTTTTTAGCTATCCATAAAGGGGTAATTCTTTCCAATGACCACAAATGTAAGGAGTATTTTTCCCACTGACCATCACACTAATGCCTAGGTCGGCAACTCATCAATCGCAGTGTACCTTTCAACCATGGACAGGTGACAAGTAGACCGTGAATAGGTCTGCAAAACTGCCCATGCCTTCCACATCCAGGTGCCAGTCCTTCTCTCTCTCCGCCTCCAGCCTCCTCCGCAAAATCTTCGGTACTTCTCTCTCCCTCCCCACTAGCCTCCTCTGCTGTGTTATCAGTGCCTGCAGAGAGCGAGAGGCAGCACAACTTAGGACGATGGGTGAGGAAAGGAGCTGGCCTGTGACGGAACAGCTTGGCACCCCACTTAGGTGCTTTCTTCTGCCAACCAGTGCCTCCTGCCCTCCAAACTGTTCCGAGCAGACCGAGTGCTAATACCAGCCCTTTTTACCCCAAAACATCATACACAGACAAGATGTGAGGTAAACTCAAAAGGAATGACTCTTTATTGAAACTCAAACACATACTGTATACCCCACAGGAGAACATTCCCCTCCTGATTATGTTACCCTAACAATACAAAATGTAAACAGGAATATAACTACCATAGCTAAACAATAACCAACTATAAAATGTTGTGATTATTCAGATATCCCACTCCAGGTCATCACTCCAGGTTGTCATAACATTCCACAATAGTTTGCTACTGCTAGCAGACAGACAGACAGAATCCACAGGTCATTAGCACAATAAACAAATAACAAAGAGTGATCTCACCCCACCTCAGACTGGTAGGCAACAAAAGACCCAGGGCTGTCCAGATCTCATTAACCAGCTTTGTTTTTACATACATCTTTCTAATGGGTTTCACGTTGGCAGAGATCATCATGGCTTCCTTGACTTAACATCTTCTTAAATGCTTGTAGCTCCCTCAAATGCCAGGGTCCATAGTCAGTGGGTAGGGAGCTTGCCCCTAGTCCTCTCCAAAAGCCTCTGTCCTGGTTGGGTCCTTCTCTCTCCCTCCTTACCAGCCTCCTCCACTGCTGTCACCAGTGAACAGCAGAGCATGAGAGGCAGCACGGCTCAGTATGGTGGGTGGGGGAGGAGCTGGTCAAATTAACTTTTAAAGTCATCCCACAGGTGATTGGTTGCTAGGTTCTAAGCAACCAATCACCAGCTTGTTTTATATGAAAAGTCACTCTGCCAGCTCCCTGCCCTCTGTCCAGAACTGTGCTGCCTCTCATTCTCCGCTGTGTGCACAGGTAGGAACACTGCAATGGGAGGGAGGAGGAGGGAGGGGGTCCAGAGGTCACTTCTATAAGGGAAAGGGGGGGAAGAGGACACCACTGTGTGTGTGGGGGGGAGGTGATGTGAAGGGGCAGAGGACACTGCTATGGGCAGGACCACCCCCATAGCAGTGTCTTCTACCACCCTGCACATCCCCCCAATCCCTGTATTCAGAGTGTAATGAACTCCTTAACCCTGCATTCTGAACATAACGCACTCCAGAACCCTGCATTTTAAACGGTAATACACTCCTGAACCCTGCATTCTAAACGTAACACACTCCTGATATCTGCATTCTGAGCCTAACGCACTCCTGATCCCTGCATTCTGAGCGTAATGCACTCCTGATCCCTGCATTCTGAGCGTAACACACTCCTGAACTCCACATTCTCAGCGTAACGCACTCATAAACCCTGCATTCTGAGCATAAAGCACTCCTAAACACTGCATTATGAGCGTAACGCACTCCTAAACCCTGCATTCTGAATGTAACACACTCCTTAACCCTGCACACTCTTGTAATACTTATTTTATTTTTGTGTCCACAAACACACTGCGTCTGCGATCTACATTTGGGTTAACAATGTATTATCACCCGCAGTAGATCACAAAGGCAGTACGTTTTGAACAAGGTGCAGAAAACACACATGGAACATGCCTTTCTGACACCATGTTCTGGTGTGAACTGACCCTAACAACAGAACACTGTGCCCAGTGATCTTTGACATCAGTGTTGTTCAAGTAGATCTCCATCTCTCCAAGGTTGCCTACCCATGCACTAATGTATTATGAGTTGTAGATAAAGTCATTTTTAGCAGGGGTTTCCTGATACCAGAAAGTTATTTCAAGGGTTCCTCTATGTTGAAAGGGTTGAGGCTGTCATATGCCGATATATTTATATGGGACTATTATGAGGGAAAAAGCATGGGGGGGTGTATGCCATGAACTGCTCTGTTATTTAAAAGACCACTGTCTCTCAAGTAGGACAAAGGTTCCCCTGTTGGTGACTTCTTTGGACCTTGTTTACATGGAGCATTTACAACTGTATACCCTTGGAAGGCTGTGTTTACCTGCATCCTGGATGTATTTGGGGCCATGAAACCGCATCTACATGGATGTCACATTGGGAGCAGCAGCCATGTCCTTGCAGCTACTGCATCCCATTTGAGGGCAATGGGACTGCTTGAATGAACACCTGGTCATCCTCAAACAGGTAAACACAGCCCGCTATAGGTGTATGGTTATGTACTCCTCATATAATTAAGGCCTTAGTATGCTAAAGTCAAATGTTACACATTATAATTAGAATGGCACCTTTGTCTTCAAGGGGCAGGTGAATAGGCGGAGGCCAGTTAATAGACTAGTGTTGCCTCCATGAAGGGGATATGGGTTTGGTACTCTAATAGGCCAACTGACAGGCAAATATTTGGAATCACAGCTGGCATCTTGGAGTTGTCTGAGGTAAACCCGAAAAAAATGACTAACACTTCTAGTTTGTACAGGAGAGGATGTCATGTCATCTGTGCCCAGTCTTGCCACAAAGAGATAATCCAACTCTAAGTAGTCCTCTTATCTTTTCTCAGTAAGAAAAAAAGTGACTACTTGCTAAAAAGGAGATGTTTCTTCCCCATGCTGTGTAAGTGACAGATCATTTCCTTGTCTCATGCACGGAGCAGAGTAAGCTTCACACTCCCTTCTCCTTTCTCCTCCAGCTGTCCCAGGATTGGCTGCTCCACACTTCAGCATGATAGGGCATACTGAAGTAATGTGGTGCCTTTTCTTGGTTTTGAAAGGATATTTATCAAAACTCAGGAAAAGCAAAGAAGGAAAGTGTAGAGGTGGATGGGGAGTCTTGTGACATCAGAACTCCACCCACTGAGCTCCAGCAAAGAGACCTACCCACTGATTCCAGCGTTTTGCAAGGCTGCTACTGCTGAAGGGGTGACATTTGCAAGATAAGGGATACATGCAGGAGGCTTGCATGTATATATACATTAATATACATTAATACTGTGCCATTAGTTTATACTGGGTAATTGCAGGAGACACCAGAACTCCAAATACCAAGGAGAGATCTTATTTAATATTGGATAATCATCATATCAAAAGGTGGCTTGATTTACCATCCAATCACTTTCATGAGAAAGATATGATTGTACAGTTTGGACCAATCTGAGATCCTCAATGATAGCAAATGGAAGGAACTAAGATAACAATGAGACATAAAGGCACACTGGAAAAGACCTGACAGAGGAGACATGATAGAGGGACACCTGGGGAACACTTGGAGGTAAGGCACGTATGCCTGCATCTTTTTTTCCATTACAGTGCATCACGGCACCATGCACAGATGGTTCCCATCTGTGTGTTGTGGGGTGCAAAAATGCACATGCATTGAGGTATGCTTGCAAAGTTCCATGGGTTTCCATGCACAATGCATTTAAAAGGCAACATAGAATGACACTGCAATCTGCCAATAATCACGCATTACCAAATGTTGTGGTAATGTGCAGTAAAACGCTGGTTTTAATGCATTTTCCTCAACACACAGATGTGAATCAAACCTAATTTGTTATTTTGCTCATAAGGTATATATCGTAAAGTTAACAAATAAAATACCTTGTAAATCCCCTATAAGGTTATTAGTGCCACTGTTTAACTATGCTGCTGTAGTGAGATCTACTGCAGCTAAAGTATTTCAGCCTGCCCAGAGGGAAAGGAGACATTCTTTTTTTCATTTTATCATCATATAATTTGCATGTTTCATGCTTTGACAATATCTGCTTATTGACCATTGGCAAATCTAAGGTAATATTAGGTATATTGATAGCAGTGTTATATTGATAGCAGGGTGGTATTCGTTTTTGTTTCATTGCAGTCCAAAACTGGGTTTGTGTTCTAAAAGAAGAAAGGGGTATGGTTGAAAGCTGAGCAGGCTTCATGTGTAATTACAGGTCTAGCTATTAATAAAATGAACCTCTGTACTACATGTAAATGCAATATAGTTTTATAGCAACATTAATAATTAATAATGGTGCACCGAAGGAATGCATACTCTTCTTACAAATTATATTTCTTAAATAGAACCTTGTCTTGGCACAGAATCAGGTGTGTTCTGCATAACATTTTCATTGAATCCACTGCAGCCTCATAAGTACTCAGTGGAGAGAAAGATTGCATAGCAAAAATGTATATGAAAGGAGACTGAAGACCCATTCAGATGCTCAGCCCACACAGCTACATCATTCATTCACAAAAAGTTGTGAATGAAAAAAACGAATTTCCATCTGCCACTGGAACTGTAGTTCTCAATGAAATGAAGTCACGTAAATGTAGTCCATTGGTGCTTCCTCCAGCTCTGTAGATAAAGGCCCTCTGTATGGACCTGAGTTGATGAATAGTCTACAGGAACCAAAGCATTAAACATGTGCAGTTCGGTATCTTTTCAAAATGTATCATTATTTGGTGATTTGGATATATCCGAATACCCGAATTACAGTATAAACAAAGTTTACCAAAGGTTCAGAATAATGAAACGAAATTCAAATTGAAATTCAAATTGAATTTTACGTCAAATTCCATTAGAGTCAAACTGTAAATATATTTCTGAAATCAAAGACTGTGTGTGTTATTAGAGTACCATTTCAACATTTTTGTTTTTGTTAAGGTGATTTAAAGTCATTGTAATCATTTGATGAAGATTTTTTACTTGTTCACTTTGCCGCATTCAAATCGAAAAAAATGATAACATTTTTGATTCGACCAATTCGAAATTCATTACTTCAAATGTTTCAAATCAAAAAAATCTGTAAATTCTAAGAAAATTCGAAAGAAGACATAAAATGATTTCCAAATACGAATCCCACATATGAATTGAACGAATCAACCAAATTTAACTAAACTAAATAAATAGATTAACAAATCTAAATGAAATGAAACAAAACTAATTTTTTCATCATGCATATGTCTACAACGAATTGCACCTACATTCCATTGATCATGGTTGCAAAGCTTCGCCAACTCAAATGCATAAAAATGCACAAACAAAAAAAACAAGCAAAACAAAAACAATAAATGCACATTTTTTTCTTGCAATATGGGTGCATTTATTTTTATTATTTTTATTTTTCAAATGTGAAATTTCCCTTTTTTTACCTTGTAAAAGTAGCAACGACATCATCACTGTGCTGTACCTAGTCTGTACAGAGCAGAGCCCCCTATCAGGCCCCACCCACTTCAGGCTGCCTGTAGAAAGCTACAGGAGGAGGCGGAGTTGGGGCCAGTCACCCTGCACAAGGAGAGAGAATAGAAGTGACCGGTCTTTATTACATTAAGCTCTAGCACAGGAGTAAAGTTTCACATTGGAATAATGCAAAGATCTGGAAGAAATTCACAAAGCACCCCAAGATTCAAATAAGAATGCACATGCCTCTTGTATTTAGACAATATTTGCTTAATGTGAAGCTTTAAACCATATTTAAGAAGGGTAATAAACAGCCCTATCAGTGTGTTATAGGTTGTCCGGACACCTGCCACTGTCTTTTGCTGGACAGCTTAGTCTGCATATAAATGTAGAGAAATACTGTATATAAATAAAGGCACGTGAAATAACAAAGGAGTCTATATACTGAATACATATGAATAAATGTGGTAACCACCCAGTTATTAGATTATACATTTTTAATTTAATGCTCATTTATTGAGAACATCTTTCATTTTGTGAATATCTGATATAATTCCAATAAATATTATTTTTCTCCAGTCTAAAAGCATTGGAAACAGTCACTGATACTCCGTCATAAAATGATCAGATGAGATAAATTGCGCTGAGCAGTAAAATAAACAGGCAGACTCGGTGTTCCTGTGGAGAATGCTGGCTTTCACAAACATAGGAACATCTGGATCAATAATATTGTATATAACGCAGTTGTAAAGGCATGACCTACTTTCTACAACATGTTCATGGTGGATACGGCGGAGGGAGCCATAATACCTACTATATCTAGAACAGAATACATGTGACAACAATTAAAAACTAGTAAGAACTTTCGCATGGTGAAATGCTTGCCAGAAAACAAAGTATTTGGAACACGATAAGCTGTAGACTGAGCCTATGCAAGAATAATCATACTTAGATCACAATAATTGTGCAGGCTTGCTTATGAAAGATTTACATTTACTATATTATTTAGCTTTACTTGCTTTGTGTGACCCTGATTCAATAGCTTGGATGTCAGGATGTTATTTACTTTAAGGTCATCCCAAAGGACAAGGGGGCACTAGAGGAAAAAGATTTTGTCTACAAATACGGAAAGGTTTCTTCACAGTAAGAGCTGTGAAGATGTGGAATAGACTCCCTCCAGAGGTGGTTTTGGCCAGCACGGTTGATTGCTTTAAAAAAGCCCTGGATTATTTCCCTAATGTAAATAATATAACTGGGTACTAACATTTTTAGGCAAAGTTGATCCAGGGTGAATCCGATTGCCTCTCTGGGAATCAGGAAGGAATTTTTTTCCCCCGTTATAGCAAATTGGATCACGCTTTGCTGGGGTTTTTTGCCTTCCTCTGGATCAACTGTGGGTGAAGGATTGTATATGGGATTCTTTGGTTTTATATATATATATATATATATATATATATATATATATATATACTTTTTTTTTTTGGTTGAACTAGATGGACTTGTGTCTTTTTTCAACCTGACTAACTATGTAACTATATGTAAGGAGCAGAGGTCTCCTGCTTGTCTTCATAAGCTGGGCCTGATTTAGTGAATGACATAGGTGTATGTCAGGGCATTGATTGTGCACAAACAATAAAAACAATAGCATAGGCTACAGCGTATTTAGGCTGAATTCACTCTCCAGCTCTGAAAATAAAACTATTTTCTCTAATGTTTTTGAGTCGTGTTACCTGCTGTGAAATAATATAGCATCAAGTGCAAATAGCTATCCTTAAAGTGGTTGTAAACTCTCCATATACCCAGTGAAGTGAGTGGCCTCAAATGATACACAGAGATGAAACAAATCCTTCTACCAGTGGCGGGTGCTCCATTAGGGGCGCAGAGCCGCCGCCCCCCTAAACCATGCACCCGGCTCCTAATCTACAGGCAGGGCACCAGACACATGGATTTCAATGGTTTTTTTTTTAAGCACATGATTAGAGCCTGAGACTCTAGTTGGCTTCAAAAAAGGGTGGGCTGGGGGCACAAAGCGCTTCGCCCTGAGCTCACCCAGTTGTGTGACTAAAGCAAATTAATATTCACTATTGTCTTCCTGATTCTCCTCCTGGCCAATCAGGAATCCGGTTCTGAAGCCCAATTGGCCGAGAGTAGAAGCGACCATTTTGGCCACCAAGAAGGAGGCACAGGGGGAAGCTGCCAAAGAGGAGACACCAAGAAGGAGATGCAGGCCAGCGACCTAGATGGGGTAAGTGCGGGGTTTGTCGATCAACTGGGGGGGATATTTTTACCGAACAGGAGAGAGGATGAGAGTTATTGGATGGACCGACCCAGGGGGGTTGGCGGGTGGTTTGTTTGCCGCCCTCCCCAAAAAATGGACCACCAGCCACCACTGCCTCCTACATACATTTTACTTGTATGTCTGCTGTCTTCCCCTTTCTACACTCTTTGGAAAGCGCAGATCATGTTAGAAATCATTCTTCCTCTTTCAGCAGCACATAGGGGTGGGTGGGTGGGGAGTCTGGACTTACATTATGTGAGAGCTGATTGGAGGAAAGGGACACACCCCCCCCTCCACATTGGCAGAGGAATGAAGCAACATGCAGAGCTGTAGTCTAAATAGACAAACTCTCAGCTTAACTCCCTCTAAGCTAGCTCTCTCCCTGACACAAATTTTCAGCTGCTGTTATCTCGTGTCAGAGAACTTGTCAGAAGTGACTCATACTGATACCAGAGGAAGGCGAAGCACCAGAGAGAAACAGCACTTAGAGTTTTGGAGATAGATAAGTAAAACTACAGATATATGTGCTTAGTTCAACTTTGGTTTACAACCACTTTACAACCGCATTTGTCTACCAGGGCAAATGTTTCCATTTTTTCCACATGTTGAAAATCTGCATTTTTTTCCTACAAAATTACTGTAAACCCTCCGAAAAATATAAAGTAAACAATAGAGTAACGCTGCGCTATTCAAAAAATATTATTATTCATGTTAATAAATATGTATCAATAGCAAGTGACCAAGTGCGACAATAAATCTTCTGACCAAGTGCTTCAATATTAGAATACAAAACCTCCAAGTCCTCAAGTCCCATCCATACAATGATCTAAATAAACCTTAAAATTATATGTGAATAAACAAAACACTTCATATGAATCAATAAAAAAACAATAAAAAGCATGTGATAGTTATATTTTACAAAAATAAACACCTTTCAGGCATTCTAACCCTGCAGGTAAAAATTAAATATAAACAAGTTATATGTGCACACTTAATCCCATCATATAATATGTCCCAACAGATGTATGTAAATCCTTCCATGACACTGCAAAAATGACTAAATGACTAAATGAAAGTATCTCTATGTTTGATTTGTTTTCCTCTTGGAATCACAGTCTAGGGTACTATTTATTCAAATGCTTTAATTACAAGGGATAGAAATATATATATTTAATATGATTTGAAAAGTAGTTCAGCCATGTTGAAGTCATATTGTCTTTTAAACGTCTTCTGTTTTATGTAGAATTGTCCGTGTTTACCTACATACAAAATAGAACACAATTATATACAGAACTTACACATTTCCTTTATAGTTGACGAACAAAAACGAAAGGAAAATGTGAGACAGGGACATTGACCCTTGTGAACTAACTTCCGGTTTCCTGGGAGCTCCACCTGCTTCCACTCCCAGAAAGCAAGCGGCTGTATAACTAGCATTAAAGGGCCCCCCAAGTCCTCAGATGACCATCCTGAGCAGCGCTGTGCATTACAGGCCTCCCAAGTCCCGATGAGAGTCCCACTCCTGACTCTTGACGATGACTATCCAGAACAGAGAGCACCCACTGCGAAAGTGTAAATTACAATTACAGGCCTGAGGCCTCCCCTCAGACCACTGTCTGTCCAGAGCACTGTGTGTGCCTTACAGGCCTCCTCTGACCACCGGCCTCCAGGGCACTGTGCATTAAAGGCCATCCCTCAGACCTGAGACCACCATCCAGCAATGTGTAGCATTACAGGCCTCCTCTGACCACTGATATCCAGAGCACTGTGCATTACAGGCCATCCCAGTCAGATCTGAGACTGACATCCAGCACTGTGCAGCATTACAGGCCTCCTCTGACCAGGGACCACTGGCATCCAGAGCACTGTGAATTACAGCCCCCCCCCCCTCAGACCACCATCTGTCCAGAGGACTGTGTGTGCATTACAGGCCTCCTCTGACCACCAGCATCCAGGGCACTGTGCATTACAGGCCATCCCTCAGACCTGGGACCACCATCTAGAACACTATGTGTGCATTACAGGCCTCCTCAGACCACCAGCACCCAGATCACTGTGCAGCATCAGGGCTCTCAGATCACCATCCTGATCACTGTGCAGCATTACAGGCCTCCTCTGACCAGTGACCACTGGCATCCAGAGCACTGTGCATTACAGGCCTCCCCTCAGACCACTGTCCAGAGCACTCTGTGTGCATTACAGGCCTCTGATCACTGTGCAGCATCAGGGCTCGCAGATCACCGTCCAGCATTACAGGCCTCCTTGCACAACCAGGCCTCCTCGCACAACCATCCAGATCAATGTGCAGCATTACAGGCCTTCTCAGACCATCCAGAGTGGCTAAATCTGTATCCGGAAGTTTGTTCAAACCTTAATACCATAAATAATAACATGATATTAGATTTTTTTTTACTCCAGGAGTATATAATGAGTTTGGAAATTCTATAAAAATACTTGAATAATGTATTATAATTTAACTAAACACATTCGATTTTAGTTGAGTAAATTATTTTATTTGACTAAAATGTACTGGAGATTTTAGTCAACTAAAATACGACTGAAATGGGACTAAAACTAAAATGACATTTTAGCCAAAAGACTATGACTAAAACTAAAACAATTGCAGATGACTAAAATGGGACTAAAACTAAAATGGCATTTTAGTCAAAAGATTTTTTAGGCAGGGTTCACACTATAAATGGTACAACTTTGATCCTACTCTGCTGTGCGATTTACCTCCTGCATAGGGTCAAAGTCAGACAGATTTTCTGTGAACAGGGATCCGACTTTGATCCTGACAATACCAGGCACCTTGTGCTCTGAGGATCTTCAAGGGGAACTCCACACCAATTTTTTTTAAAAAAATGTCATAAGGTCCCCCTTCAGGAGTATACCAGGCCCTTCGGTCTGATATGGATTTTAAGGGGAACCCCGCGTCAAATAAACAAAAAATGGCGTGGGGTTCCCCCCAAAATCCATTCCTTATCCGAGCACGCAGGAAAGGGGGCAGGAGATGAGCGAGCCCCCCCCTCCTGGAACATACCAGGCCGCATGCCCTCAACATGGGGAGTATGGGTGCTTTGGAGTGGGGGGGCCCTGCTACTTTACACTCACTACTTTACATTGTAGCAAAGTGCAATTTCTTCAGTGTTGTCACATGAAAAGATATAATAAAAAATGTGAGGGGTGTACTCACTTTTGTGAGATACTGTATATATATATATATATATATATACACACACACGTGTGTTTGAATTTTGGGATGCACACCCTAATGTAATAGGCTGTGCACACCTATGATCAGTACCGCAGTGTCGGTTGTATTTACCTGCTTGCCAAAATTAAAGAAAAAGTGCCCTCACGGCTCTCACCTCTTGGTCCCCTTTGTCAAGCCAATGGGGCCCGTTTAAATATAATTTGGGACCCTTAAGCCTAGTAGTAGTGGTGGTGGTTATGCACTGCAGTGCACTGCCCTGTTGCACCAGAAGCCAATGTATGAGCAGTAAAGCTGCCCAGGCCCCCTGCTGAGCTGACAGGGACTTGGCCCAGTACTGAAGGGCGGTTGTACTGGCTTATCACCGGCCCTGCCAGCAGCACCCAAGAGTCAACTGAAAAATTGAATCAGGTGAAGTCACCTCTGGATCCCTGGACAGGTCAGTGTCCTAAAAAGTCAGCAGCTTCAGTATTTGTAGCTGCTGACTTTTAATTTTTTCTGAAGGAGCCTGGAGCTCCGCTTTAATAAACTTGGGAACATGGGTAGTGGAACAGGTACAATTTCTTGCTTTCATTGCAAAGAATACTACTTTAAAGAGTAACTCCACTTTTGTTAAATAAAAAATATTTCCCTCTGGGTGATCTATGTACATTGCAAGGATTTTAACAAACTGTGTTGCAGAGTAACCTTGTGTTATCTGGAGATATAGCTGTTTGTTTGTCTGTGTCCATGTGCCAACTGAATCTAATTGGAGTGGTTTTGCAATTATCAATCAGTTGCTGCACCTGCAGGGCTCCAATGAGGAAACTTGGCAGAATCTGCATCCCTTTAGATATGATTTTCCTTTGGGAGTATCTCACCAAAAGTGCCATTTTGGTGCAGGGGATGCTCAACTCAAATTTGTATCTTAGTGCAGACTTTTGGGAAAATCAGTGAGCCAATCACACAAGCAGAAAATGACATACCATCTGTGTACAGAATGCCTCCAGGTAGCCATATTGCATTGCATCTTTACATAGAATAACAGTGCTGCAGATTGAAAAGTAAAGGTCATTTTTAATAACATTCAATTACAATGTAGCTTGTGTCGCAATTGTACAGTATATACTATATCATTGTTTTATTTGATCTTTTTTTTTCCACAAAAGTGGAGTTACCCTTTACTTGTTTTTAAGTTGGCACCTTAAAATATTATGCAGTGTTGTACATTACCCAACAAAACAATCTACTGTAAATTGCAAACATTCACAAAAAAATGTAATTTGCTGATGGTCTGATTTACTTTGACTTTCTACTATTTAAGTATGAAGAGAGTGAAGTAAACAGAAACATCCAATAGTAAGCAGGAAAATAAAACAAAGAAATTTGACCTAAGCACATATATCTGCAGCATTACCATCGGGGAGCCAATAGTGGGAGGATCTGTTTGGTCATTTTTCCTGTCCATGATAGATGTTTTTTGGTTTGGCTTGGCTAGTTATTGTGGATTTGGCTGTGCTTCAGCCTATGCTGAGACCCTCCTTGGGAGGAGCTAGAGGTTCTTATACATCTTTTTTGGCCTAAATATCACCCTTATCTTACACTCCCCTGATGGCCTCTACTCATTGGCGATCTTTTTGATACACTTCCCTAAAACATACAGTATATTTTCTGTGGATCGCGGTATATTTCTGATTGTTTAGTCTGTGTGCACCTAACATCTTTTATGTTTTTTTTTTTCACTTTTGTCTTAAGCTACTAGCTCTAAAAAAATATTTGAAAAGTGGATCCTGAAGAAGCCCCTTTCTCTGGGGTGAAACACGTTGACCCAACCCATAAACCTTCTGGCTTAGATACCCATGTGGATTCATATACTGTATGTATTTTAGATGATTTGTATTTTCTTGTTTTTAAGATTTTGTATAAATAAAATGCATTAATTTTATATGGACCATTTTTGAACAATTACTTTTTCTTGGCACAAAAAAATCCCCATCTCCCACAAGTCCCCTATTATAAGGGATCCATGGGAAATATCTTTCTCACTACAGGGTTTACAACCACTTTAAGTAAATCAGAGTCCTTTAAACAGATCAGCTTAATTTACTAGCTACACATTTTATTATTGATTTTGATGTTAAGTAAAAGTCCATTTAAAAAAAATGATTACAAAGGATTTCACTTTTTTAAGTACCACTGGTTATCCTTGGTTATAATTGTAGAGGTTCTATGAGAAAATTTGTTGAGGAGAGCAAAAAATGGGCCTTTTCATAGTAAAGATAAAATAATGATTTATAAAAGTAAAATACAGATTCATGACTAATAAAGACTTGCAGTGGTTAAATAACAATTTCATATGAAATATTGATGATTTCAAATCTATGTGTGAATGGTTTGTTGAGAATATTTTAATAAGAGTGGTAAAGTATTGTACCTTGTTAAAGTGATTGTAAACTCTGTTACACCACTTGTACCTACAGGTAAGCCTATAATAAGGCTTAGCTGTAGGTACGTTAATATCTCCTAAACTTGCACAGTTTAGGAGATATTCACTATATGCTCTTTTACCAAAGTCATGCACGCAGAACCTGCCTTTCACAGCAAGGGCCCTGAAGAAACGGGAATAGCAGGCCATTTCTTCTGGACCCCTGCCGTGACCGGCGGGTCCCGTGCGCATGCACGGGAGTGGCGTCATTGTGGCTCTGGCCAATCACAGCGCCAGAGGCCGCAAACCTGTAAGAAGCTCCGGGAAACATGTTGACTGTGA
>BLSH010297004.1:230013-246349 GCA_018402905.1 Glandirana rugosa
GAAGGTCAAATGGCCCTACAGTTGCCGCGGTAAAAGACTTTTAGTTTTCGTAAATTTTTGTGTCTAGAACCGCAAAACTTACGAAAGTTCACGTTTCCTCCCTATACCCCAGAAAAGTGTACGGATAACGACAGTGTTCCTACAAATCTAATGAACACTGTCGTTATTTTCATTTTTCTTTTTTTTTTTAATTTCGTTGTAACATTTTTTTTATATTTAATTATTAAGTATTTTTTTTTTAATTTCACGAAGCCGGGGGTGCACGATCGCGCGTTTCCGCTTACGCACCAAACCTGGGCGTACGTACACTACATTTACAGAGTAGGTCTAGTGCTAGAATTATTGCCCGTGATCTGACATTCACGGTGATACCGCACATGGGTGGGACGATCGCTGTTCACATGCATGCGGGTCCAAACCACGCATTCGCCTTTGCGCGCTAGCACGTGGGGGCCGAAGCACTTTAATTTTTTTTTTATGAATTATTAATTTATATTTTTTTTACAATGTTGCTTTAATTTTTTTTTTTCTTTTTACTTTTATTGCTGTCACAAGTAATCTAAACATCCTTGTGACAGCAATAGGCATGTGAAAAGACCCCATATCCCTCCTTTGCACTTGAAAGCATTCAAAACGCCAAGATCTGTGTTTTTAAATGCTTTTGATTTTCAGAAAATGGCGCCGTTGACATCCCGGTAAACTGGAAGTGATGTCCTGTCATTGCTTCTGGGTTACCATAGCGGAGACCTGATCAAAGCCGATTCCAGACGTAGCTGGGGTTTCCCAGCAGAACGGGAGAGCCCGAGAGAGCCACAGAAGAAGACGGGAGAGGGAGGGGGGTCGTCCCCTCCGGCTGCTTGTAACAACTGTGGCTAGTTAGCTGCTCTGGTTGCCACTACAAGAGAGCCGACCGTCAGCTCTGAAAAACGATACTGGGAGGATGCCTGCAGCTGCAGGCATCATCCTGGTACAACAACTTAAAGTCAAATTACATACCAGGTATGTGATTAAGCGGCAAGTGGTTAAGCCATGGACATGGCCATTTTGGCCACTAATTTAACTGATTTAAATGTTTTGGCAGTTAAACCCATGGGTTTAGTTTGGTTTAAATTGGAACTAAACCAATGAAGTTCATTGTTTTCCAAAACAGTTACTTTCAAGGCATGCTGTGATTGATAGCTGTCACTATTGCTCCTGCCCAGATCCAAACTGTCAAGCCATCAAATGGCTTGTGTCATAACTGATCACATGTCCAGCACCATGGCAGCTGCAGGTTAAACAGAGGTTAAAATGGCAACTTCCTTGGCTGTAAACTTCCGCTTTATTTTAATAAAGATGCAAGCTTTTGGGATAACTTAGATCCCTTCTTCAGGCATTTGCATTTTTAATAACTTGAAAGGTAAGTTCACCTTTACAAAAAAACCTACTTATGCAGGTAAGAGATGTTTATAGATTAAAACAAACTGTGCAGCTCTGACTAAAGTTGAACAATACCCTTGCTGTAGGTGTAGGCCATTTACATACCTTATTAAGCCTGACTGGAATACTCCCAGGGCATTGCTAAGTAGTCATCACTGCTTACCTCCAAGATTAGGGATGGGGGAACGGTTTGGCCCGAGTATATGTTCGGGCTGAACATTTGCTGTTTGCCCGCTCCCCGAATTTAGAACATTATGGGGTGTTTGGTGTGACTTCGGTGCCACCGAACACCCCATATTCTCCTGCCCGCCATGCCCGCAGATGGCGCGCACAGCCCCTTCTCTATGGGAGGGCTGCCGCCTGAGCTAGCTTTGTTTTGATGTTTTATTTATAGTGCAGGGCGGGGCCACCGAGTGACGTACGGGTGACCCCACCCCTTCTGACACCATGTGATGTCAGAGGGGCGGGAAACTCAATTACGTCATCGGGTGGCCCCGCCCTTCACTATAAATAAAACGTCAAAACAAGCAAGCTCAGTCAGCAGGAGCCCTCCCATGGAGGAGGAGCTGTTCGTTTTTTTTTTTTGTTGGGTCCTTCGCTCGTCGTGATTGATGATGGATTACAATGGGGGATGCTTATTTTTCTTTTTTAATAAAGGACTTGTGTCTAATTGTCTCCTGTGGTTTTTTCTTTTTTGACTCTTTTGATTAATTAGTAGGGGTACGATGTATCCTATACTAATTCAAATAGGGGGGGCTGGGATCTGGGGGCCCCCTTATTAAAGGGGGCTTCCAGATTCCGATAAGCCCCCCACCCTCAGACCCCCACAACCACAGCCCAGGGTTGTGGGAAAGAGGCTCTTGTCCCCATCAACATGCCCCAAAGCACCCATACTCCCCATGTTGAGAGCATGAAGCCTGGTACGGTTCAGGAGGGAGGGGTGCTCGCTCTTCCCCCCATCCTGGCCAGCCAGGTTGCATGCTCAAATAAGGGTCTGGTTTGGATTTTAGGGGGGACCCCACGTAATTTTTTTAAAAATTTTGACGCGGGGTTCCCCTTAACCACTTGCTTACTGGGCACTTAAACCCTCCTCCTGCCCAGACCAATTTTAGGCTTTCAGTGCTGTCGCATTTTGAATGACAATTGCGCGGTCGTGCGACGTTGTACCCAAACAAAATTTTCATCATTTTTTTTCCCACAAATAGAGATTTCTTTTGGTGGTATTTTATCACCTCTGCGGTTTTTATTTTTTGCGCTATAAACAAACAAAGAGCAACGATTTTGAATAGAGAACAATATTTTTAACTTTTTTGCTATAATAAATATCCAAAAAAAAAATATAAAAAAAGAAATTTATTCATCAGTTTTGGCCAATATATATTCTTCTACATATTTTTGTAAAAAAAATCACAATCGGCATATATTGATTGGTTTGCGCAAAAGTTATCACGTCTACAAACTGTCGGAATTGATTTATGGCGTTTTTACAAATTTTTTTTACTAGTAATGGCGGTGATCTGCGATTTTTATCGGGACTGCGATATTGCGACGGACATGTCTGACATTTTTGACACTTTTTTGGGACCAATGACATTTATACAGCGATCAGAAATTTAAATGTCCACTGATTACTGTATAAATGTCATTGGCAGTGAAGGGGTTAACACTTAGGAGGCAGTGAAGGGGTTAACAGTGTTCCCTGGGTGTGTTCTAACTGTGGGAGGCGGGGCTGGTCGGGACATAACAGATCTAACTGATCCCAGTGACAGGGATCAGTAGATCTGGCATGTCCCCTTCAAAGAACGGAGAACCGCCATGTTTACATTGGCGGTTCCCCGTTCTGCAGCTCTGACAGGTGATCGGCGGGTCTCAAGCGGACATCGAGTCCGCCCAATCCACGAGCACGCCCACGCAGCAAGCGACGGCTGCGAGAGCGCGCCGCCGCAGGCTGCGAGTGCGCGCGGGGAGTGTGCACAAGGGAGGACGTCCATGGATGTCCTCCGGGCATTTCAGAGCTGCGCTGTAGCCGTCTTTCGGCTATAGTGCTGATCTGAACTGGTTAAAATCCAAACCAGACCCTAAGGGCCTGGTATGGACTGGGTGGGGAGGGGGGGAGGCCCACGCAAATTTCTTTGGTGATTTTTTTAATACATTATGTGCAATACATTACAGCCGCAATAATTAATGATAATTTTTCCTTTGGAAATGTCATCTTGCTCAGGATGTTCTAAACATCACAGAGGTGCGCCCTTTTACAGGAAGACTAAGGGACCCCCCCTCCAGGCACATTATTTAAAGGAATATTTCATTTTTATTGTTTCACTTTAAGCATTATTAAAATCACTGCTCCTGAAAAAATGATAGATTTAAAAACTTTTTTGCATTGATACATGTCCCCTAGGGCAGTACCCGGGTCCCCATACACTTTTTATGGCAATAACTTGCATATAAGCTTTTAAAATGAGCACTTTTGATTTTTCATGTTCAGGTCCCATAGACTTTAACGGTGTTCGAATGTTCGCACAAATTTTTTGTCTGTTCGGATGTTCTGGTGCAAACCGAACCTGGGGGTGTTCGGCCCATCCCTATCCACCATCAAAGGAGTAAGCTCTTTCTCTGATTCAAACCCCCTCACATACTTTTCTCTCCACTAATGTGGTAGCTCTGAGCTCAGCATTTGGAGGCTCACTCCTGTGATGGTGGAGGTGAGCAGTGATGACTAGGCCTCACTGAGCAATGTCCTGCGAGTATTCCAGTCAGGCTTTATAAGCTATGTAAATGGCCTACACCTATAGAAGGGCTTCATTCAACTTTAGTCAGAGCTGCACAGTTTGTTTTTATCTACAGATGCCCCTTTTCTGCATAGGCAGGTTTGTGGTAAAGGTGAACTATCCATTTAACCACTTCCTTACTGGGCACTTAAACCCCCCTCCTGCCCAGACCAATTTTTGGCTTTCAGCGCTGTCGCATTTTGAATGACAATTGCGCGGTCGTGCGACGTTGTACCCAAATAAAATTTGCGCCCTTTTTTTCCCACAAATAGAGCTTTCTTTTGGTGGTATTTGATCCCCTCTGCGTCATTTCTGATCGCCGCTATAAACAAAAAATGAGCGACAATTTTGCAAAAAAGAACAATATTTTTTACTTTTTGCTAAAGTACAAATCCATTAAAAAAATTATTCATCGGTTTTGGCCGACATATATTCTTCTACATATTTTTTGGGAAAAAAAAAATCGCAATCGGCGTATATTGATTGGTTTGCGTAAAAGTTATCGCGTCTACAAATTGGGAATTGATTTATGGCGTTTTTATTATTTTTTTTTTTTTACTAGTAATGGCGGCGATCTGCGATTTTTAGCGGTAATGCGATATTGGGGGGGACATGTCGGAACATTTTGACACTTTTTTGGGACCAATGACATTTATTCAGCGATCAGAAATTTAAATGTCCACTGATTACTGTATAAATGTCATTGGCAGTGAAGGGGTTAACCTGCAGGGGGCAGTGTAGGGGTTAAATATGTTCCCTGGCTGTGTTCTAACTGTGGGGGGGCAGGGCTGGTCGGGACATAACAGATCTAACTGATCCCAGGGACAGGGATCAGTAGATCTGCTATGTCCCCTGTCAAAGAACGGGGAACCGCCGTGTTTACAACGGCGGTTCCCCGTTCTGAGGCTCCTGAAAGTGATCGCGGGTCTCGAGCGGACATCGAGTCCGCCCGACCCGCGGGCACGCTCGCGCGCGCCGCCGCTGCCTCCAGGGGGCGCGCGGGAGCATGCGCAGTGGGAGGACGTCCATGGACGTCCTCCCGGCATTTCAGGTCCGTGCTGGAGCCGTATTTCGGCAATAGCGCGGACCTGGAGGGGTTAAGTTAGCCAATAATGAGTATCACTCAGACTCCAAACCTTAGGCAAAGTTCTTCAAGTAATGCAATAGCAAATGCAAGTAAAGTAACCTATAAAGGTTAGTGGATATATCATCTCCAGCTGCAATCCCAATAAACATTTTTCTTTTTTACAAAAGGCATTCCCTAATACAAAAATTAGGCATGAGTAAATAACTATTCATTCCGTAAATGGATGACTAAGTGTTGTGTTTCATGGGAGTTTAGTATGTTACGTAAATGGTGTTATATTACACAGACTCCAATGGACATATGGTATTGCCATGAATATAGAATCATTTCATCTACATAAAGCATTCCATACAACTCAGTAGAAGGCCAAGAATTGTTTCTTTGGAACAAGACAATGAAGGAAACCTGTACAAATGGGGGTTGCCTTTGCTGACATTTTCCTGAATATATGAGTTGACTGGTTGTTACTCGTTCAGGACTTTCTCAGTCACTGACCTGGAACGAGCACGCCTGGAAGGACGGAGAGGCTCAGCACTGTCTGGCTACTCAGTGATTTACAATAATAGTAGTCAATTTTGGCAAATATATTTAAAACACATGAATGTATATAGATATGTATGAAAGCAATTACCAGTAGTATTTGGAATGACTAGAAGAATTGCCTTTGAGATGGGGATACCAGTCCTATAAGGCCATTCCACATAGTTAGATGGTTACATGCAGTAGTTATCTGGTCTTCCACAGCCGTGGGGTCAAACAATGCGTTCTTACTCCCACATGCCATAAGGCAGTGCTCAATGTAAACTATCTGCTAGAGCTAATCAATGCCATAAGGGGTAGGGGAGCTTGGCTAACCATAGGGATTCTGGATAACCCTATGGATAAGGCAACACTTACATAGAATCTTTAGTTGGTTGCAGCAGTGGACTGGGGCAATAGGCAGGCACATTATAGCACAATTCTGGGCTCATCCCTCCTGCCCCCTTGCCCCAGAGGCCATATTTATAAATCTGGCTGCCATTCAACCAAGGAGGCAAAGGACATCTAGTGACATGAAGCACGGGGGGGGGGGGTGAATATAACAGCCAAAGCTGTTTTTTTATTTCAAATGTCTGGACCCTAATTTTATTTATTTATTTTCTTAAATTTTGCCCTGAGTTAGGATTTAAAGGTACAGTGTGTCACTGGAGGATGTCTGCTATGGGGCTGTAGGATCACTTTGCTCTGTGTGACAGGAGCACTTTAAAGTGGTTCTAAAGGCAAGACATGGCTGCTGTTAAAAGTCATGGGGTCATATACAGCTTATCTGACAGCCTCCCCCCCCCCACCTACGAAAATATCAAATGATATTTTCACTAAAATGTCATGGCTGCAAAGCTATACTTCTCAGCCATGGCAGAAATTATACCATTATCTATAAATACCAATTCAGTTGAATATTGCTGCTCTACAAGCACCCCAAAATCACATGCAGAGCATGCAGTTGTGGTGTGCTAATGTTTTTAAAATTAATGTTTAGAATTTTAGATTTTTTTAGAATTTTATTTTTTATTTATTTTTTACTATTTTTTTTTTGACTGCCTTGTTGGGGGTGGGGGCTTTCGTGAAATATCAGGGGTTTAAACACACCCCTGATGTCTCACATTTGAGATAGAGAAAAGGACTGAGGACAGAGATACATCAGTCCCTTTCTCTGCAGCCTCAGCTTCACTAGATCCACAAGTGTCAGCAAAAGGGCAGCACAGCTGGCCCTCCAGCTCAGGAGGTGTCTGGGCCCCCCATTTGAACTGGCTGGCTGTACTGCCTTATCAGTGGCCCTGCTGGAGAGAGCCTGCAGGTGTGCCCCATAGCAAGCTGCTTTCTATGGTGAAGCACAAAGGATAGGAGGAACCTAGAGCACCGGCAGGGGGAGCCTGGAAGAGGAGGATCGGGCCGCTCGGTGCAATACTGCTGCACGGAACGGGTATGTATAACTTATTTGATCTTTTAGAAAAAAGTATGTCTTTACACTTTAAAAAGCCTGCTCCTGATGGGTGCCTATGCAACAGTCTGCGTCACTGAATACACCGAACGGAATCCAGAAAAGGGCAATACACAGAGGTTAAATTAACAGTTATCTGTTATTTCCTCGCAGTAGAGCACACTGCCTTTTTTCTTATTGATTCTATCTTGAGAAACCAAAGTGACTGTTGTTTTCACTTCCAATTACAGTCTAGCGAAAATGTTCCATTCTCTATTTTTGCAGACCTTTCAATCTCTGAATCTCAAATCAAACAGACCTATAAAAATGATGATAGGTCTCAAACATGTCAAACACTTGCAAAAATGACACAAACAATTGCTTTTTACTAGAAACATTGGTCGTGATATAACTATTTTGGATTTGTGATAAGACTGCATTAAAGAAGGTCTTATTTAAAAAAAAGAAAAAAGAAAGAGAAAAAAAATTCTTGTTTCTTTGGTTTTTTAGCTATTCAGAGACAGAATAGCTGGAAAGTATGTCTTACATCAATCCAGCCTCTCCTCAAATCACATGATCAGCTGTGGTTGTTATGTAATTGGTATCAAATTGTTTCATGATAAAAGTGGTACAAATTTGCTTCATATACAAGGTCCCAAATGGCTTGATGGTGTACAATATGCCCATCTTTTTCTGTTGGGAGTGACTGGTGCATTGTACAGCCACCAATCATTGTGTATAAATCAATACTAGATGGTGGCTGTACATTTATACATGCAAATCTGAGTGGCTACATGGGTAAAGGGTTGCATGTACCTTCCAGGATGCAGACTATCCGGCAAATTCGACCCTATATATAGTATGAAGTTCAAAAGTTATTCCATGAAAAATGGAGGTAAATAATAGATTTTTCCAATGTACAGAGAAAAAAAACTAATAGTCTCTCAGGACCAGTGATGAAATCTGTACATCTACCATTACCATTTAGGTTAAAAAAAACACCACCATAGAGAATAAGATATACTCTTACCGGAAAGTATGGACCTTTTAATTAAAGAAAGGTCAAATGAGCAGAAATTAGTCATCTGGTACATCCCAGAAGTAGTCCTTGATGATGAATCACGTAGGGCAGATCGCCATTTAAAGAGCTGGAAATTTTGTTTGTTTACTGCGCAATTTATTTTTATCCATGGGAGTGGTATTTTTTACATTAGAATAAATGTTTTAAAAGGTTTTATGCTATCTGATTCCTATATTTCTTTCATGCCCATATTGGTACTTGGGGGAATATTTTGGAGTACAAAGTTTACTGTCCATGTCTGTGGATGTTTCGGATGACTAATTTCTGCTCATTTGACGTTTCTTTAATTAGAAGGTCCATACATTCTGGTAAGAGTATATCTTACGCATTATGGTGGTGGTCTTTATCCTAAAAGAGGACGGTGACAGTGGATATACAGACTTCATCACTTGTCCTGAGAGACTATTATTTTTCTTCTCTGCACATTAGAAGAATTGGTTATTTACTTACTTTTTTAACTGAACTTTATACTATTGTGTTATTTATGAATTTTTAGTAGCATAATGCTTTTTGTCAAATTCATTTACCATGAATAATACAGTCAGGTCCATAAATATTGGGACATCAACACTATTCTAATCTTTTTGGCTCTATACACCACCACAATGGATTTGAAATGAAACAAACAAGATGTGCTTTAACTGCAGACTTTCAGCTTTAATTTGAGGGTATTTACATCCAAATCAGGTGAACGGTGTAGGAATTACAACAGTTTGTATATGTGCATCCCACTTTTTAAGGGACCAAAAGTAATGGGACAGATTCACAATCATAAATCAAACTTTCACTTTTTAATACTTGGTTGCAGTCAATTACAGTCTGAAGTCTGGAACGCATAGACATCACCAGACACTGGGTTTCATCCCTGGTGATGCTCTGCCAGGCCTCTACTGCAACTGTCTTCAGTTCCTGCTTGTTCTTGGGGCATTTTCCCTTCAGTTTTGTCTTCAGCAAGTGAAATGCATGCTCAATCGGATTCAGGTCAGGTGATTGACTTGGCCATTGCATAACATTCCATTTCTTTTCCTTAAAAAACTCTTTGGTTGCTTTCGCAGTATGCTTCGGGTCATTGTCCATCTGCACTGTAAAGCACCGTCCAATGAGTTCTGAAGCATTTGGCTGAATATGAGCAGATAATATTGCCCGAAACACTTCAGAATTCATCCTGCTGCTTTTGTCAGCAGTCACATCATCAATAAATACTAAAGAACCAGTTCCATTGGCAGCCATACATGCCCACGCCATGACACTACCACCACCATGCTTCACTGATGAGGTGGTATGCTTTGGATCATGAGCAGTTCCTTTCCTTTTCCATACTCTTCTCTTCCCATTACTCTGGTACAAGTTGATCTTGGTCTCATCTGTCCATAGGATGTTGTTCCAGAACTGTGAAGGCTTTTTTAGATGTTGTTTGGCAAACTCTAATCTGGCCTTCCTGTTTTTGAGGCTAACCAGTGGTTTACATCTTGTGGTGAACCCTCTGTATTCACTCTGGTGAAGTCTTCTCTGTGACTTTGACACACATACACCTACCTCCCGGAGAATGTTCTTGATCTGGCCAACTGTTGTGAAGGGTGTTTTCTTCACCAGGGAAAGAATTCTTCGGTCATCCACCACAGTTGTTTTCTGTGGTCTTCTGGGTCTTTTGGTGTTGCTGAGCTCACCGGTGCGTTCTTTCTTTTTAAGGATGTTCCAAACAGTTGATTTGGCCACACGTAATGTTTTTGCTATCTCTCTGATGGGTTTGTTTTGTTTTTAAGCCTAATGATGGCTTGCTTCACTGATAGTGACAGCTCTTTGGATCTCATATTGAGAGTTGACAGCAACACATTCCAAATGCAAATAGCACGCTTGAAATGAACTCTGGACCTTTTATCTGCTCCTTGTAAATGGGATAATGAGGGAATAACACACACCTGGCCATGGAACAGCTGAACAGCCAATTGTCCCATTACTTTTGGTCCCTTAAAAAGTGGGAGGCACATATGCAAACTGTTGTAATTCCTACACCGTTCATCTGATTTGGATGTAGATACCCTCAAATTAAAGCTGACAGTCTGCAGTTAAAGCACATTTTGCTTGTTTCATTTCAAATCCATTGTGGTGGTGTATAGAGCCAAAAAGATAAGTATTGTGTCAATGTCCCAATATTTATGGACCTGACTGTATGCCATGGTGCGTTTGCAGCATTTTAGTTGTTTTTCTAGGTGGTTGTGTTTTTGAAAGGCTGCAGGAGGAAAATGAGGGGATCAGTTCCTCTATTTGCCACCCCTCCAATTAAGGTGTACAGGGGACCACACAGGCCTCCTGGAGCATGGGACCAGGTTGCATTTGGGACCCCTGTACGTACACACCTTTGCAACATGTGGCAGGGTGACAACCCAGAACCAAGAAAGACAGTCCTGAACAAGGATCTCTTTTAAGTATTCTTTTAATGAAAACTGAAAATTTCCAAAGATTGACAACAACTGCTAAAATTACAATAACATGGTAAAGTTTTTATTGGATATTAGTGATTGGTGTTAGATGTATATTAACCCCTGTGCTTGAAACCTGAGCAAGATTATAAAGACTTGGTCAAATTCCTCCAACCTTACCATTCCCCCCTCACCTTGTTGCCTCCTGTCTTCTGGCTCCTCTAGCGGTAAAGCTCAGATCGGGCTCCCCCAGAACCTGCCCTCATCTCCCTAGCTCTGGCCAGGATTCTCCCCTCTGCACAGCTCCCTGCAGCGGTCAGGCTTGCTGGGAATCATGGGATTTGTAGTCCTACAAGAAGACCTACTCTATCACTGACAATGGGGGCCACACTACAAATTGCGGCATGCAGTGCAACTGAATGGAAGCATCCTGTGGTATCTAGGGTAACAGATTCGAGGACACATAATAGAGGACATGTGATGCTGTCTTGAAGGGGCCCCCAAAGTGGTGGAACGCTAGGGCCCGGTCACAAATGCTACCCCTGTGACCCGGGTAGCTTCGCCACTGCTTTAACCTAAAAGGAGCAAAACTGCTTAAGATTGAGAAGTGTTAGTGGGTGTTTGGCTTCATATTGTTAGTGTATCCAGATCTGCCAGTACATCTAATACTCCTCTTCCCAAAGCATAACAATGCTGCTGTCCAAAGGTGTCTCTGTGCTCCTTCATACAGAGTGGGGGGGGGCACCTTAATACAGAAGGGTATTTACTGGCCACATCACCAGGTGAAAACAGAAGGGAAAAAAGGAAACTAATGCAACCACCACATCTACAGCTGGCAAGCTGTAATATATTACTTTTTGGTTTAAAGCAGCTGTAATGGTAATTATTATTATTATAATGGTAATTATTATTTTTTTAATTTTTAATAATAAAATTGTTATACTTACCTGCTCTTCACAATGGTATTACACAGGGCAGCCCTGAACCCGCTCTTCTGGGGTTTCCCGCCAGCACTCTCAGCTCCTCTTCTACTGTTCATGCCCCTATAGCCTGCAGGCTCACTCCTGAGCAGGGCTGTGTGCATCTTTAGAAATACCCAGCATGGCTCATCCTGGTCTCCTCTTCCTCCTCACAGGATTTGATTGACAGCAGCAGGAGCCAATGACTCCCGCTGCTGATTCTGTGTCTTGTGAGGAGAGGAACACGGACCAGCGCCTCTGCAGATAGGTTCGCGTGGGATAGGGGAGGGTGGGAGGGATACAATTACTGGGACATCTTTTACCTTAATGCAGGGAATGCATCAAGGTAAACAATGGCCTGCCTTTAGAATCACTTTAATGTCACTTTAACTGGATTTTGAAGCAATATTGTAAATAAGAGATTTTATTGACCATGAGAATAAACATGATCTCTGGGCAGACCTCCACTCCATTCCCACTAGTTAATCACTGCCTTACAATAAAAGAAAACAAAAGTGGCAAATATCTAAATCAATGGCCATGTGATGCTCTTCCAGATGAAGTCTTCCATCTTTTTTCCTATAAAGCAGGCCAGGTCATTATTTGGAAATTCACATTGCCGTTTGAGTGATGTCAGCATCCCAAAGAGATCCCAGTGTTATGATGTCAAGGTGTTAGCACAGACTACAATACCAGAGCACTGCCTGGAAACTGTCACTGAGGAACACAGGCAGCAGATTAGGTGAGTCAAAAATGCTTCATAAGGTAAATTTAGAATTACAAAGAAGAAAGAAATACATTAAAAAAAACTTGTAAAGGGGTGAGAGGGGGCTTGGGGGTTCTAATTTGCAGATACGGGTTTTATATTCAATACAAAAAAAAAGGTGTCATAATGTTACTGTATCTTACATACACCCTGTAGGAATTGCATATAGGGAACTGTATATTTCTGATTAAGAAGTTTACAAAGACAAAAAAGTTTCTAGTGAAAAGGTATCTTTTATTAATTTTCTTGTCAGTTAATTAGGCAAGCAGGGATCGCAGTGTTCCAAATGAAAATGAATCCGAATGAACAATGAGGACACTGTTAAATTATTATCTTTAAAGTGATACTCTGTGACTATAGTGTATCAGATATGGTGAGCAACATGGGTGAGCGAGTTTGGGGTGGAGGAACTTGACTGGCCTGCGCAGAGTCCTGACCTCAACCCCACAGAACACCTTTGGGATGAATTAGAGCGGAGACTGCAAGCCAGGCCTTCTCGTCCAACATCAGTGCCTGACCTCACAAATGTGCTTCTGGAACAATGGTCAAAGTTTCCCAGAGAGACACTCCTAAGCCTTGTGGACAGCCTTCCCAGAAGAGTTGAAGTTGTTATAGCTGCAAAGGGTGGACCAACTCAATATTGAACCCTACAGACTAAGACTGGGATGCCATTAAAATTCATGTGCGTGTAAAGGCAGGCGTCCCAATTCTTTTGGTAATATAGTGTACATCAAAAAGTCACACATAATAAAGTTTGTAAACAATTACTAAGTGTTGGCTATTAGAATGTATAGATCTGGAGGTATTATCCAAATTATTCCATCAATGTATGATATAATATAATATAATATAATATAATATAATATAATAGGGACTATGCATCCAGTAGTTACTCAGCAGCCTTCCAATATCACTGAAAACACTTGGTGTTACCAAGTAAACCCCTCTCCCAAGCCCTCCTGGGTAGGAAGTATTCTGATTAATTATCACACAACCACCTTTTTAAAAAAAAACAGCTGCTGCTATAAGCCTTCCAATATGTAATATAAAAACATAGAGCAGTTGTTCTGCAAGGGGTGACCAGGAGGAGTTGATAGAAGAAATTAGATGATGTCAATGCTTCCGCTGTGAACTTTGAGGATGAGTTACTCCACAGTGCCTGCACTTACTGTACATATGTCAGTGGAGTCTTGTTTTAAAGCTCACTTGCTGCAAGTTAACAATATTTAAATACATTAGTGTCTATAACCTGGTAACAGGTTAAAATTAACACTGAAATGTTGGTGGAGATGGGGAGGGGGGCTGATGCCCCTAGGGCCATGAATATATTGAAGTATTTTACCTGAATGCACTAGATGGGCACATGGAATATCCTAATCAGTACTCTTTTCTTGTGATGCGCATCACTAAGCATCTACATCACTTTCTTTTACATCTCTCGATGCCAGGAAGGGTTCTAAGTCAGCAAATAAAGAATATGGTAAATTCCTCATGGGAATGTAGGAAGAACCCATACACTCTACCTATCTATACCTGAAGCTAGCCACATTTTATCTTACAGTAAAAAACAAACACATCATAAAACTATCAACACAATAACCTGAATTCCATAAAGACTGCATAACGCTAAATGCCAATACCGTAAACCGCAATATATAAAAAATGATGGATAACATTACAAGACCTTAAATAACATGGATGGACTTGGCAGACATATGTGATGGCATTTCAATGCATATCATTCATGCAGATAAGAATATCTGAAATTAGTTCTAGTACAAGTCATGGATGAAAGCTTTCCATAAACACAGAGCTCTGTCTCACAACTTTGACAAATGCAAGTTGGCTTCTTGTTTGTGTCTTGTTTGTTTCTTGTCAAAATGTGATATTTATACGTCCTCGCAGAGACGTTACCCAACCTGGACTTTCTTCACGTACAAGTATAAGTAAATCTGACTTGACAATGCAGCGAATTTGATGCCAATAAAGGTGCTTGAGCAGACATGTAATATATCTCTCATCAGGGCCTCTGTCAGAAGGTATCTTGCATTTTCTCCATACTATTCACGTTCAGATCTGGAACTCAACTGAGGGTGTTTGACTTTATAAAGTATTAATCAAAAGTCATCTACAATAAGGGGGAATGGCATTAAAAAGGTTTTGTAATCTACTTTACATGTATTTTTATCTATTTTGTCTATGTTTGTTCTTGAATGTCATGATGATTAAAGCTTAACTTCAGGCACACAGCTAAAAAGATTGATGCAATTTTAAGCGAGACATGTTAGGTATCTATTTACTTGGCGTAACATCATCTTTTATATTTTAACAAAAAATGGGAATATTTATTGGGTTTTTCGCATAAAAATTCATTAAAAAAATTGCATTCGAAAAAACGCTGCACAAATGCAGTGCGACATAAAAAATTGCAATGATGATTATTTTATTCTCTAGGGCCTCTGCTAAAAATATATAATGTTTGGGGGTTTTAAGTAATTTTATAGCAAAAAAAAAGTACAGATTTTTACATGTATGAGAAAAGTGTCAGAATAGGCCCGGTCTTTGAGTGATTAATTCAGATTTTGCATACATATCTTTTATATATTTTTCATATAAAATGAAATTATACATTATGTGATTGTATATTTTACTGTACCTTTGTAGAAACAGTATTTTAGGAAATTCAAAATGAGAGTCAAGCAATTACGTTCATATGAACTGATCTATGACATAACCTGTGTTAATCACCACTCGTAAATGCCAGACTCATCCATATTCCAGTTTTTGATAGCAGCAATCAAGCATCTTGGTGTCTGCTTTATCAGAAATAAACATTGCATACAAATTGTGTTGTTGTTGTCGTAGAACTACGTTATGCTGTTAGTGACTGGTAAACAGTCTAGAACACAGTTACATAACATATGATATTTACTTTCATCACCATCTAATTCTTAAAGAGCAGCACTAGGCAAAAAGTAAAAGGAATTAGTATTAATGCTGTTCTGGATCCATTTTAAGTGGTTCTAAATTCAGGATGTTTTTTACCTTAATGCATTCTATGCAGTAAGGGAAAAAAACTGCATGTAGCTCCCCTCCCAGCCCCCTGAAATAAATACCAAATCCAATCTCAAACCAGTGATGTGCATGAGAACAGAGGCTTTCTCGGCTCTCTCCCTCCTCATTGGCTCAGATACAGCAGTGAGAGACATTGGCTCCTGCTGCTGTCAATCACAGCCAGTGATAAGGGAGTGGGGGGAGGGGCGGAATCGCACTCTGCGTGTCTTGTGGACAGACAGAGCTGGCACAGGAGTGAGCACACATGAGTGCCCCCATAGCAAATGACTTGCTATGGGGGACCCAAGAAGAGGAGGATTGAGGCTGCTCTGTGCAAAATCAGTGCACAGAGCAGGTAAGTTTGACATGTTTGTTATTTAAAAAAAAAAAATTGCCTTTAGAATCACTTTAACATTAATTTTTGTATAATCTATGAAGGCTGAATTCAGCAGACTTTTTATAAAGCTTCTGCAAAGCTGCAATGTACAAGAAAGATATTGTTTATCACATATGCAGGTTCTGCATGCTGCTTTGTATTGTTGGTCACTTAGCTTAAAGTGGTATTAAACCCAAATGCAAGCATTTATTTTATTGAGGCTTACCAGTAGAGTTGAGCAAAGCCGAACTGTAAAGTTCGGGTCCGTACCGAACTTTTGGGTGTCCGGGACCCGGACCCGAACCCGGACTTTTCAAAAAAAGTCCGGGTTCGGGTCCGGGGTTCTGGTATTTTATTCCACGTGTTGAAAAGCTATCAAGGGCAGCCAATCAACAAGTGTTTCACTGGTTTTCCCTAGAAGCCATCACAGCCATGCCTACTAA
>BLSH010297004.1:247499-264865 GCA_018402905.1 Glandirana rugosa
CCAAGACGTCCAAGCCGGCTTGAAGTCCTGTTTCAGGCCCAGGCCCAGGCCTGTCTTGGGCTTGAAACTGGACCTGGGGTTTGGGGTAACTTTAGTTATCCCTGGGCTTGAAAATCCTTGTTTTTACCGACATTGTTTCAGGTCATCTCCTAGTTCTATAGGGAGAGGTTCCTACTGTTGCTTAAAGGGACAGATTATTGTTTCTTGCACAAAATTAAAAAGTGCATCTACATGGTTTTAAAAAAAACAAAAAAATTCCAAAAATAAAAAAAACCAGTTTTGGCTACCTCCTCCTCCACCGCCACTTTCACCGCCTCCTCAACCTCCAACTCCACATCCACCTCCATTTTTGATTTTTTTATGTGATTTTAGCTTAAAAATTATTTTAAGTTATTTCCCTATCCGCATTTCTTTGTAGGGCACTTGTCCGACCCTTACCCCCATTTTCCTTCCTTTTGCAGACCTCTAGGACTTTCCAGGACTTTGTTACAGCCATTTTTGTTCCTAAAAGTTCGGGTCCCTATTGATTTCAATGGGGTTTGGGGTCCAGGTCAAAGTTCGGGTTCTGTCCGGACCCGGACCCGGACTTTGTCCTGAAGTTCGGCCGAACCTGCAGAACCCGAACTTCCAGAGGTTCGATCAACTCTACTTACCAGTTTTAATAGAAACGTAAGATGCTTTGTTAATTGATTGTCACAAAAACAAAAAAATTGTAAATAGATGTAACTATTAGGCCTCATGCACACTGGACGTTTTTGGACATTTTTACAGCTGCTGCTTTTAGCTGCAGACATTTTTTTCTACAGTCAATGAACTCTCCATCATGTTATCCTATGTGTTCATGTTATCCTATGTGTTCATGTTATCCTATGTGTTCATGCGCACATAGACTGTTATCAGCTGTTTTTAGCAGTGACGTTTTTGAGGTGTAAAAAAACCCAAGACCAGAGTGTTCTGAGAGCCATTTTTCAGCAAAAAAAACGTTCAAATGCTCACAAACGTGCAAAAATGCGGCTAAATGTCGATCCCCAACATTTTTGGGCGTTTTAGATCAATTAAGGAAAAAAATAACGCTGGCCCTTTAAAAATGCAATATAATGCTAATACATCTGAAAAAATCATTGATAAGCTACTGACATTTTTTGGAGATTTTTTTTTAACATCCTGTGTGCATGAAGCCTTAAAGCGGAGTTCCACCCAAAAGTGGAACTTCCGCTGGTTGGATTCCTCCCCCCCTCAGGTGTCACATTTGGCACCTTTCTGGGGGGAGGGGGAAGAGGATACCTGTCTTTAGACAGGTGTACTTTTCCACACATCCGGGAGCTCTGGCCGGTCACAGCGGCTGCTGACGTCAGCAGCCCGGCTCCCTCCTTGCTCTGCTACTGGCCGCCTGGCCAATAGCAGAGCGCAGCGGAGCCTCGCACATGTGTAGTAAGGTGCCCGGCGTGAAGCTGTAATGCTACACTTCTGGGTTCCCTTACCTGCAATGGACGCGGCTGCACCTGATCCCCGATCTGAAGATCGGCGGTGGGTGCAGGCATTGCTGGACTCCAGGACAGGTAAGTACACTGTATGTGTAGCTGCTGACTTTTAATTTTTTTTTCACTGAAGGACCTCCACTTTAAGGCTACATGTACATGGGACCTTCCTCTTCCCTGAACGACTCAGCTTGACTTGACAGCTAGAAACCTCAGTTTAAAAACCTCAGTTTAGCGACGTTTGCATGTAATGTTTAGCCGCATTTGCGTCTAGAAGCGTTTTTTTTTAAATGAAAAACATCTGTAAACGAAACGCTGCTAGACGTGAGATACTGGGTTTAGTCGTGTTTACAAGCTGTTACAGGCATTTGGCATTTCAAATGCCTCTGAACTAGGGTTGCCCCATCATCCCTTTAATCCAGGACACATATTAATTACGCAGATTCTGTGGCTGATTAAGGTGGTAATTAAACTCACTTGGTGCCTTATCTGCATTAAATTAGCCTCAGAACCTGTGTAATTAATGTGTGTCCTGGATTAAAGGGATGATGTGGCAACCCTACTCTGAACATCAGTCCCGAATGCATTTTTTTTGCTTTCCAAGAAATGCTTCTAAACTCAACTGCCTAGAAACAATTGTAAAAGTCCCTGTGTACATGTACTGATAAGATAACAGAGAGGAGAGTTCAGGGGCAGCTGAAAAAACGCCCAACTACTCCTAAACGTTCGTTTACCAGCAGCAGAGTACATGAAGCCTTACACTATAAAGTGATCAAAACCACTTAAGCCTCATGTACACTGCTGCTGGTAAACAGATGTTTGGGAACAGATTGACATTTTTTTCAGCTGAACTCTCCTCTATGTTATCTTATCAGTACATGTACACAATATCCGTTATAGTCGTTTCTAGGCAGTTGAGTTTAGAAGCTTTTTTTGGAACCCAAAAAAATGCGTTTGGATGGAAGTTCAGAGGCATTTGAAACACCAAATGCCTGTAACAGCTTGTAAACGCTGCTAAAATAGTCGCTACGTGACTCCAGCTTATATCGAGGCTGGGTCACATGATGCACTAGCCAATCACAGCCATGCCATTAGCATGCATGGCTGTGATGGCTTCTAAGAGCAAACGAGTGAAATGCTTGTTGATTGGCTGTGTCCTGGATTCAAAAGGCGCGAAAAAATACCCGAACCTGGACTTTTTCTCAAATGTCCGGGTTCGGGTTCAGGACACGGACACCCTAAAGTCCAGTACGAACCCCAACTTTACAGTTCGGGTTCACTCAACTCTAGTACTAACCCATCTCCGCCATCAGGAGCTCTGGTGAACATTGGTTAGTGCTTAGACTCCACACCTCAGGTGAGTCTGCGTCATCCACCAGGGTGAACTCCTTGTATACCTAATCTGCTGGTCAGTGGGAGTCCTACTACTGCTATAGCTACTGGTCTCTAATCCTGACCCCTGATCGTGACCCAACTATCAAGAGGAACTGCCTGTGATGTGGAGGCAGCAAAATGTATATAATCTCCAGGTGCATTGTTTTTCTAAATGTGAGCTAAAAGACACCAGATTCCTCCTTTTCATGGAATAATTCTTGGCATACCCATAAAGCTGTGCAGAACTGCCATAGGCAGCAGGTAAGTGTGAAGGCCCTCTCATGGGACTGCCATTTACCAAGCAATGAGCAAATCTGAATATGAGAGGGTTAACTAGGGTGTTTTCTGTTGCAGGATTGTTGTGCTTGCATGCAGATGAGTCTTCAGTCTCTTGTTCTCTAGTGATCTATGTATGAATCCTGTTGTGCATTACACAGTGATTATTCTTACTCCAATTTAACGTCTTCTCCATTGTCAATTCATTATCTGTGAATTATTTCTGAGATCAAGGGGCACCAATTACAATCCCTCTGGCTGTGGGTGAAAGTTTAGTGACTGGACTGGCTGAGTGAACCTGATCAGTACATAAATACCATTTGCAATGCCGATGATCTCACTGCCCTCTTTTGCAATGTCAGAAAAGTTAAATAAGCTTTGAGGAAGTTTTGTGCCTAACTACAGGGTCATCAATGTCCACTATAAATCTATTTTGAAAGTTAAATGTTAACTAATGCAATAAACAGATTGCACAATTACTTGGAATCTCGTGCCATTAACCTAATAGCAAATTCATTTTTTCTACATATCCATGTTATAAAGTAATTACTTCCCAAGCCGGATTATTAAAACTGCCGAAGAAAACATTTATCCTAAACATCTTCCATTAGAAGAATTCATGCTGATTACTATGAGGGGTTTAGCAATGACCTCAATATGCTGATGAGGTGACAGATGACATGTACGTCGATGGTGCTCATTATGGATGGAAGGGTGAAGCTGTTCTTTACAATTCCAGCGATGATGATGGCAAGTCTCTGCAGACTGAGCTAAAAGATATTACCGCTAATATAATAAAATTATTGCTGTTTAGAAGTTTGTGGCTGAGTTGTTATTGAGTTTGCCAGATGAGATTCACGGCTTATTTTACAAGGCGGTGCAAAGAGTAGCGACAACCTGTAAAGTGTATTGTATATAGCAGTAGAGAGATTGCAGATGGCTCGTGGTAGGTTATTATACTTTGCCCAGTAATTTAATAAGGGGAATTAACTATTGCCTACGCTATCTATAATGAAGAATATTTTGATTTATATGTAATTTAACGTGCATTTAAACCAGTGGTTCTCAACTCCGGTCCTCGGGACCCACCAACAGGCCAGATTTTAAGTATTATCTTGGGAAGATGCAGACTAGAACACTGCAATCACTGAGCAGCAAATGATATCACCTGTGATGTATTTCAGTTATCCTGCAAACCTGTCCCGAGGACTGGAGTTGAGAACCACTGATTTAAACCCTAACAATGAAATTCTCTAGTTTGCTCCATATTTGGTGTGTAAAATGTACAGTACATAATAGCATTTTGTTATATACATCGAGGGAGATTAGATTGTGGGGATCAACTTTCCGGAGGAAAATAATAATGCAGGCAACTTTCTTTAAAATCTGGCTGCTTGCCAGATTTACTTACAAAATAGATTTGCAGGTTATAAAACAAACAAAACAGAAAATAAGTCCTTGCCATCCGGCGCTAAACTGAAGAGTATAGTTTCCTCATTATATGGTGTGGGGCTGGCCCCCGACATCCACAAAACATAAGCCAAAGTGCAAATCTTGTTTTTTTTAAAGTCCAAACAGACACAGAGCTCCCTCAGATTCCCCCTCTGAGTTCCAGGACAGAGCTAAAGTGAGATTTCTTTCTGATTATTTAAGCCACCTGCTGTGGACTCCATTGGACCACAAACTCTGGACTGGAACCAGCCCTGTCATGGTGGCTGGTAAAATCCGCACCGGACTCCATTTAATCCAGTCCCAATGAACGTATACAAGGCAACAGGTAGCGTCTGTCTACCACTTCGCCTAGCCTACCATCACATATTCCCCCCTCTGATCAAGCTACTGTGACTGAGCAACTGCCCCAACCATACAGTGGACCCGAGAGAGGACATCCGCAGTGGACCACAAACTTCAGACTGGAACAAGCCCTGCCATAGTGGCTGGTATAACCCGGACTGGACTCCATTTAATCCAGTCCCAATGATCTCATACGAGGCGACAGGTAAGGTCCGTCTACCACTTCGCCTCACCTACCGTCACAACATACACTATATCACCAAAAGTATTGGGATGCCTGTCTTTACAATCGCATCCCAGTCTTAGTCTGTAGGGTTCAATATTGATTTGGCTCACCCTTTGCAGCTATAACAGCTTCAACTCTTCAGGGAAGGCTGTCAACAAGGGTTAGGAGTGTCTATGGGAATGTTTCACCATTCTTCCAGAAGCACATTTGTGAGGTCAGACACTGATGCTGGAGAGAAGACCTGCCTCTCAGTCTGCACTCAAATTCATCCCAAAGGTGCAGGCCAGTCAAGTTCCTCTACCCCAGACTCGCTCACTCATGTCTTTATGGACCTTGCTTTGTGCACTGATGCCCAGTCATGTTGTAACAGGAAGGGGCCATCCCCAAACCATTCCTACAAAATTGGGAGCATGAAATTATCCAAAATGTCTTTGTATGCTGACGCCTTAAGAGTTCCCTTAACTGGAACTAAGGGGCCAAACCCAACTCCTGAAAAACAACCCCACACCATAATCCCCCCTCCACCAAATGATTTGGACTAGTGCGCAAAGCAAGGTCCATAAAGACATGGATGAGCGAGTTTGGGGTGGAGGAGCTTGATTGGCCTGACCTCAACCTCATAGAACACCTTTGGGATGAATTAGAGTGGAGACTGCAAGCCAGGTTTTTCATCCAACATCAGTGCCTGACCTCACAAATTCTGGAAGAATGGTCAAACATTCCCATAGACACACTCCTAAACCTTGTGGACAGCCTTCCCAGAAGAGTTGAAGCTATTATAGCTTCAATGCGTGGGCCAACTCAATATTGAACACTATGGACTAAGACTGGGATGGTATTGTAAAGGCAGGCATCCCAATACTTTTGGTAATATAGTGTATGTTCAATAAGTACAAACAAACCTGTTGGTCATGTTAGAAACTTAGAGCTGACCTATGTTCTGTACACACTTCAAGCTCAATTCACAAAGTTAACACTCCAGGATACATTTACATAATTTACAAAAAAGTGACAATTATGAGTCCATTAATATTTAACCACTTTTTTCCAACCTGGCTCATATATTCAGCCTCTTGCAGGTGGGCTTTAACGCCAAGTATCAGCATATTTACGCCCTAGCTAAACAATTTACTGTGCTGAGAGCACGTTCCCTGCTCCCTTCTAGCACAGTAATAAATGGGTACCGGAAAGCTCCCAATGAATACTTGTGATCGGGAGCTTTCCAATTATGTGATGCCCACCTCCACCTCCCTGCATTTATATCCACTTAAAGGCCTGGGAGGTGGTGGTGGTAAGGGGTTAAAAACTACAATCATATGAATAAATTATAGAGCCTTATCCGTGTGTTAGAGCGGTATTAAACCCAAAAGCAAAAATTTCTAGTAACGCATTGTTAAAGATGGGATTTTTGAGGTACAGCTATTAAAAAATATACTTTCTTTATTTAATTAAGTATAAAAACATACTAATATACCATAAAATAGATCCATGATACAGTCTTATTCATCGGATTCACCAAAACATTTTGTAAAAGTGATATACATATGCTGGTCTTTCGCATTTCATGGAATACTCCACTAGAAGTGGAGTATTCCATGAAACGTGACGGGCCACAAAAGACCAGCATATATGTATATCACTTTTACAAAATGTTTAATGAAACCAGTGAATACGATTTTACATAGATAAAGAAAAGCTGATCATTGTAAACCCCGCTTGTCAGTGTTAGATGCAGTGGCGGCCTGTCCATTAGGGACACATGGGCCACCACTACATGCAGGGTGCAGGACACATGGATTCCAATGTTTGTTTGTTTTTTTCGAAGCACGTGATTAAAGCCAGAGGCTCTAATAGACTTCAAAAAAGGGTGGGTTCAGGGCACAGAGCACTGCGCTCCAAGCCCACCCAGTTGTGTGACAATAGCAAATGAACATTCACTATTATCACAACAATCCTCCTCCTAACCAATCAGGAAGCGGGTTGTGAGACCCGTTTCCCGATTGTCTGCAAGAAGAAGCCATCCTATTGGCCTATGAGAAGGAAGGAGACAGAGCTGGGACATGGAGGAGACTGAGGGGGGAAGCCGCCACCGCCATCTCCACCTGTGCGCAGTGCGGGCTGGAGTGACGGGGGTCCGTGGTCAGGTCGTCCACCGCCCCCCCCCCCCCGACTGATGGAGCACCAACCGCCAAGGTTAGATGCTATGTCTCAACTCTCTAACTGCTACATCTGCAAAATAGCTTGTTCTGTTGAAAAACAATAGACTTACTGGCAGGATGACAAGGTGGAAATAAAAGAAAGAAAGCCTAAAAAAGAAAAATAATGCAGACATCACATCTAAAAATTGGTAAGTTTCAATATAATAAATGCTTGCTTTTGGGTTTAATTCTGCTTTAAAGCTTTGTGAATGAAATCTCTTCTTTGTTATCTCAAGGAGTGTTAGCCCCCTATTTCTTATCTTGGACCATAGAACAATTAATAGTTGTAAAGCAGCAGCTGTCTATTTACAAATTATAGGAGGCATCAGCTACAGCCCCTGACAACACCAAAGGGTCGGACGTAAAGTGGTTGTAGACCCCAATCATGAAATCTGACCTAGGCACATAGGGTTTACTTATCTCTCTCCAAAGCTCTAAGTGTTGTTTCTTTCTGCTGCTCCATTTCCTCTGTATTTTGTGCAGTACAGTCGTTTAAGGTCGACGCGTTTCCCCCGAAAGGAGCATCTGTCAGTCATGTAAGCTTTATACGCATTAGTATGTTCACCATTATTTGATTGTTCTGATTTACTGTAATCCCTTATTAAGTGTAAATTTGTAACTTTATTTATCTGCAGTCGCTTGGGAAAAGGTCCAGATGAAGCCTTTCTGTGAAACATGTCGACCTTAAACGACTGTACTGCACAAAATATTCTTCTGGTATTTTGTATCATTATGAATTCCATTATGTGGGTTATCCCAAGAGACTGGTTTTATATACTTCCAACAATATGCTCTATTGTATTATGAGCACTCTATTGTTACTGTTTTTAGTGATATACCAATAAAAAATATTTTTTATATATAATCCTTTTGCTTTAGTCTCGTGTGTCCCCATAAAGTCCACATTTATCTCCTTTCATGTGTGGTTTCCATATATGAAGGGTTTTCTTTGTAGCTAGCACTTTAACCAATTACTTTGTATTTTCAAATGAGGACATTTTTAGTCTAGAGTCATGTAATTTGCACGTTCAATACAACATCATTATCTATAATAAACACCCACCATTAATACATAGACAGGGCCATCTACCTCTGCAAATTTTTCCAAAGAAGGCTGATAGAGTTCCCTGCTATTAATTCTATACAAATATACATTCTTATTAGAAACTCTAGGGGCCCTAAAGCCCCGTACACACGGGACGACGATCGCACGCACGATCATGTCAAATCGTATGTTGGCTGTTGTATGTAGCATACTGACTGCACTACACGATCGTATGACCGCAGAAGAACGTTCAGGTGCATGTAATTAGCGTCCAGCCATTCCTGACTTTGGAGCATGCGTGTTTTGTACAATACAACTTTGTTGTACCAACTGCTCTGTACACACGATACAACGGTCGTATGAGAGCTTGTTGGTACGACCAAGTTTTCTAGTCTGCTCATACAATTCCCTTGTACGACTGTCGTATGTTCCACTGTTCAAATCGCGCATCGTTAGTACAACCTTTTGTATGCGATCGTCGTCCCGTGAGTACGGGACTTTAGGCTGCAGATTTGGACACCAGGGTTGTAGAGAACATGACAATGGGAGGGTTTGAGAATTTTAGCAAAAGACAATTGTGCAGAGCTGACACCATTCCACCAAAAATGCTGTGCATTGTCAGCCCACACATGCCTTGAGAGTCTTGGGAGTGCACTCAGCACTTCCTTTATTTTGGATAGAACAGGCAATGGTTAAATATCAGGCAGCACAAAATGCTGTTCAAAGTGTAGTAAGCTGCCACAAGTTATCTGAAATCTGTCAAATGCTATATACCCTTTACACATTACCACTACACTTAGCATCCCCTTTTAAAATAAGCCTTTGAATCAGATATGGCAAACTCAATAACCACTCAAGCATGAACCTCTGAACAGCTAAGTATTTTTCTGTACTAGCAGGGTCTTTAAATGGATACAACATGGGTAAATGTGTATTGATGCAGAGATGTACAACAGCATATTTTTTTTAATTTCTGCTCAGACTTACACGTAAATGCAGTGGTACTTAACCTTTTTTTGAGTCACGGACTCTTTGAAGAATCGGATAAAAGCTATGGACCCCCTTCCCAGAAATATTCACATAAACAAAACCTTGCATGCAATAAATATATGTACTTTATTTTATTAAATGTGATTGCCTCATACATATATGGCATACACAAGGTTTGAATAAAGTAACAAAAGTATAGCAAAAAAACTCACTCCTTTTTATGCAAAAAGCAATGGCTACTTAAACTAAACAAAACAATTTTAAAGCGGAGTTCCACCCAAAAGAAGGACTTCCGCTTTAAGGGAAGGTGATCCCCCGACATGCCACAATTGGCATGTCTTTTTTTTGGGGGGGGGGCAGCTGGGTCCCTGTTTTGACAGGGTCCCAGCTGCACTTCCTGTCCTGTTGCCGCGGAACAGGAAGGAAGTACACCTACCCCCCCTCCCACCTGGCGATCTTCTGGGACACGTCACAGGTCCCAGAAGATACGCCGGCCATTCACAAAGCGCAGCGTGATTGAAGCCAAAGCCAGGCGCCCACACTTGTGATGCTGGTGCCACCAAGTGCAGGGGGAGAGGAGCGAGCCTTCGGACAGCCGCATTGCTGGAGCCTGGGACAGGTAAGCGTCCGATTGTTAAAAGTCAGCAGCTACATTTTTTGTAGCTGCTGACTTTTAACTGGGTGGAACTCTGCTTTAATTCCACTCATTTCTAATACTATCACTACTACTACCAGAAAATGAGAGTTAGCACTCGCTATTGGACTGGCACCAGATGAGATGACAGTTCTGCAGAGAATGATGATACAAGGTTAAACAATAAATGTGGACCAACAGCAAGTCAAGAGAAGCTTAATGCTATAAGCAGTGGCAGGATGCGTTTTCTATCATTTGTTTTGATGGGAAATCATTGATTGCGAAAAGAGGGAGGGCTGTATAGTGAATGTAAATGTTATTTTTTATCTGACCCTCACAGACCCCATAAAATCCATCCTTGGACCCCAGATTAACCTCATAGCGCCGAAAGTACGCAAGTATGTGGCCTCTTGGCGGGCGGGTTTTCACTCCAAAATGTAAACAAACCTGTGCCAGGAGTACATGCCCTGCATGCTCCTGGCACAGATACCAGCGCCTAATGGAAAGCTTCCAATCGCAAGTAGCTTTTCAATCATGTGACCACTGTGACAGCCAAGTAGGTGGTCACATAATCATAAACCCCATCTCCTGGCATCTGAAACCCCTTAAAGAGCTGGGAGGCACCGGTGTTAGGAACCCCTGCTTTAAGATATTCTGTTCTGCACTATATTGCCCAAAGTATTGGGACTCCTGCCTTTACATGCACATGAACTTTAATGGCATCCCAGTCTTAGTCCATAGGGTTCAATATTGAGTTGGCCCATGTAAGAAATCCGAGTTCAGCTCTGTACGATACTTCAAGAATAGTTGTTTATTGTTCACACACACATACAGCAAGGATAACAAACTTACGCAACGACAGATGGCAGAATGACAAGTTGATGATGGCCTTCCAGAAGGAGAGAGAGAAAGACAGGTGGGAATGCCGTCAGAGTGCAGAGCTTTTCTCTTCTCTGATAACTGTCCAACCATGCTTCATTATTATACACTTAGTAAAGATGACCAAGCTATTTTCGCTGAACATTTTCTACAAACAAGGTAACACTTTCAAGCCTAAAAGTTGACTCCCACATCTTTCATATATGGACTTGAATCTATAGAAAGTAACAATACTCCACCCATCACGCCGATGCACTATTTTAAAATAGATATACGCGTGCACAGCGTAAGTGAATGCTCTGACCAAAACAAAAATAGCCTTTCAAAATTACCATCGATACATAAGAATATTGATATATTTAAAAACTTTTATCATTTAAATAATATTAAATACCAAATCTCTAACAGCCCACCCTTTGGAGCTATAACAGCTTCAACTCTTCTGGGAAGGCTGTGCACAAGGTTTAGGAGTGTGTCTATGGGAATGTTTGACCATTCCTCCAGAAGCGCATTTGTGAGGTCAGGCAGTGATGTTGGGGGCGAGAAGGCCTGGCTCGCAGTCTCTGCTCTAATTCATTCCAAAGGTGTTCTATCGGGTTAAGGTTAGGACTCTGTGCAGGCCAGTCAAGTTCCTCCACCCCAAACCCACTCGTACATGCCTTTATGAATCTTGCTTTGTGTACTGGTCCAAATCATTTGGTGGAGGGGGGATTATGGTGTGGGGTTGTTTTTCAGGGGTTGGGCTTGGCCCCTTAGTTCCAGTGAAGGGAACCCCTTCCTGTTCCAATATGACTGCGCACCAGTGAACAAAGTGAGGTCCATAAAGACCTGGATTTGCGAGTTTGGCATAGAGGAACTTGTCTGTTCAGAGTCCTGACCTCAACCCGATAGAACACCTTTAGGATGAATTAAAGCGGAGACTGCAAGCCAGGTCTTTTCGTCCAATATCAGTGCCTGACCTCACAAATGTGCTTGTGGAAGAATGGTAAAACATTCCCATAGACACACTCCTATACCTTGTGCACAGCCTTCCCAGAAGAGTTGAAGCTGTTATAGCTGCAAAGGGTGGGCCAGCTCAATATTGAACCCTACGGACTAAGACTGAGATGCCATTAAAGTTCATGTGCGTGTAGCGCCCTCTACCATAGGTAGGTGCTTAGAGATAATTTTTGTTAAGAGTAGGTAAATTTGGTCAAGCCTGACTGGTATTTAGGACTGATTGTTTTGATTCTGGGCAGGGGAGTGGCCCAGGGGGGACTGGAGACTGCAGGAAGCAACACCCCTGCAGAAAGTTCTGGAAAAGGGGATGGGAAGAGGAGGTGAGGCTTTCTGATGTATGTTAAGGAGCCCTAACCAATCCCCAATCTGGATTGGCAAGGGGCAGGCCTCCTTAAATACTGTGGTCTGCCCAGTGGGGGGAGGAGAGTTCGGGTGGAAGGGACAGAGATGGAATAGTATGGAGGCTGTCAGGGCCTTAGGGGAGCCCCTAGTCTGGGGGGTGACCTCGGCCTGGGAGAGCTTGGGTGCAGCCAGGGTGAGAGAGCGAGATCCTGGTGGAGAGGCACAAGGGTGAGTGGAAGAGGACAGCGGGAGAGAACAATATAAGAGGAACTACAAGTAACAGGTGTCGGTGAGTGACACAGCCAAGGGAAGTGGAGATGCACAAAGCAGACTGGGAGGAGTACAGTCTGGAAGAGGTTCAGGAAGAGACTGGGACCTGGTGTCATGGACAGTGTGTGGATGGGCTGGGAGATGTAGTCCATAGTGGCTAGCTAGCACCAACAAACTAACTTTCTACACAAGGGGAACCTCAACCCAATGCAGCAAAGGGCGATCCAGAGGCCTGGTCAATCTATATCAGGTCTCACATGTGCTAGCTAGGCCTAACAAGACTGTTTGGAGGCCTGGTAAATTTCCTTCCAGGTCTCACCAGTGCTAAGTAAGAATTGTGCAGGAGAAAGGAACCAGGAATTGTCAGAGAAGCAAGAAGTATGCTAGAGAGGAGTTGAATGAGTGTATATAGTGGTTCCGTGCACAGAACTGTTGATCCTTGGGCATCCCATAACTACCCTAAAACCCTATCCAAGTTCAATCCCCCAAAAAAACAAAGAGAAAGCCTGTTTTCTGACTCCGTATGCCAGTAGGAGTGTGATTGAGGGCAGTCGTGAGCAGGTAAACCACATTAACCAGCCACCCCTAAGGGGGCCATTATCTACATTTGGAGGCTCGTATCTGGGATTCACCTGTCTCTCATGTAATGCTGCCAGTCGTTGCTCCTAGCAACCTAAGTGGACCGAGCTAACAAACTTTGTTGATGTGCCTTTAAATGTGGATTGGAATAGCCAGCTGAGCTGTGCTATTCCAAGTATGCCGCTGTCCATAGCAACTGGCAGGAGCCGTTACCAACCTATACAGTTATTTGCCCAGTTGCCCCAACCAGCACTGGGGACGGACACTTGCAAATAATATCCTGCAATTCAGTGACTTGCAACATGAGTTGTCGCCCATGGCAACCATGGCGGGTGATCACACCCAAGGATTACAAAAATGTTCATAGCTCTGCTGAGGCCAGGCATTATTCACTGTATTTTGAACATACCCAGAGCTCTGGAAATGCTGGGTACCTTGAACCTGTGCTCAAAAAACCTGCTGTCAGTGGTGAAGTATGCCTGTGACTGCTTTGGTGATTGGGATAAGCTTACGGGAGCCCATGGGAGGGATTGTGCCAGAGTGGTCCCATACAGGTAAACAAGGGGCATCACTGAAGTCACCGTTGCTACCGGCAACCACTGAGGGAGCCAGCATGCCCGGACAAGTTTTGCTAAAGCCAGCATGTCTGCATGTTTCTATACTACACATCAGGGGTTACAGCAGCGTGACCAGAAAAGAATCTGCTTATCAGATTCAGTGGTGCCAGCCTTTCTGAAAGTGAGGAAGTGGAACCACACCCTAGAGGAGACAAAAGTTTCCCTGCGCCCAGCAGATACAACGAGGCTGCAGAAGATGGTGGAGGAACAGTCCCTAGCGGAAACTCATAGACAAGGGTGTTCGGCTTGAGCACAATTGGGAATTGCTCTCAGGGTGGTGGATGGGATGGAAAGACTGCGCCTGCTATGCCCAGAATGTCGGATGCCAACAGCGGTACTGGAAGCATGGGTCCGGTGTGGCTATTTGTACGAGCCATTGATGCGACATTCAGCAGGATCCACACTACTTTAATGTGGACCTGTGGTCAGGACTTTGCATGCTACAGCCACAGAGATCTCGGAAGGCCAGAGCGGGCCTGGAACCACCCTGTCAAGGCGGAGAGGAGTTGCGGCCTAGCGACTCCCCCACGAACACAGAAGAGGGAAGGAAAGAGAGGACTGCCATGCCTGGAGGCCCAGTTGGGGACCTAGAACATGTAATTACTACCAGCTGGTACTAGAATCCTCAGCCACACCGGCCACAGGTCTGCCCATAGCTATCCTCTGTTCAGCGGAGTCCCTGCAGGAGGGGGGTGTGCCCCCTGGAAAGCTGAAAGAGGAGCATGTGAACAGACCGCTCAATTGGGGTTCCCCAGACTGCAAGCGGAGTTTGGGTCCCTTGAAAGACAGGTAGAATGGTCATCCCCTGATGAAAGTTAAGACGATGAAGAGTGGGAGACAGGAGGGTCCCATGGGCTGGAAACTCCATCAGAGGGCAGGAGAGGACCAGAGTCTGAGTCGGACACAGATGAAGCTGCAGGAACCCCTATCACCCACAGTCAGCTGTTCCTTAATAGGCCCTCCACTACCCAGACCAAGGCAAGTACCTACTGGCAACAGGACGTCAGATCCCCTTACACCCTGATCTGACCATGGAGAGGGAAGGCTAAGGAGGTGCTTAGGCTCTCCCAGTTCCAACGGGAGGTACAATGCAAAGTTGCCTTGGAGTGGGGCCTAGACTTTCCATATGTCCCTCCCTATATCATGGAAGTCGTGGAGAGCTCCAGGGAGGAGTGCGAGAACGAAATGATATGGGACTATTTGCATGTTTCCAAACCCCTGAGAAGGCAGGACTGTGATGTCTGGAACCGCTTTGTGGAGTTGAAGCAGGAGTTTGGCCTGGGGCGTGCCATTTATGGAGACAAGGTCCTTGAAGTAAAGCCAAACCAGCCTGCAAGGAGCTACTTTCTGACAGTCGAGATGGGGATAGCCAGAGGAGGCTGCCTGACCCACGCTTCTACATTTAAAAGGGACTGCTGGAGGACTACAGCTTTTCTTGTAGAGTCCAAAGACACAGGACTGCTGGAAGACTGCAGGGTTGTGTTTTTGTTTCTTCCCTGACCCTGCAGGAACAGATCAGCCTGCCACCCAAGTGCCAAGTGAGGGATCTTCTTCCTGGAAGGACGCTGTGGGTGAGATCTGTTTCCTTGAATTAACTTTTGGAGATCTATTGTCCGGGGAGGAGCCCTTCCCATTAGGAACTCAAAAAAAAAAACTTTTAAAGAAAGTCTTTATGTGTTTTTCCCTTCTCTGTCTCTGTCAGTTGGATATAACCCCTCACTGACAGATCAGATAGGTGCAAGAGGTTTAAAATGTGTGATATTGTTTGCTCTGCTGGGAGGCTTATAACTCCCTTTCAGTAGATGGTTACTGTTGTTTAGTTAGTTTGTAGTTAGTTGTTTGTCTTCTCTTAGGATCCTTGAGATGGGACAGCCGTCCACCCTCATCCGGAGAGAGTCAACATCTTCTTCTACAACTATGCGGGCGGAGTACTTTTTTCTCTGGAGAAGTGCTCTGGCTCAGGACGTGTATATTGAATGTATTTACATGCTGTTAGTAATAGGAACAGTAATGTGTACAGGTGTAAATAGCCACTAAGATTGAAATAATATTTTTGTACTTATTTATTTGTACAGTCCCCATCCAAGTGTGTTCCCTATTTCCCCTCCCTTTTATTTGTTCCGGGATGTCCTTGCTCCTGGGCCCAGGAGCCATTTTTTTTCAAATTTCCTTAGCTGGGGACCAGCTGAGGGTTGGTGGGGGTGAGTGTAGTGCCTTCTAACATAGGTAGGTGCTTAGAGGTAGATTTTGTTAAGAGTAGGTAAATTTGGTCAGGCCTGACTGGGAGTCAGGCCTGATAGTTTTAATTCTGGACAGGGGAGTGGCACAGGGAGGACTGGAGACTGCAGGAAGCAACACCCCATTGGTTACCCATCCCCTCTTCTTTAGAAAGTTCTGGAAAAGGGGATGGGAAGAGGAGGTGAGGCTTTCTGATGTATGTTAAGGAGCTCTGACCAATCCCCAATCTGGATTGGCAGGGGGCAGGCCTCCTTAAATACTGTGGTCTGGCCAGTGGGGGGGGGGGGGGTTCGGGTGGAAGGGACGGAGATGGAATAGTGTGAGGGAGCCCCTAGTCTGGGGGGGTGACTTCGGCCTGGGAGAGCTTGGGTGCAGCCAGGAGGAGAGAGCGAGGTCCTGGTGGAGAGGCACAAGGGTGAGCGGAAGAGGACAGCGGTAGAGAACACTATCAGAGAGATCTCTGGGAGGAAATACAAATAACAGGTGTCGGTGAGTGACACAGCCCAGGAAAGTGGAGATGCACAAAGCAGATTGGAGGAGTACAGTCTGGAAGAGGTGCAGGAAGAGACTGGGACCTGGTGTCGTTGACAGTGTGTGGATAGGCTGGGAGATGTAGTCTATAGTAGCTAGCTAGCACCAACAAACTAACTTTCTACACAAGAGGAACCCTCAACCCCATGCCTGCAAAGGGCAGTCCCATGTACAGAACTGTTGATCATTGGGCATCCCATAACTACCCCAATCCCTATCCAAGTTCAATCCCAAATAAAAACAACAAAAACAAAGAGCAAGCCTGTTTTCTGACTCTGGATGCCAGTAGGAGTGTGATTGAGGGCAGTTGTGAGCAGGGGAACCACACTAACCAGCCACCCCAAAGGGGACCATTAGCTAAATTTGTGTAAAGGCAGGCTTCCCAATACTTTCTCAACATAGTGTATGTTACTTTCAGAGCACGTGTACAATCCTGCAATGCAGTGGTACTATAGCAATTTCTCCCTGCTCTAATCAGACCCATACTGAGAGAGATGTATAAGCGCTGCCTAAAACCAGGTAGGTTGATACAGTATACATTCAATTGTCACCATTAGATTAATATCTTCTGTTTCAAGGAGATCACATTTTCACAGTTTACACAGCACATTATGACATGCTGTGAGATAAAAACTGTTGCTCTTAATTTGTCACAATACTTTGCATACTCTTAATTAATAAAGAATCCATTCATATGCTTGGGTGTTATGTTTGTCAGTCAATGTGCCATCTCATGGGAGCTGAGAAAATTATCAGATTTTTGTGCTATTTTTACACACAACGGAATTGTTAAGCTGCTAATTGAAAGTGATAGTCAATCCTACATCACTTAGTAAAATTTGTTTCCACACCAAGTTAAACAATGGCTTATGTACAGTATGTCTCAGAACAAATGC
>BLSH010297004.1:264875-276939 GCA_018402905.1 Glandirana rugosa
TCCTTAAACTCTAAAGTTTATGACGACGAATCTCAACCTCTAACGTCTAATTTGAGACAGATTGTGTTGCTAGCATGCAAGCATGTGTTGCTAGTCTAACACCCTAGCATGTGTTGCTAGTATAACACCCTCATTAAACTCTAAAGTGTATGACGACGAAACTCACTAGACTGACGTGATCCATCTCCGAAGACGAATCTCCCTGTCTAAGAACAAGGTTTTGGTAACGGATGAGGATATCCTGGTCGACAACGACATTCACTGTGTAATAACAACTTTTTAGTAGAAGTAGAGGATCAAGATTTCCCTCTCAAAGGTCCACAAACTCTAAGCAGCAGTATTTGAAATCTCAAATTCCTCCAACAATCTGATCGTTGAGCGCGATCGTGGCGATCGTTGTTTTATGCAGAGTTTGATCTGCAACTCAAAGCAGCGTATTTAAAATCTCAAATTAGTCCAACAATCTGATCGTTGAGCACGATCGTAGCGATCGTTGTTTTATGCAGAGTTTGATCTGCAACTCAAAGCAGCGGTATGTGAAATCTCTAATTTCTGCTATCTGTCCTCAGAGCAACATCACAGCAGTAGTAAAGTAATCTATCTCAGGATGCAGGATCAGATCTTAAAATGTCTCTATTCTCTCCCTCACGCTGTCAGCTACCTCTCCCTACACTAACCCAAGAGCATGTGACTGCAGCACTACGTGACTCCAGCTTATAAAGAGGCTGGGTCACATGATGCACTGGCCAATCACAGCCATGCCATTAGTAGGCATGCCTGTGATGGCTTCTAAGGGCAAACCAGTGTAACGCTTGTTGATTGGCTGCCCTGCAGCTTCTCAACACGTGGAGTAAAATAGCAGAACCCCGGACCAAACCCGAACAATTTTTGAAATGTCCGGGTCCGTGCCCCGGACACCCGAAAGTTCGGTACGGACCCGAACGTTACAGTCCGGGTTCGCTCAACACTACAAATAACAGGTGTCAGTGAGTGACACAGCCCAGAAAAGTGGAGATGCACAAAGCAGATTGGAGGAGTACAGTCTGGAAGAGGTGCAGGAAGAGACTGTGACCTGGTGTCGTTGACAGTGTGTGGATAGGCTGAGAGATGTAGTCTATAGTAGCTAGCTAGCACCAACAAACTAACTTTCTACACAAGAGGAACCCTCAACCCCATGCCTGCAAAGGGCAGTCCCGTGTACAGAACTGTTGATCATTCGGCATCCCATAACTACCCCAATCCCTATCCAAGTTCAATCCCAAATAAAAACAACAAAAACAAAGAGCAAGCCTGTTTTCTGACTCTGGATGCCAGTAGGAGTGTGACTGAGGGCAGTTGTGAGCAGGGGAACCACACTAACCAGCCACCCCAAAGGGGACCATTAGCTAAATTCGTGTAAAGGCAGGTTTCCCAATAATTTCTCAATATTGTGTATGTTACTTTCAGAGCACGTGTACAATCCTGCAATGCAGTGGTACTATAGCAATTTCTCCCTGTTCTAATCAGACCCATACTGAGAGAGATGTATAAGCGCTGCCTAAAACCAGGTAGGTTGATACAGTATACATTCAATTGTCACCATTAGATTAATATCTTCTGTTTCAAGGAGATCACATTTTCACAGTTTACACAGCACATTATGACATGCTGTGAGATAAAAACTGTTGCTCTTAATTTGTCACAATACTTTGCATACTCTTAATTAATAAAGAATCCATTCATATGCTTGGGTGTTATGTTTGTCAGTCAATGTGCCATCTCATGGGAGCTGAGAAAATTATCAGATTTTTGTGCTATTTTTACACACAACGGAATTGTTAAACTGCTAATTGAAAGTGATAGTCAATCCTACATCACTTAGTAAAATTTGTTTCCACACCAAGTTAAACAATGGCTTATGTACAGTATGTCTCAGAACAAATGCCTCTCATATATGATCTTTATGCAAAGAAGAAGAGAAAAATATACATGTATATTAAAATTGAAATAATCATATCTAATCTAAAAGGCATTGATATAGACCAAGCACTTTGTACTATGCACTGCTGCAAGGCATTTGTTTTCAATAGAGAGGGAAAAGGTTAGAACCTGTGTTAGGCTTTTATTGATGTCTGTGTCAACATTAGAGAGTGTTTGTCACACGTTTTGCCCCAAGATGCAATAGGAAGACAGATGAAATTTTTTCAACAATACAGAAAATTCCTTTTTGACAGATGTTCCTGACACATATTGGTAATTTTCCATCACAGACAACAATACAGACTAAGGTGACAACAAAGAAATGCTAGTAATCCACTCTGCCAGGAGGTGCCCAAATACTGTACCAGGCAATCTTGACATAGTTGGGATGGTTCCAGAAGATCCAACATGTTTCAGGATCTGCGTCCCTTTTATCAGGTCTTATAATAGTCCTAGTTGATATTGAAATCTGCAACTGTAAACATATAATTCTTTAGCCTTTATGTGGGAGCAATGCACTAAACCCTTCACACCTCAAGCCTATTTAGACCTAAAACTTCACTTTTATTCATAAATTCAATAAAATGAATAAAATAGTACAAAGGCTGTGTCTATCTGCAGGAAACGTAGCCTTACCAATATTTTGTCTGTCAGCCTTTGTATTATTTTTTGAATTTATAAATGAAAGTGAAGTTTTAGGACCAAGAGGGTTTAAAGCTGAATTCCAAGAATTCAGCCACTTTGAAAAAAAGTGCAGGTACACTATGAGTTACGTCCAAGGAGGTGCAACACATTTCCTGAGCTGTGCCTGCCCCTCCCCTCTGTTGCCCATTCGGAGAAATCTTTGTATAATGTGAATGAGTTCACATAATGCAAAGGCTTCTGTGATTAGGCAGGAGGAGGATGGGGCAGGCATAGAAGCTGCACCAACTCTAATGTTGAAGATTTTTAGACCTAGAGTATCTGCTTTGGGCTCCCGGAAATACAGTGATAGCCGTCCCGGATTGCAATAAAACTGCCACCTGTACATAACAGACATAATCCCAGGAGATGTCATGCACCACCTTGAACTTGGCCCATAGTATACCTTCAGTTTATACAAAGTTGCTGAATTCCTGGAATTCAGCTTTAATGTGTAAAGTGTTTAATGCATCACCCTCGCATTAAAGGTTGGTGTTAATTCCCACATAATGGTCCATTTCTTTGAATATGTAACAATGCCCTTACCCTCCATAGGCCTAATGGTGACCTCCAGAGTCAGGGGCAGCTGACATTCCTCCTTAGGGTGCAGGTTACTAGGTATGGTGGGTGTAGTGCAAGGTGGAATTATTGGGCATCAGTAACTTTTGAACGGAACAAAAAGAGATTTATTGTCTCTTAACAAGAACTGGGGGAGAAATGGTTATGGTCAGGACACCCTTAAGTAAATGCAATATGCAAACAGGCAGACTGTGCAGACAAAAATAGAAATAGGCTGTCAGCGATACAGAAAAAGGGCCTTTAAGCTGAATGCACCAATACGTATTTTCATAGCAACTGCTGTCTCCTATACCAACACTTCACTTCCAATCCTTCACTATAGATTTTCACACATAACTCACAGTAACTCGCTGTAGATCTCTGTTCACCGCTGGGTCCCTGACTTGATTCACAGCTACCCGCTGTACTTATCTTCAATGTGTACCCATGCTGTCCCACTGGGCTCCAGGATGAAACTATTTAAACTTTCCCACCTCTCTACCATCCCAGCTAGTGAATAGACTGCTCTGGTACTTCTTCAGATCTCCATCCTCTTTACACCTGCCTCTGGTAACAGGAGCGGTCGTCCCTTTGTGTCAACTGCTTCTCCTTTACCGCTGGCAAACAATCCGGTTCTCCCCCAGGAAGAACCTCCTCAGCTTGGTTAGGCCTCTGACTCAATGCTTAACTTACTGCTGCTACTTGGATTCCTGGATAGGCCTCAGGCTTCTGGCCTAGCAACCCGGAGCCATGTGACACATCCACCCAGGCAGCCGCCCAGGTGGCTAAGAACCCCAATCACCTGACTTCTCCCAAATAAATAGTCTATCCCAGCATGCTCTGGGGACGAAAGAAACCCCTGCTGATTGGCTGATAGATAACATATCTATTCATAACCTGTGCTAACTGTAATCCATCATTCTAATGCCAGAGACAGCAATGCCACCTTTTGACAGAAGAAAGGAACTACACCAGACTCAGGCTTAGGGTAAAGTCCATAAGGGGGGGGGGGATAGGGAACAAGGCCATAAATTAGGGTGCTCATTACCAGTAACCGCATTGATAAGCTAATTTGGTGATGAAAAAAAAATATATATATAATTTATAATTAATCCTTGTGAAAAAATAATATAATATTATATAAATCATAATTTATGGCCTCGCTCCATATCTCCCCCCTCCCCCTTATGGACTTATCATTTGGGAGGGTATGTGGAGATAGGTACTAGATACTGGTTGTCCCCTCACCTTTGGGGGAGGTGGCTTCTGTGAGTGTTGACCAATAATATTACTGGTCCATGCCTGTTGGGTGGGCACATGGGTGATCCCACCCCCTTCATACTGCTGGCTGTGTGTTATAAGACTGTGGCTTTGACGTGGTACACTAGGCTCTGAGGAAGAGGCTGTGGCCTCAAAATGCGTTAGCCTGCCTGTCCAGGACACCATCAGAAAATGCCATTGTATGCTTGATACGCTTGAGATTTGATTTTCTTTGTGAGTATATTTTATGATTTTTTAATAAACACTATATTACTGAGGATAATGCGCTAGGCCAGTGTATCCTTGTGTGCTTACCGACCAGCCTGCAAGCAACCAAATTATCCTGTCTAACATTATGCTTTTCAAAACAGGGATTTTGTTTGCACATGTTTGCGAATACATGCGCAAGCTGCAGTGCCACTTCACGGCACCCAAGTATTATCTACAGTCCTAACTCTAAATTTTAAGAGCCTCAAAAGAGTCAATAGAGCCTCAAATGCCTGGGCTTTCCTGAACCTTCAAAAAACATTACAACTATATAAAGATTACAGTACATTCCTTTAGACATAGACACTGCCCCTCCTTTGGTTCCCACCTCATGTATTCTCTTACATAGGACTCTTGGATATCTCTTCATTGTCAAGTGAGCAGCCTACTATTTCTATTTGAAATAGATTCTAGCCAGCACCTTAAAGTACCTAATTTGACAAAGGCTGTAAGTACGTTAAGCGATGATGGGTCAACTTTGAGTTCAGCCTGAACCCAACCCAACAAGCATTTGCATGCTCATTCCCGAGCCAGCTGTCTGTGTCCATAAGACACAGAGAGTGCATCTCAGCCCTGCCTCCCCCACTCCCACCTTACTGGCTGTGATTGACAGCAACAGGAGCCAATGGCTCCTGCTGCATCTCAGCCAGTCAGGAGGAAAAGACCTAGGAGAGCCTCGGGTCTCGTGCACATTGCTTGATCGAGATCGGGTTTAGGTAAATATAGGGGGCCTGAGGGGGAGCTGCACACAAAAGGTAAAAAAAAACTTCAGCCTTAATGGCTACATTTGGCCAGATCGCCTGCCTGAACCTCTGATTTCTGCATGGCCATATTCGGTCAATGACATCATCTCTGACCACTTTGTTTACATTTAGTAGCTGGCCAGGGGAATGTCACTTGCAGCTAGAATATTGGCAGATTATCAAGTTTGTGTTAGTGGGTAGTTGGGGCATTGTCATGAATGACAAAGGATCTACTTTGCTGGACAACACAATTAATCAACATCATGAGAAGTTAATTTTAATTGTTTGTGAATGAGTAGCAAGGATTATTATGTACTCATTTACATGAAGGGGGGTCCCCTATATTCTACATGAGGCTCCCAGATAAGCCCCCACGCAGATTCCCACATCCACTGAGCCAGGGATTTGAGAACATGGGAACACATAGGGCGTCTTGCCAGTGGAGCTCTCCCTGGCAAGGCACTGTCCCCATGTTTCCCCATGTTGAGGGCAGGTGGCTTGGTGTCATTTGGGGGGGGGGGGGGGCCATGCTTGCTGCTGCCCCTTATGATCTTATATTTCTAAGTTCATGTGTGCATCTATGTAATCTTAAAAATAAAAAAAAGCTCACATAAAGTTGGATACATACATCAAAGTCTCCTTTGCCATTATTTAAAGCTGAGCCATCGGTTTTTAAATTTATTTCTCCAATTTTAGCAAAATAATAATATGAGTTAAACATAACTGTGTTCAGGTGACCTAGTCCTAACATGATAACCATTAGAGTTATCCGGTAATAAAAGATATAGTTCTTTTAAAATGACTGCCTTGGTCTAGCAGAAGAAAAAAAGGAACAAAAGTTCATTATAAATAATAAAGGAGATCAGCAAAGTTCATGAGGAGAGCAGATTTTCGAATGAAACTATTCTAGGAACACAAGGCCAAGATCGAGGAAAGCTCTCAGGGGTAATATGGGCGATACTATAAAGTTTACTGAGAAAATACTTTTGTTTTGGCCAAGACTTTATAAACTAGAGGTTTGTGTGACATCTCCAATTACTATATATATCAATAATGGCTCTAAGACACAAAGTGTATGTTATACTGTATATATATATATATATATATATATATATATATTCCGTAATTTACTAATTCTGGGACTTTTAGAGTAGAATTGTTAATATTTAGCATACTTATTCAGTTGTAGACCTTATGTCCTTCAGTCTACAACTAAATAAATATGCTAAATATTAACAATATTAACAATTCTCGTCTAAACATCTGAAATAAAATATGGTATACGGCATATACTTGTATAGTGAACACTAGTCCACCCCACTCCCTATTGTTGATAGCTACAAAACTGACAATGAACTGGCATTCCTGATGAATAAATAAAGAAGAGGAGTGCTGCAGTCACTTTTTATTATAAGTTCCAGCTGATGGCACCAATATAAGAGAAATGGGAGTGCGGCATACCTTGTATATACATGGTGTATATCCATGGTTCCATTCTTATGTAGAATAATGCAAAGTGTTTTCAGCACTCCTCTTCTTTATGTATCCATTTATGTATCCATCAGTAATGCCAGTTCATTGTCAGTTTTGTAGCTGACAACAATAGGGAGTGGGGTGGGCTAGTGCTCACCAGATTACTGACAACAGAGGATAGGGTGGATATGGTGCTCACCAGATTATTGAAAATTGGGAGCAGGGCTACAATGTGCTCACCAGACTACCAATAATAGAGAGTGGGGTAGATTAGTACTCAAAAACTCCCCGACAACAGTGAGTAAGGTGGACATGATTACCAACAATAGGGAGTAGGGTGAACACTGTTCTCATCAGATAACCAACAACAGGGAGTGCTCACTAGTATACCAACAACAAGGCATGGGCTTACAGGGTGTCAACCAGATTACCAACAAGAGGGAGTGAGGTAGACATAGTGGTCACCAAATTACTGAAGACGGTGAATATGGTGGACTAGTGCTTACCATATACCCAATATTAGAGAGTAGATTGGGCATAGCGCTAAGCTGATTACTCACAACAGGGAGTCGGGTGCACTCGTATTCCCTATAACATTGTTCTTCAACCTTTATTCAGTCAAGGCACCCTTTAAAAATCATAGAAATCTCGAGGCACCCTTTAAACATTATGGGCAATCTTGAGGCGCCTTTTAAACATTTCGGACAGTCTCGTGGCACCCCATTCTAAAATGTAAAACTTATTCTAATAGTTTTACATAATGCAGCAACAACCACACAAGTAAGGCACCCAATGTTAGAGGTGATTTATTCTTCCAAATCAAATACACCTTTGAAAACTGGTACTGACTAGTATTCCAATGTTTCTCTTCTCCCTCAGTTTTTCTCCATCACTCAGCTAATGTGACCCCAGTGCTGATGGAGAGGGGCAGGGGAGGGTCAAACAAGGATGCTATGTAGGAGACTGATATCCTCCTTATCAACTGATGATGCCATTGGACATCAGAATGCCGGCAGGTAGAAGGTTGTAATGGTGCACAATAAAAACCTGTGGCTTTGTGTAACTAAAAGGAAGCCTTCATCCACATGCTGGCTTGTATACAATTTTGGGTAATTTTTAGGTATTATGGCAAGGCACCGCTGAAAAAACCTCAAGGCACCCCAGGGTGCCTGGGCACCCTGGATGAAAAAGACTGCTCTAGAATTTGGATACTATGGGTAAGATTGACCACTTTAATGACAATGGGAAATAGAGTGGACCAGTGCTCACTGGATTACTGACAACATTGAGTGGGGAATAGTGCTTAATAGCAATGTCTCTATGGAAATAATAATGTAGCCTGGTTCTCCAGAGCTCCAGGGAATGCAGCCACATGGATCTAACTGTGAAAGCTCATAGTGCCCCACAAATTGAAGCTGTCATTTCTGCTCTCCCCAGCTGCAGGTGATTTGTGCAGATTAGCTTCACAGGTAGAGAGGGGGAGAGGAGAGAGAGAGACAGCCAGGGACTGTAAAAGGCTGCTTTGCAGCCATGGCCACCTGACAGCCCATCCATCACCTAGAGACAGCAGGAGAGACACTGTGATTAGATACAAAAGGGAAGCAGAAAGCCTTCCCAGAGAGCTGCATAAGACTGCTGGGAGCTGCAGAAATGTGTGGGGGATGTAGTCCTCACCTGGATACTTTACACTAAGAAAGATTTGTTGGGACTACAAGAAGTCTGATGTTGAAGGTATGCTAGAGAGAGGAGGATAGAGGAAGGAGAAGCCTGGGTTCGGGGAGTTTATTGTGTAGGGTAAGGAGAGATGGTTGGTGGACTGCTAAGTCAGAGATGCTGCTTATGTCTAGAGCTCACTGTGGTATCAGAGTGGGACTCTGCTGTTGCACTCGCTCGGATGGAGTTGCTGCCAGAGGGCCCCAGCGAGCTGGAGCAGAGGGGTGCCACTAGCTTTGTAAGAGATTTTGCTTACAGGGTCCAGAGTCGCCACCATCTCCAAGGATTTCATGGGAAGCAGCACTTAAGTGTCCAGAGTTCTGGACACCAGACAAAATGAGGAGACCTCATAGCAGACTTCATAGTGGTGAGTGCTGGCCTCAATCTCGTAACCGCACCACCATTGTTTGGGATTCGGTTTGGGGATTGTCCCCCCTATTTGATGGATTATAAACTTGTTTGAGTGCTCCAACTCAGGACTCTGGGCCCGAATACTAATGTCTAGTACCACAGAGAGGGGGTGTAGAGAGACTCTATGACTTTTATCCTCTAAAGGAGAATCCCTCATATTTAGGCCCCCCGAGAGTCAGGATTCAGGTAACTAGTGGAGTTTGGGTGCAAAAATACATGGTTCTAACATTACTGTCGTCGTACTGTACAAATTTGCTTTACCTTGTGACTGTTTACTGCTGTTGAAATTTTTATTGCCTCATTTGGTGTGTAGCCCCAATACATTTTCCTTCTTAAGCCTTGGTGTGTCAGAGGGTGTGGCATTGCCAGATGGGGCTCAATGTTATTCTGAATCGGAGGAACCCATACATTTGTGGCTCCTTTGGGGGATAAGCACAGGTACGCTGTGCTCCCTACAGTTATCTCAAGGTTTGATTTTTCATTTTGCTGAAAGAGTAAAACAATTCCCACTGGGTGATATATGTACATTGAAAAGTCCATATGCAGCACTAAAATAAACGCAGTGCAAGATATATGATGAAAGGAACAGAGGAGACCCTTGTACCAGCTTCAGTGTGAAATGACAGCACACCACTCCACAGTGTTAACATTTAATCTCCTTACCAGAAGATAGATCAAAAATATAATTCCTGTTGCAGACGATGTCCAAAAATGTGACTTGTATCTTAGTGCAGATGTCTGGGAAAATCAGTGAGCCAATCACATAAGCAGGAAATTAAATTTCTGGGGAAACATTGTACAGCTGTGTATAGAAACTGCTCCAGGTTGCCATATTATATTGAATTTTAAAGGAAATTACAGCTGCTGCAGATTAAAAAAAATAAAGGTAATTTATAATATTATAATGCAATACGGCTTATTACAATATGGCTTGTGCAGCAATTGTATATACTATATTTTTTATGAGAGTGGAGTTACCCTTTAACATGTTCCTATAACATGCTTTTTTTCTCAAGATCATTTAGCATTTCAATTTTTCAGAATAATAAAATAAAATAATAATACATAAAAGAAGACTGTTGGAAGAATACAGATAAAACTGAATTTTAGATCACTTTCCAACCCTTCCACCTTCTTCTTATTTAAGTCACTAGCAGTCTCTGACTGTAAGCATTCTCTGATACAGACTGGCACTCACATAAAGTACACTCTTCTTTGTTATTGAAAATACTTATGAAAGTATGTCAGTCATGTGCAAGAGATTAAGTATCGAGGAGAAATAAGGAAGGGAGTGAAGCGCATCATGAATACATATGGCAGACGTTAAGGAAGAAAAATGTTTGGATCGGTCTTACAAACCACTATGAGAGATTTTAAAGAACCAGCAAATCTAATATGCATGTTACCTTTTTGCAAAGAGCTATAAATATTACTCACTAATATATACAAATAATCTTGTATTTGTACAAAATTTGCTATTTTAACGGTCACGGTAATTGCTGCTTATTGTCATGAGTCAAGCATAGAGGTTACCATTGCTTACCTTCGAATATAAATGCTTGTTTACTGTCTGCTATGAGGACACTTGGTGTAGTACTTTAAAGGGTGAGTCCACATTCGTGGGAAATATAGCAAAAAAAAAAAAAATAATAATAATAAAGCATATATGATTGCTGCACAAGTCATATTATTTAGTGTCATTAAAAATTACCTTTCCTTTTCAGTCTGCAGCGGCTGTAAATTTTCTGTAAAATCCAATGCAATATGGTAACCTGGGGCATTTTCTACTCAGTTAGTATAAGCATGTCCCCAGAATGGTCCTTTCCTGCTTTTGTGATTGACTCATTGATTTTCCCAGAAGTCTGCACAAAGTGATAAGTCCGATTTTATGTACCCTCTGCAATAGGAATGTATGTTTTGGTGAGATACTCCCCAAGGATTGAATACTTCTAAAAGGATGCAGACACTGCATCTTTTCTCATTAGAACATGGGAGCATGGCTTGCAAAATCCTACAAATACATGTGGAATCCATCCTAATGTTTTTTTTTCTTTTCTTTTTATCCACCAATTTACTTGTTCCAATATGACAGTTCCAAGTACCCTAGCGGTCAATCTCTAACCACCAGTGCTATCACTTCCATGGGAGAGGAGTGTGTCCCATACTACCATGTTAGGAAGATTCAGGTTTCTCTTGCTCCTTGTGCAAGAATGGTGTGCTGAGAGAGTAAAGGAAAGGTGAGTATGGTAAAGCTCAGGTTCACATGTAAGCCCTAAATGAAAGACATTTAGGTTGCTAAAGCAGTGCACATTAAAAAACAATTGTCATTTCTTTTTTTTTTATAATAAAATACATGTTTTTCTTCACCCTTACATCTCATTGCTGCAGATCTGTTGTGGCATCACTATTGCCTACATGCATGCACTCCCAATATAGCGTTCTTGAAGATGTAGTCTGGATAATAAGAGCATATGACATTGTGACACTGACAACACAGGAGAACAATTGGGAACCAGGGATTATTATTATTATTATTATACAGGATTTATATAGCGCCAACAATTTACGCAGCGCTTTACAACTTGAGGGTAGACAGTACAAATACAATACACTTAAATACAGTAGGAATCAGGGGGCCCTGCTCATTAGAGCTTACAATCTAAAAAGGGAAGGTCAAGAGATACACAAGGTAATAACCGTGAGGGATGTGCTAATAGAGAAGATAAATGTACAGTTGTTAGGTGGGAGCCAGATAGGCTTCTCTGAAGAGATGAGTTTTCAGGGATCGTCTGAAGGTGGACAAACTAGGAGAGAGTCGGACAGATTGTGGTAGAGCATTCCAGAGGATGGGAGAGGCTCTGGAGAATCCCTGGAGACGAGCGTGGGATGAGGTGACAAGGGAGCTGGAGAGCAGGAGGTCTTGGGAGGAGCGAAGAGATCGATTTGGTTGGTATTTTGAGACCAGGTTAGTGATGTAGCTGGGGGCCAGGTTGTGAATT
>BLSH010297004.1:282257-302150 GCA_018402905.1 Glandirana rugosa
CAATTTTACATGAAAGGAAAAGTTAGACGTCGACATTAAAAGACTCTTTCGTATCGTTATACCGATGTACCTCAACAAGACATGTGTCTCACACATGACTGGTGAGGGGTCTTTGTAGTAAACACTAACCGAGTGGCTAAAAGGGTCTCCAGACGCGATTCTATGTTCAGTCTAAAGTCCGTAGGGGACTATTATCCTCGTACAGATTTCCCTACGTCCGGTCCGTTTAAAGGAGTAATCACGATACGTCGATGTGTGGACTGTCAATTAATACTTTGGTGACGATAATCTGGGTGAATCATGTCTCCGTGTCTCTTTGTGTCTCCCGACCCCTCTGGGTGATCTATGTACATTGCAAGGATTATAACAACCTTTGTTGCAGATTCCTACTTTTTGCTATTCTGAAGAAAGCCCTCTGTGTTTCTCTGTGCCTCTGTACTAAGTGGGTCTAATAGCAGTGGTTTCATAATTAACTGTCAGGTGTGTAGCTGCATAGCACTAATGAGGAAATTTGCCTGGCCTGCATCCCTTTAGACATGCTCCTATTATCAGGGGATGCCTGAAATCTGACTTGTATCTTAGCGCAGACCTCTGGGAAAATCGGTGAGCCAATCACAAATGATGTTTCTGGGGAGTGGTCAGTACACACTCTGTGTACAGAACAACTCCATGTAGCCATATTGCTATGCTTTCTCAGAAAATTACAGCTGCAGATTGAAAAGGAAAGTACATTTTAACAACATTCAATTACAAAATGACTTGTATTGCAATTGTACATGCTATATTATTTTTTCTTTATTTGTTATTTTTTTCCCCAGGAAAGTGGAATTACCCTTTAATATTTTTATACATATGTAAGTACTCTTTTCCTACTTGGGATTATAGTGGCAACCTTTAAAGTCCTATACCAATTTTGTTTCTTTTTTCGTGTGTCTATTTGGATGTGGTGCCGCACATAATGGGTTACGTCTCTGCATTCTTTTATTGCTATAACTAGAGATGCCACATTCCCACATCCTGTCCCCCAAATTGTATGTGTGGTTTGTGAGGGGGGCTTATGAAACTCAGAAAACCCCCTGCAATATAAGGGGGCCCACATATTCCCATCTCCTCCCAGGGGAGTGAGTACAGGTGTATATCAGGACTCATTACTCGTTTCTAAAATAAGTGAAATTGTAAAACACACTGAAACCTTAAAAAAAATATCTTTAATAAAATTACAGGAAAAATGTAAACAATGTAGATCTATTGTTAATCATGATGACCTGTCACCCAGAAATGTTTCCCTGCCACTCAACAATGCTTCCCTGCTGCACTCCTATCACTAAGTGGCAGATCCCTGGCTGCTAGAAAGTAAGCGAACAACCGGGGATCCTGGGTGATGTTAATGACCATATTTGGTCATGACCAATTGTTTTCAATGATGTTAGCCAGGATCTCCAGCATGGTGTTCATTTTACTGTAATGCCAGAATTCTGACATTTAGTGATAGGAGTGCATCATTGGATCCAGGGTCATTATGACAGTGGAGAAACCTTTTTGCCAGTGGATCATCATGATAATGGTGAAACATCATCAAATGGTGGTTCAACGTGATTGATGATGGATCTACATCATTGGATCACGTGACTGACAATGGATTTACCCCAGTACTCATTCCCCTCGGAGGGGATATTTAGGGTCCTTATTTTACAGAGGGCTTCCAGATTTCCCTAAGTCCCCCCCCCAGAAACCCCCACATCCTTTGGGGGGGCAGGTTGTGGGGAAGAGGCCCTTATTCCTCAACATAAGGACAAGGTGCCTTGCAAAAAAAAGAGACTTTGATGGTCTCCTTGCAAGGTATCCTCACTATATTGAAAGGCCCGGTATAGTACAGGTAGAAGAGCTGTATGCTCGCTGCCATCCCTTTTCCTGGCTACCTATGCTGCATGCCTGGAAAAAGTTCTGGTTGGAATTTTAGGGGGAACTCCAGATTTTTTTTTTATTTCTTAAACAAACATGTGCCATTCCTTAAGAAAATGGCGTTCCCCATAAGGTTTAGATCAGACCCTTATCTAGTCTTGCAGCCTGGATGGCCAGGAAAGGGAGGGCAGCAAGGCCTTCCCTACCATACCAGGGACAATGCCTTTCAACATTGTAAGGGTACGTTACACAGGGAAAAAAAAAGTTACACCCCCTTGTAAACCTTTTTTTCAAAGTTAGGGGGCAAGGGCCTCCCCAAAAAGATGTGAAGGTTTCTGAGGAGGGCAGACTTATATGAATCTGGATGCCCCCTTTATAATAGGATATATCAGCCATCTTCCAGGAAAATTAATGCAGGGATACATTAGAACCCCTTATTACTCATTCCCTCTAAAAAATTGAAAATGTAAAAATAAACAGAAAAAACAAAACAGCCTGCTGCTCAACGATATCTCCTCGCCACCATAATGACCTACTGCCTGATGATGTTGCCCTGCTGCACCACTACTAGTGCTGAATGACAGATCCCTGGTTGCAGTATGTAAACAAACAAGTGGGGATCCTGGGTGGTGTCACTGATTACATATGGTCATAACCATCTTTGCTCAATTATGTCACCTGGGATCCCTGGGGCTGTTGTTTACATTACTGTAATGCTGGGAATCTGCCATTTAATGGCAACAGTGCTGCAGAGCAAAGTTGTCATGGAGTAAGAGAAGCATTAGCGGAATACATAGGTTGGTGGGCCGTTGTGATTGATAATGGACCAACATCATTGGATAATGTGATTGAAGATAGATTTACATTGAGGCACATTGTTTATATTTTATTCGATATTAAGGGACTTTTCATGGTGGGGGCATCTTTATTTACTTTTTAACTCTTTGTGGGAATGGGTTAGGGGTACAAATGTACCTCTGTATTCATTCCCCTTGGGGGGCAGATATCTTGGGGGTCTTGTTATTATAAAACAGTAAAATAGACTTTCAGGTTGTTTAAAGGGCATATGAGTTTTAGGAAGGAGGTGGGGGCTCACACTTGCTGCCTTCCCTTTTCTGGCCACCCTGGCTGCATGCCTAGAGAAGCACCCAGTTGAAATATTATAACTCCTTGACAAATTTTGCCATTTTTTTTAAGGGGCAATATACATTAAATAGAAAGAAAAACAGAAATTCTCCTTAAACGTCCACCCAGTTGCAACCTAAGAAACGCATGTAAACACAATGCAAATAAAGGAGGTAACCATGTATACAGAACACGTTTGTTGCAGTTTAACTTCCTCAGAGAAAATAAACACAGTTAACAGCCATGAATAGATTTGACATAACAAATCCTGCAACCAAAGCAGTGCAACAATAAAACAATAAAAAAATAAAATAAAATACAATACATATATAAAACATAAACATAATATTCCATGTCTGAAGGATTCTTGGCAAAGGTGCCTTCATAAACAGAAATATGATATGGTTTCCTGACTGACAGGAATAATCAAGCTTGGCATTACCCAGTTAGAGGAGAACCCAAGCAATCTCTATTAGTCACTTTGCTGGAGGGCAACATTTCTGCAGAATCCTCATGGATGTGACTATATTGATTGCTTTCATCCTTCATTTCAGTATCCTAGTTAGGGCTCATGCTCAGACCCTGAATACAGAAAAGCATGTAGTGGTTGTTACACCAAACCTGCAATTTTCTGGAATGCTATCTCAAGTGAGATTAAACCTTACCTAACATGGTGAACACATCATTTTTTTAATAAACAAGATGTTAAAATGTATGCTACCCCTAAATGTATTTGTCTGTGCGTGTATAAGGGTGTGTGCAACTTTAACCTGTTCTATTTATATTGTTTCATTTTTTTTAGACATGCCTGGTGTACTGCTGTAGTAATCTGACCATGTCAAGCACAAAAGCAGAGCCATGCTGGTGTGATCAGTTTGCATATCATTCATTCCTTCTTGAAGTTACAGGACACAATACATATGCACATCATGCTTGTATCTTCATATTCAGTTTATTACCACACAGCTTGCTCAGCCCTGCTGTTCCCTGTATCAATGTACTGGGTGCAGTATCCAGTACACACAATAATGTGTACAGTATGCCTCTCCGCCTGCCTCACCGACTTTCTCTCCATCTGCCTCTTGGCCTGCCTCTAATGTGTATGCCTTTTGGCCCTCCTCACCGTCTTCCTCTCCATCTGCCTCTTGTCCCTCCTAATGTGTATGCCTCTCAGCCTGCCTCACCACCTTCTTCTCTATCTGCCTCTTGGCAAGCCTCTAATGTATATGCCTCTGAGCCCGCCTCCCCGCCTTCCTCTTCATCTGCCTCTTGGTAAGCCTCTAATGTGTATGCCTCTCTGCCCGCCTCACTGCCTTCCTCTCCATCTGCCTCTTGGCATGTCCCTAATGTGTATGCCTCTCAGCCCGTCTCAACACCTTCCTCTCAACTTGCCTCTTGGCCCGCCTCTAATGTGTATGCCTCTCAGCCCGCCTCACCGCCTTCTTCTCCATCTGCCTCTTGGCCCGCATTTAATGTGCATGCCTCTCTGCCCGCCTCACCGCCTTCCTCTCCATCTGCTTCTTGACCTGCCTCTAATGTGCATGCCTCTCAGCCCACCTCACCACCTTCCTTTCCATCTGCCTCTTGGCCCGCCTCTAATGTGGATGCGTCTCTGCCTGCCTCACCGCCTTCCTCTCCATCTGCCTCTTGGCCCGCCTCTAATGTGTATGCCTCTCAGCCCGCCTCACCGCCTTCCTCTCCATCTGCTTCTTGGCCCGCCTCTAATGTGTATGCCTCTCTGCCCGCCTCACCACCTTCCTCACCATCTGCCTCTTGACCCGCCTTTAATGTGTATGCCTCTCCGCCCGCCTCAACGCCTTCCTCTCCATCTGCTTCTTGGCCCACCTCTAATATGTATGCCTCTCCTCCCACCTCACCACCTTCCTCTTCCTCTCCATCTGCCTCTTGGCCTGTCTCTAATGTGTATGCCTCTCTGTCTGCCTCACTGCCTTCCTCTCCATCTGCCTCTTGGCCTGTCTCTAATGTGTATGCCTCTCCGTCTGCCTCACTGCCTTCCTCTCCATCTGCCTCTTGGCCTGTCTCTAATGTGTATGCCTCTTGGCCTGCCTCACCATCTTCCTCTCCATCTGCCTCTTGGCCTGCCTCTAATGTGTATGCCTCCAAGCCTCCCAGTCCATCTCCTGGACTGCGTATACACCTGCCTCTCTGTCCGCTCCCACTCTCACTTCTCCTCATGAAACCAGACTTGTCCCACAGGACTGTAAGCAGGGATTGTTGAGGGATGCCAATTATCCCTTTATCCAAGCCTACAACCTGAGGACACTTTTGACCATCTCCATTGAGCTAAAGAGCTCCTAGGACATGTGATGTCAGCACAAGCTGAGGAACCTGATTCAATCACAGCACTTGGAGCAGGGAGAGAGATGGGGACATAGCAGTAATGTGACTGCTAGGAAAAAAGTATATAAATATTTTTTGAATATTAAATGTCATGCTTAACCAGTGGATAAGCATTGCCATGGTGTCATTCGTTTATTAGGTTCACAAATGCTGTGGAAAGTGGAACTAAACTCTCTCAAACAACACTATTTTTAATCCTTATGCTGCTGTCCTTAGTAAATTTGGTAGGAAGGTGTATTATATTTACTTGTTTTACAACTTTGTTTTTATAGTTCTTCAGTTTCTTCCTGATTTCTGACCTAGGCAAAAATTTTGTCATGCATCCCACGAGTCTTTATAGGAGGATGGTCTTTCTCAGCTAAGCACACCCTGCTGTCTGCATGCCTGAGCTAAGAGCAGATGGTTTCCAGGAAGTAAATGCTACATGAACCAACTGCCCTTACTCAAGATGACCACAGCTAGATATGCTAGGGGGGATTCAAAGTGATTTCTCAACATAATAAAGTGCAGAGACGTGGATGGATGGGTGAGTTAACTTTGAATACCAAAATTGAATGAAATTGCATTTTCCCTTTGTGGTTCTCAGATATAGTTCATTTCTGCTTTAAGGGTTGTAAACCCTCACGGTTTTTCACCTTAATGCATTCTATGCATTAAGGTAAAAAACCTTCTGTAATGCAGCTGCCCCCCAGAGCTCCCCTTTTACTTACCTGAGCCCGATCGCTCCAGCGACGGACACGAGCATACCAGCTCCAGCCTCTGTCTTGGGTCCTCATTGGATAGATTGATAGCAGCAGGATCCATTGGCTCCCCCTGCTGTCAATCAAATCCAATGATGTGAGAGCCAAGGGGTGGGGCTGAGTCTTGCTGTCTGTGTCAATGGTTGCAGCAGCAGGACACGGGAGCGCGCCTGCACAAGTGCCCCCATGGAAAGCTCTTCTCCGTGGGGGCACTCGATGTGGGGAGGAGCCAGGAGCACTGCTGGGGGACCCCAAAAGAAGAGGATCAGGGCCACTCTATGCAAAACCCTTGCACAGAAGAGGTAAGTATGGCATGTTTGTTATTTAAAAAAACTAAGCTTTATAACCACTTTTAGTATTAGTCATAAGATTGAGGTACCATTGTTTCTCAATATCCAGTGTCATGTTCCCAGCTAACAAAGAGCCATGTTTTTTGGTACAGGCATGGGGCCCTAATTTAGCCTTCCCCATTAAAAGAGAATGATTTTTCACTGAAATGTCAGTAATGCTTTGGATACTTTCTAGTCCTTATATATAAGTTTACATAGTTTTGATGTCACAAAATATAAGTAATGGTACCAAAACACATTCCTATTATCTACAGAGAAAGGAACTTTTAGACAGTGACAGGCTGCTTGGCGCCCCTCTTGGGTGCTTCCTTCAGCATACAGCTTACTCCAGTCTGGAACCAGGAACCTGGTATTATAGCTGAATATTGCACTCAAGGACTAGATGACACCAGCATAGGTGCAAACTGGAACTGACTTTATTGTAAACTCACACATAATATATACCACACAAAATCAGGTAAGAGTTTGATCACATTATGCAAACTGTAAACAGTAAGATAATTAACATAGCTAAGGAACAGTCAACATAAACATAAACAGTAAGCTAATTAAACAGTAAGCTTAATTAACAACTAGTCACTTAGACAAGCCTTGGTTAGTCAGAGAGTGTCCCAAACAATCTGGCAACAAGCCCACAACCCTGGATGCACAAAGTACAGTACACATTAACATAAATATAAACACATTAACATCCCATAATGGTTTGATAATGAGGTAAAGTTTACACAAAATGAATCCCATCTTCAAGAGGATTACCAGACAGGCAGAAACAAGAGGTGGTGCTATTGGCAATGGAATTCATACCTAGGAGGCACACAATAGGGAAATTATACAATGGGAAAAAGACACCTTAGTAAACAGATTATAGCAGGAGACCCCAGTATCATGTTGTTTTGAGCTGATTATATTCACATCTGCTCTTAGGAGGGGGGTTGAAGCACTCAATGCTGGTTTGGGCACAGAGGCCCCAAATCTGTATCTGGACTTGAATCTGAAGTAAAGCTACTCAAGAGGTCCCCCAGGCACACATCCCCCAAAGAATAAAGCCCCGTCAAGAGCCAGGGCCCAAAGTCAGTACGTAAGAGGCTACCTTGCAGTCCCCTCCAAAAGCCCCTGTCCTGGTTGGGTCTGTCATATAGATATTCTCTGATGACAGTTGACTAACATGCATACAGCTGTCAACATTTAAGGCTCACATATTTACATTTAAACAGTGGCCAGGATGACAAATAATATAGAGCTACCTTAGCTTGTTTGATTTACTCATACAGCTATTTGCTCTGGGACTTCAGTATCCACAACTAAGTAACATTTGGACATCACCATGTGTGACTGATTGAATGATGAGCCTGTGGCTAGGAATGGAAAGCATTAGATTGCCCAAACTAAGAGTGTTTGTCCATTGTTAGAAAGGTGCTTTTTCAGCATAAACAGCTTAGGTAGAAAGTGTCTCTGTGTAAACACTAGAGCTGATAGAGGGGACTTTTTGATTGTGCCCATAAATCTACTCAGCATTATTCACTTCCGGCCATGATCGTGCTTTACAATAGATAATAATTACTATCATCTTCATTGTCCGCTTCCTACACTCATAAATGAGCTCTTAAAACCCCAGGGAACCACTAACATTTATTACCCTATTAAATCCCTCATTGACCAACTATAAGCACTGAGATCGGTAAACATATTTGTCATTTTTTTTTCAACTTTATTGCTGTATACAACTCAGAAAGCCCATACAATTTGCTCTCTGTGTCAGCTCACCCATCTGAGTTGGGCATGACTGAGACAATATATCCTCCATGGCTGTACTGCCTTAACACTGAATCTCAGCGATGTTTACTGCTGGGCCATTCATACTGAGAACTACTATCTCACGGCAACATTTTTGCGATTAACAGAAGAATTATTCCTTTTAACCGTTTGGCAGGCCCTGCGCCTCATTTAAGTGCTGACTCATTAAGCGGATTTATTGGATACTTGGGCTGGACTGCAGCGTGCAGTTTGGTTGAAGAATGGAGCTATTATCTGCTGTAGTGTGTTTACAGTATCTTATGGACCACGCATATTATTGACTTGATTGGTCAGCTAAAAAAATGAATGAGCCACATTCACTAAATTGTACACGGTGGGAGTAGTCCAATAGATGAATGTAAAGATTACCTTTCAGGCACTTCAATTTGTAACTTATTTTCAGGGGTTTTAAAAACTAAATTACAACTTGGATTAAGGAGCAATGAATTACATTTATAAATATGTATGAAAACATTTCAGGAACATATCAGATAATTAAAATAAAAAGCCTTTTTTTTTAATTTGGAAAGAGATGCTTTGCTACACCAAATTGTTTCCTAGTAATATCAAAGTAGGACATTGTAATTTGCTATGGTCAAATGCTTTTAGCCTTTAATGTGTCTGGTGGTAACATAAGGTAATAGGCTGCACTAAGAATAAAAAGTATACCTGTCACATAAGAAACCCTCTTACATTACTAGTCCCCTGGCTGTGTCCGGCTTCAATATTTCTGAGCAGGGCTTTTTTCAGCGGGAACATGGGGGAACGCAGTTCCGACACCTCCAGCACTGACTGTATGTAATGGTAAGGGGTGCTAGGATGTGCTGCAGGGTCTATTGATGTTGGCTGCTGGGGAACCTATTCTAGCTGGAGGGGATCTATTTTTGCAAGGAGCTCTACACTCATCAGCTACTTTATTAGGTACATAAAGGCTGGACCTCCTTTTGCCTTCAGAACTACCTTAATTCTTGGTGGTATAGATTCAACAAGGTTTTTGAAACATTCCTCAGCTCCAGTGAGCTCATTGTCATGTTCAAGAATGGAGATGATTGGAGCTTTGTGACATGGTGCATTATCCTGCTGGAAGGAGCCATCAGAAGATGGGGACACTGTAGTCATAAAGGGATGGGCATGGTCAGCAACAATACTCAGATAGGCCGTGGTGTTAAGGGACCCAAAGTGTGGCAAGAAAATATCCCCCACACCATTACACCATCACCACCACCAGCCTGAACCATTGATACAAGGCAGGATGGATCCATGCTTTCATGTTGTTTACACCAAATTCTGACCCTACCGCCTGAATGTTGCAGCTGAAATCAAGACTCTTAAGACCAGGCAATGTTTTTCCAATCTTCTGTTGTCCAAATTTCGTGAGCCTATGCGAATTGTAGCCTCAGTTTCCTGTTCTTAGCTGACAGGAGTGGCACCCGCTGTGGTTTTCTGCTGCTGTAGCCCATCTGCTTCAAGGTTCGATGTGTTGTGCATTCAGAGATGGTATTCTGCATACCTTGGTGGTAACGAGTGGCTATTTGAGTTACTGTTGCCTTTCTATCATCTGGAACCAGTCTGCCCATTCTCCTCTTACCTCTGGCATCAATAAGGCATTTTCCTCCACACAACTGCCGCTCACTGGATAATTTCTCTTTTTCGGACCATTCTCTGTAAGCCCTAGAGATGATTGTGTGTGAAAATTCCAGTAGATCAGCAGTTTTTGAAATACTCAGACCAGCCCTTCTGGCACCAACAAACATGCTTCTTTCAAAGCCAATTAAATCCCCTTTCTTCCCCATTCTGATGCTTGTTTTGACTTCAGCAAGTCATCTTCACCACGTCTAGATGCCCAAATGCATTGAGTTGCTGCCATGTGATTGGCTGATTAGCTATTTCTGTTACCAAGCAATTGAACAGGTGTACCTAATAAAGTGTCCGGTGAGTGTATTGTTACTGAGGAGATCTGGTATTGTTTGTGGGGGAGCTACTGTTGCTGGGGGTGGGTCTTATATTCCTGGAGGGTAATTGTCGCTGGGAAAAATCTAATGTTGAGGGAGGGGTCTTTGTTGCTCACTGACAGAGAGAGTCTGTAGATGCTGGCTGTGGGGAGATCTGTTGTTGCTGTCAGGAGTCTATTGTTGCTAGGGGGAAATTATATTGCAGATGGTCCATTGTTGCCAGGTGGATCCATTGGTACTAGCTCCAGAGAATCTATTTTAATGCTTTTTTTGTTATCAATACCAAATTCCATACAAATTTCTTAGCACCACAAAATGATACGTGGTTCTGTATTCTCTAAAAGGGGTTGTACTGGTAGGTGAGTAGGGGGTGGAAACAAGGAATGGTGCTCAGAGGTGGGTAGGGGGCAGAGAAAGGGGCTGCCTGGTAAAGGGCGAGTTCCTGCGCCTATTCTCTGAGAAAATAAGCCCCGTTTCTGAGTCACAGAATTGGAAAAAGCGTGGAAATGAAAGAGAGTGAAGTGTCAAATTTCTTTGGCTATACAATTCTTTCAGCTCCAAAACTCAGACAACATTGAAGCCAAAGCATCATCATGGCAGCCAGGCACCTAGCATTTTCAGGAGGAGACATTGATAATGAAAGCCTCTATCCTGGCTGGTGTTTACAGGAGCAGCTTCATCAAAGACACCGGAATACAACAAGCCTAACAATTTAGAGAAAAGCTGTGTGAAATTTTTGAAAATTAAAGAGCCCAACTGGGAAAATACGTCATTTGTTTGATGTTAAATTCCAGGGTTATAGTTGCAGCTAGGTGCCATAACCCCGGTATTTCTCTTTTCCCTTAGGTGCCGGACTTTCAGATAAAAGTGATAACCACAGCAGATTCACTGTGGGATCACTTTTAGAAGCGGCAGGAGGGGTGCTTAAGTTACTGATCAGTGAGCCCAGGAATCCATCCCTGTGCCCTTGGAGGACCGGAGCAACATCATGACGTCACTTTCGGTTCTCAAGCCATGCAAACATGGCTTTTTTTTCTTAAAGCAAAAGATAAAATGTTTTGATCTTTTGCTTTTAAAGGGGAATAAGAGAAATTTAGGTTTTTTAGACCCCAGATCTCTCTATAAAGAGGACCTGTCATGTTGTATTGTTATTGCAAGGGATGTTTCCATGCCTTGCAATAACATTAAAAGTGATTGAAAAATAAAATTTGTTTTTAAAGCACCCCATCCCTTCGTGCTTGCGCACAGTAGTGAACGCATACTCAGGTCACACCCACATATGTAAACGGTGTTCGCAGCACTCATGGGAGGTATCGCCGTAAACATCAGAGTGAGTACAATAATTCTAACATTAGACCTTTTCTGTAACTCTAAATTGGTAACCTGTAGAAATTTTGAAAGTGGTGCCTATGGAGATTTTTAAATACCGTAGATTGGCACCATTCCACGAGCGCACACAATTTTAACGCATGACAATCTATTTACGCGTAAAATCATCTTTCATATTGCACAAAAAAATTGGGGTATATATTATGCTTTTTTTTATCCATTACAGTGTCTCTCTTTTAGACAGGGGTCACTGGAACAGGTGTTCCTATAGACAGATGGTAAAATGTTACTTTTAGTCCCAGTGTCAATGGTCACCAGGGCAAATAGAGAGAGAGGAAACATAAAAAGTTTAAAAAATGACAGGTTGGTTAACTCTTCCCTATCTAAAAAAAAATACCTTTATATATACTTTAAAGCAGGGGTCTCCAACCCTGGGGCCGCGGCCCACTGACGGGCCATAGCCTCTCTACAGTCGGGCTGCATAGGCTGCGCTGTCACATGTATGGCGCGGAGTAGAGAGATGACATTTCTCTGCGCCCGCCCCGCTTCTCTGTTCTTCCGCCCTCACAGCGGGGAGCAGAGAGATGACATCATCTCTCCCCGCCCACCCTGCTTCTCTGCTCTTCCACCCTCACAGTGGGGCAGCTTCAATATTGGAGATGCGTCGGGGAGCAGAGAAATGACATCTCTCCCCACTCACGCTCTCCTAGCAGGTGTGTATCAAGTGTTCATGTCGGAGGTGCATCTGCCCTCAATCGGAACCCACCACTGCACAGAGGCCTGCCACCAATGCAGTGACAATCCACATATGGTGGCAGGCAGCATGGCAAGTGACAATCCACATCTGGTGGCAGGCAACATGGCAAGTGACAATGCACATATGGTGGCAGGCATTGTGGCAAGGGACAATCCACATCTGATGACTGGCAACGTGGCAAGTGACAATCCACATCTGGTGGCAAGTGATGAGCTGCATCTGGTGGCAGGAGACGTGCCAAGTGACGATCCACATCTGGTGGCAGGCAGCGTGGAAAGTGGCAAGCCGCATCTGGTGGCAGGCGACAGTGGCAAGTGACAAGCTGCATCTGGTGCCAGGCAATGTGGCAAGTACAAGGTAAAAATAGAAATAATGTGTTTCAATCATCCTGACACCATATCAACCATGGCACTGTGATGATTGATGCGCTAACACCAGCCATTGTCCTGACAAATTGCCCACGAAAAATCCTATAACCCCACCCCCCGTGCATCCCACCCAGAACATAGTAAGCACCTGGTGGGGATGATTCAGCTTATAGGGCAGTTTACTGGCTAGGGTGGGGGGGCTGTGGGGAAATTACTGTATATAAATAATGAACTTTAAGAGTAATTTATGTAGTAGCAGATGTAACGTATATTTACTCCTCTCACTCAGCACTGCAGATATGTATTTTGGCATCCACTGCTATCCTTTAAAATGTACTGAATTTAATAAGATGGAATTGTAATATGGGAAGCATCATTTCTTTAAATAGATATAAGAAGCAAAAGTTTAAATGCAAATTAGTCTGTTAAAAGCATCAGCTTTAACCTTTTCTGACTTGTCCAAACAATTTGAAACAAGCACATGCATTCCAAAATGACCTTGAATTATATCTGGAAACCGCTATATTATGCATCAAGTATGTGTTTGTTATTGTGTGGATAAGAAACTGATGCTAAGAGCTGGTAAAAACTGTACATGCATTACAGAAACTCTAATATGAACTCCAATATGAAATGTTATATTATTCTGCTTGTGGGTGATCAATCCATTTCCCCACCTATAACTGCACAACAAAACCAAAGAAATTTCCAGCTCAACTTACCTACCAGCCTGCAACCAACCAAATTAACCTGTCTAACAATATGCATTAAAAACAGGGGTTTTGTTTGCACACATTTGCAAATACATGCATGAGCTACAGAGCCCCGTCAAGGCACCCCCGTATTTTCTGTAGTCTTAAATTTTGAGAGCCTCCACAGTGGAATAACATGCATTATAATTGATAGGCAGAGGCAGGCAAGCCTGGAGGGTGCCCATCCCTCCTTAAAGGCACAGGGGTGCAGTGGACACCCAGCTTATAGCACCATGGCAGCAAAGGTGTCCAGTGTGTCCCCTCACCAATATTTCAACAGTACAAACAAAGGTGTTAGGACATCCCATTGATTGTGGATTATTTTTCAAATAATCCTTTAACTACTAGATGAAAAACAAAATTCTTACAGCATCATTTGCAAGCTAGTACCTGCATTTACAACATGTGGTTTTCAATGGGCATGGTGTTAGACAAGATGTCTTTCTTCAGCACACAGACACATTTTTTTGTATCACTGTAAATCATTCAGCACTAAACTTGACCACCCTTTATCGCTTCTCATCTGTTAACTACTCCCATCTCATGTACTAATGTTTCACCTGTTCAGCTACTGATAGAAAGAGTGTTGAAAAGTACTCTACCTGTAACAACACAGATGTTTTAACCAAAAATACCCGGCAATGCCCACAAATATAGCAACAGTAGCTAGAGAGGCTATGAGAGGCTATAGGCTAGAGAAGGAAGTGGCTTCCTATGGCTGAGGTTCAGTTTTTGCCACTACCATGGGTTTGTGGCCAATCCAGGTTTGCAGACTCTGCAAAATGATGCAAGAATTCACCATAGTAGCCATATTGGACTGCCTGGTGTTTGTACTTGGGCAAACTAGCTTAGAAGAGCCAAGAAAGCGGCTTTTGGATAAGCTAGCCCACTAACTAAAAATTGGTGCGACCACAGCAGATATACTGACAATGGGGTTGATTTACTAAAAATGGAGAGTGCAAAATCTGGTGCAAATTTGCACAGAAACCAATCAGCCTCAAAGGGCCGGTGCTATCACTAGGCAAACTAGGTAGCCTCCTAGGGCGCACTGCTGCTCGACCGCTGGTTTCCCTCCATGTCTGCATGCTTTGCAGGCTGCAGCATGTAACAAAAACTCAGTCTTATACAGCTGCTCAGTCAAACCAGTAGTGTAATTAAAGGTGCAGTGCAGCACTGGAGCCAACGCTAGAGGAAGCAGCAGGAGGCTTCCTGTATAGCGCCGTCTCCTGTCACATGGACAGGGCAAAGGGGGTGGAGTCCGGGTGGAGCCAATGGGGGCGGCAAAATGAGGTTTCGCCCAGCGTGTCAAAAACTCTTGCACCAGCCCTGCAGCCTCCAGTTTTTAATTGAGCAAGCTGAAGTTAGAAGCTGATGAAGCTTTAACCCAATTCAGTTCAGCAGAGTGAAGGGTAAAATTGTCTGTGCTGGATGGTTACCAAATATCCATGTTCTCTCTACACCAATGGTTCTCAGCCCTATCTTCATGTACCCCCAACAGGCAATGTTTGGGAATTTCTCTTGGATAAAATAGCTGTCCAAAATACCAAGCCATTGACTCTGATTTAAAGCATCTGTGCAAGATAAAGGAAAACCTGCAAACATGGCCTGTTGTGGGTACTTGAGGACAGGGTTGAGAACCACTGCTCTACACAGCTGCACTGGACCCATATTAGCTCACTCAGAATTGCAAAGCTTTTTCACAGCCTCAGATCTCTACTACAGGATGCTTCCACTTCCAGCCAGCACATGGCCTGTATTTTCAGTACTGTTACCAGCTTTTAGAATTTGCTATAGGGTGAATTCCATTTTGTATGGTGCAGATTTATTTTTTCCAGGTAAAACCTTCATTAAAAAATATTTTTAAAAGCACATTGCAGAGTCCTCCCATGGCCCTGATTAACCAGAATCCGTGCACTCCAGAGATTTCTCAAAGTTTGTTGGAAAGAAGGGCAATGAAACAGACAGAACAATAGACAATGACAGAACAAGCATCCCGTAAAATACTATTCATTTATGATTTAACCAGGTTAAGTTATGTTGTTTGAGTAATGTGATCATTTTATTGTTCTTGGCTGTTAAAATAATACTTTTTTATCTATGGTGATAGGAAAGCCTTTCTACCTAAAATACATTAACTTTCTACAATTTCTCCATTCGTCTGATAAATGATATATGTATCTGTCTGGAAGATTTGACAAAGCTGTCACTAAATGTTGATTAATCTTAAAATCATCCATCAGGTTGCTGGCCATGTTCTTGCAAATGTCACTGGAACTTGACTGGGAATCATTGAGTTTGTGACACCCTGACCTAAGAAGAGATGTGAAATATTAGAAAAAAAATATATAAATATTCTAATACATTGTAAAATATATTCCATCTGAAATAACTGGTTAAATGTTCTAAAGTCCAGTGCAGCAGCAAACATATCATTTGAGCAGCCTGTCCAGCTGTACACGGGCCCCATAGGAGTTAGGGACTCATTTATATGATAACTAAGCCAGGCAGTTGTTGGGCTCTATGATCTATCTATCTATCTATCTATCTATCTATCTATCTATCTATCTATCTATCTATCTATCTATCTATCGATCTATTTCTTTTTTATTTTTATCTATCTATCTATCTATCTATCTATCTATCTATCTATCTATCTATCTATCTATCTATCTATCTATCTATCTATCTATCTATCTATCTATCTATCTATCGGTGGTTATTGCTGTAATGTATTTCTGCTGTAATGTATTTCTGGTCATTTCTGCTGTTGTATTAGTTGTACTCTGTAGCTACCTAGTTAGTTCAGGCTGCCTGGGATAGGAAAGGGTTTCAGATCTTGTCTCAGATCTTTCCCAGGGGTTCTTGGGTCATGGAGTGGATCTTTAAAATACCATGGGAGGATTCAGGGCAGGGGGCTTCTTCCACGTGGGATTACAGTGGAAGGATTGCTGCACCACATAGTTCTGCTGGAGCATGTGGCCCCCTGCTGAGTCATCTGGCTGTAATTCTACCTGGAACATACCACTATTGGACTTGAGCTAAATGGAATCTTCCCTTTGGGGAAGCCTGTATTAGTTAGTTAGGGTTATACTCTGATTTATGTACACTGTGCTTTTGGACTGTGTTACTGAATGCTCAGTAAAGTTTCATTAACTGTTCCATGCCTGGTCTGAAGTTCATCCAAAGGAGTGCATGAAGGTATATTGTGTATCCAAAAGAACAGGGCCTGTAACATACAGACGAAGATGAAGAGGAGAAGCTTTTTGGTCAACAAGGAAGGGTTAACCATACAGAGTGGAAGACACATTTAACATGGGATTGCTATGTGTAACAAGGACTGGTGGGAATGCTATGGCAGTCAGCCAGGGGGCTTGGGTGTAGGGTCCTCTGGTTAGCAAGGGGGTTGGTGCTCTGACTCCCTCCCTTGCAGCTGGTGTCCCACAGCATTCAGGACTGAATCTGCGGCACGGAGACCCCATGGACCTAGCTGCAGGTATGGGAGAAGGAAAGAGTTAACTTATGCACACAAGGAGATCCGCGCTCAGTGCGCTGCGGGATCTCTAATCTCTAATCTGCCACTGAGAGTGAGGTGGCAGGAGAGCTGAACTGGGGGGTCAGGGCACAGGCTCTATGGTGCCCCCCTCAAAATGCTGCATGTATAAGAAAAGGAGTACAGTGGCACGGGAGAAGGTTGTCTCACACTTAAGAGCCTCCAGTTTAATGTGTATCTGAGCAATGTGAACGGCTCATTTCTAAACACGGTGTGCTGCCTGAATGCTGACTTTTGCATTATTGTGGCCCCGCCTGGTCCCAGGCATTAGTGAGCCCATTCATGAAGAATCCCCTGTCTACATTAGGCCCTGCCCACATAATCTATCTATCTATCTATCTATCTATCTATCTATCTATCTATCTATCTATCTATCTATCTATTTATCTATAAGATATATACAGTATAAAATAATAGATTAGGAAAAAATAGGAGATGATAAAACAAAGTAACTAGAAACAAACAACATTTAACCACTTCCCCCCTGGCCTATAGCAGAATGATGGCCAGGCGGTGGTTATGTTATCCTGACTGGGTGTCATATGACGTTCAGCAAGATAAGCCGCAACATTGCCGTGATCAGTGGTGTGGTGTGTCACTCTGACACACCGTAACTCCGATCGTGGTAAAGAGCCTCTGACGGAGGCTCTTTACCACGTGATCAGGTGTGACCAATCACAGCTGATCACAGTGTGTAACCAGGAAGTGCTGGTAAATGGCTTTCCTTGGTTCACACTGACAAGGATAGCCGATTGGCTGCTCTCCTGTCAGAGGGGGGTCTGCGCTGGTAATCAATACATTGATTATCAGCTCAGCTCCCATCAGAGGTGCCCACCACATCTGCCCATCAGCTGCCAGTCAGTACCCACCAAAGTGCCAGTCAGTGCCCACCAAAGTGCCAATCAGTGCCCATCGGTAACGCCTGACAGTGCCCCACAGATGACAATCAGTGCCCATCAGTAATCACTATCAGTACCTCATCATCAGTGCTGTCTATCAGTGCCATCTATTAGTGCCCATCAGTGCCATCTGTCAGTGCCAATCAGTGTCACCTGTCAGTGCCCATCAGTGCCACCTGTCAGTGCCCATCAGTGCTGTCTATTAGTGCCCATCAGTGCCATCTATCGGTGCCCATCAGTGCTGCATATTAGTGCTGCCTATCAGTGCCCATCAATTCTACATGTTAGTGCCTCCTCATCAGTGCCACCTTATCAGTGCCAGATCATCAGTGTCCTTCAGTGAAGGAGAAAACAAAACTTTATAACAGAAACAAAGAAAAACATTTTTTTTTTAAAGATTTCGTTCTTTTTTAGTTTGTTTAGCAAAAAATGAAAAAAAACCCAGTGGTGATCAAATACCACCAAAAGAAAGCTCTATTTGTGGGAAGAAAATGCTAAAAATTTAGTTTGAGCACAGTGTTTCATGACCACGCAATTGTCATTCAAAATGTAACAGCGCTGAAAGTTGAAAATTGTCCTGGGCAGGAAGGGGGGAAAGTGCCCAGTCTTAAAGTGGGCACTCTCCCCCCTTCCTGCCCAGCATTAAAGCTGAAATTTAGGTACGAAAATTGTTGCATAGTTACATTGGTCAACCTTGGACCAATGATTGTATATACTGTATGTACTAAACCTGTGGCATCCCCATGGAAGCTGTAAATTACTGTAGTATGCACTGCTACAACAATGACTGCCATTAGCTTCTGGGTCCCATGCCATGTGGCTGCTGCATTGTGAACACAGGATGGTTGCTTGCTCGACAGAGGCGCCATTCAGGGGACACTGCATTTTCTCAATGAATGCAAAGTGTCTGATTGGACAAGGTGGAAAGTAGGGGTGATGACCTCACAAGCTCCACCTCATCCAACCACAGAATGCTTGATTCATTAAAAAATTGTATCATTTGGTACTTTTAGATCAAAGGGATGAACTTCGGTCTGTAAATTAAGGCAATTTAACCAATTACAGACTAAACCTATTTCTGACACTTGTTGCTTTCAAGTTAAAATCCACATTTTTTGCTAGAAAATTACTTAGAAGCCCCAAACATTTTATATATATATATATATATATATATATATATATATTTAGCGGAGACCTTAGAGAATAAAATAGCAGTAGCAGCAATATTTGATCATTGATCACCTAAAAATACACAGCTTGCTGGACCCAAAGCAACATGGCTTTACTGAGGGCAGATCGTGCCAGACAAACCTGATTGAATTCTTTGACTATATTACCAGTGTTTTGGACCAGGGCGGTGCTGTGGACATAGCATATCTTGATTTCACATAACGATCTGATACAAAAGTTGTACAAGCTGGGACTTAACCCTTGGGTGGTTCAGTGGATATGCAGTTGGCTAAAGGATAGATCCCAGAGTGTGGTTGTAAATGGGGTTCACTCAGAACAGAGACCAGTCACTAGTGGGGTACCACACGGCTCTGTACTGGGTCCTGTTCTATTCAACCTATATGTAAGTGATATAACTAAAGGTTTGCTGGGCAATGTATGTCTCTTTGCTGATGATACAAAGGTGTGTAGTAGGGTTGATATCCCTGGAGGGGTCTGTAACATGGAACATGATTTGGCATTGCTGGAAGATTGGTCAAAGCAGTGGAGACTGCAGTTCAATATTTCTAAATGTAAAATAATGCATCTAGGGAAAAAGAATCCGCTTAGAGAGTACAGCATTGGGGGCACAGTGTTAGCCAGCACTACAGAAGAAAAAGATTTGGGGGTGCTTATTTCAGATGATTGCAAAATGAGCAAACAGTGTAACCAGGCAGTGGGAAAAGCAAATAGAATTCTGGGATGTATCAGTAGAGGGATCACCAGCAGGAGGAAGGAGGTTCTGATTCCTCTATATAGATCTTTAGTGAGACCTCACTTAGAATACTGTGTCCAGTTATGGAGA
>BLSH010297004.1:302261-320201 GCA_018402905.1 Glandirana rugosa
AAGTACTAAAAAAACGAATCTTATTTCTCGTGTTAAGCGTCGCATTGTAGGGGGGGAAACAAACTTAAGTAATTAATCCCTACCTCCGTATGGGTGACGGAGTATGTTTCAGGGAGAGAAAAAGCAAGGAAAAGAAGATCGCATTGTAGTAGAAAGTATAGTAGGTTTTATTTTAACCTGATTGAAATGACAAGTCGTAAAAATTAAGTAACTTCGTATAAAAAAGGGTTTTTTAACGAAAACTTTCTGGAGACGTGTTTATGTCACACTGTATATATAATCTTTGTATCTTTGTATCTTTTCACTGCCGTCTTTTTCTGACTCATCAGGTAGCTCAGACGGGGAAAAATAAATAAATAAATAAATAAAAAAATGTAATTGGAAACAACAAGGTTAATGTAAAAAAATAAATAAATAAATAAATAAAAAGGGGCAGACTCGATGGACTACTCAGTCTTTTTCTGCCGTCACTTTTCTATGTTTCTATGTTTCTAATATATATGTCACACTGTATTTGTGCAGAGGTCTTTCAAAAGCAATTTTTTGGGAAAAAATATGCTTCAATGAATTAAAAATGCTGAACAGTAAAGTTAGTCCAATTTTATTTTGGATGATATGAAAGATGATGTTACGCTAGAAGAAAAGGAACGAAAAAGAGAGGGACTTTGTATGAGGCAGTGGGTATGCCTCCATCCCTAATTAATGAATTCAAACAAAGGGGGGGATGTTACGCTGCGAATTGTGCTCTTTATTCTAAGCAAAAAAATCATGATTCTCATGTTATCCACAATTGTGCAGCAGAGAAGATCATTGAATGGAAGTTCACTAGTCTCCCACTGCTCTCCCTCCTGATACTCACCAAGGACCAAAGCAGCTAGGAAGGAAAGGTAAGGCTGGAAAACATGGCTGACGGGGAAGGGAAGGATGTTTCAAAACACATAAATGTGATCCCGTGGTTTTACGTCTGCCAGAATAACTTTTGCTACATAACTGGGAGTAAATATTTAACCAGACCATTGTATGCATGCCGGCGCTGTTGCCGTAATAGTTTTGATGGCAGCAAAAGGGTTAAAATCAATTATAACCACTATAGTTTCATTTTCCATTGCCTCCAATACATTTATTCTGAAATCACTGAAATCTCCAAAATTTTGGAACATGAAAACTCTATTTTTTGCTCATAGCTACCCCCACAAATTTCCACTACTATAGCAAAACATAATTTCTATTTTCTTTCTTGTCCCACATTTAATATCTGAACTCCGGTTATGATCTCATGTCCTTTAACCACGTGCATCTCCGTTTTTATCCCACATGTGCAATGTATTCTAATCACAAGCATTTTATAACTTGGAGTAACATGATCGTTACAATGATGTTTGCCAAGAAATAACATGTAAAGTCAAGTGTGGAGAAAATTTGGGCTGTACCAAACTCGATCATCTGTGTTATCCAAATTCTTGTAACAAAATGCAGGTTATGTCATGGAAAAAATGTATATATGACTTGGAACAAACTTTGTAAACTTATGCAGATCGAAGACTGTTGTGTTTGTAATTACATAGAAAGACAAGAAAATATGTACTAAAAGAACAATACAGGCTCCAGCTATGATCTTTACTTCTGAAAATGCTAACTAGTTGGCTGCCTCATGGAGGGTTTCAGTACATTCTACGTCACTGACCAGAAATAGGTATGGAAATTTGGAGTTCTGGCTTTGTTTACTGCATGCTTGATCCAAACCAGTAAATTTGAGGTATTAAAGCTGAGCTCCAAGCAAAAATTTCATTACTTGAAATGCATATATGAGACTTTTTTTACCTGTCAAAGGATTTGTTTTTGTCATTTTATTCATAATGTATACAGTACACCGCTCTGCCACACAACAATGGAGACCTTTTGGACTTTGGAGGAGAAGCAGTAGACTAATTTTTCTTTTGCTTTGTTCTTTTATTTTTCTAATTGGCAAGTTCCTTGTTCCTAGAAAATAAGCTGCTGCTTCTCCTTCTTCCAGCATGAGCTCTCCTGAACAGGGGTTTGCAAGAGGAAGATAACATGACAAATGCAAGTACTTTTGCTAGTTACTTTTAAAAATGTATTTGACAGGGCAAAGCAGAAAAAAAGGATAAAAATAATGCTATGCTTCTCTCCAATGCAACCCCCTTTGTCTTTTAAAAAAAACCTCTGCAGGTAACTCCTAATTTCATGTAATGAGCTGATAGCACAGTGCCTCTACTGCACTGAATTCCCAAACAGTGTAGTCAGCCCTGCCCAGTTCTCTTTTGCTGCCATAAAGAACTCCTCTTCCTACTAATCTCATCTCCATGTCATAAGAGAGAGTTGTTTGTGTAGTCCTTCAGGAGATTTCATCACTTTCTGTTTTGTCTCAAGGGCAGTAAAGGTGTTGGGTAGGGGTACAGGAGTGCTGAGTGCAGTTCTCCAAATTGGCCTCTAAATGTCATCATAGCTAAGGTTAGGAACCCTATAGTGCAGTTTAGGTGCCTAGATAGCCACTAGTGGTCCCCAGTGAGTGGGGTGTATGATAGATCATAAGGAAGTTCCAGCCTTGCCCCTGCCAATGTGGAACATTTTGAGTAAGAAAACTTTCTTTTGCTCAATATGTAGGCAAAAGACCTCTGAAGACTTGGGCTGCTCCTCGAGTCTGCTGTCATCTTTGCTGTTTCCTATTTGCAACTAAGGAATAAGGCATTGCTATTGGTATAACTAAAATAATATTTATATACAGTATGTGGATCAACTGCATTTCGGTAAAGATTTAAAAGGGTTTAGTTGTATAGACTCTTCCTTCTTCCTACCTCAAGATGGAAACATGTTCTGGAAAAAAAACAGGTACTGGATCTAGATGGTATTGGGGTCTATTGCTGTAAGGCCTGAGGAAGGTATACAATGAGCTACTGGCTGATTAGGCCATACTGGGGGCTTCCCAGAGGTGCCTCTGCGTTGGTGCTCAGTGGAGGATCCACTTCAGTGTGTCTTAGGAGACCAACTTATCCTGGTTGGAATGAGTTAAAGTGGTTCTAAAGGCTTAAAGTATTGTTTACCTTAATGCATTGTATGCATTAAAGCGGAACTCCACCCAAAAGTGGAAGCTCTGCCTATCTGCTCCTCCCTCTCCAGTGAAACATTTGGCACTTTTCAGGGAGCAGGGGGGACGGGTACCTGTTTCTGACAGGTACCCTTCCCCACTTCTGGGAGACAGAGCCGTGGCGCCGTCCCTCAAAATTTGGCCCCCTCCTCCTTTCTCCACCGCTGGGACAGTATAAAAGCTCTGCGTATGTGCAGTAGGGAACTGGCTGTGAAGCCAAAAGGCTTCACTGCTGGTCTCCCTTATGACAAATGGCGGCGGCAGCACCCGACAGCCGATCCGAAAATTGGCTGGGGTGCCAACATTGCGGGCTCCTTGGACAGGTAAGTGTCCTGATATTAAAAGTCAGCGGCTACAGTATTTGAACACCGCTTTAAGGTAAAAGACCTTCTAGTGTCAGCTCCCCCAGCCCACCTCCCAAATACCTACCTGGCTTCTCTTTCGATTCAGCTCTGTGCCTGAGAGCAGCATCACTTCTCTCTCTATCTCCTCACAGGTGCAGGGGTAGCAGCAGGAGCCATTGTCAATCAAATCCTTTGAGGAGAGAGCAGGGAGTGGGGCCAAGCCATGCCATGTGTGTCTATGGACAGTGTTTGGCTCGGGACCGGGCTCACAGTTCCGCCCCCATAGCAAGTGCTTGCCATGGGGGCAGACACAGAAGAGAGGAGCCAAGAGCGTCGATGGGGGACCCTAGAAGAAGAGGTTTGTGGGTGTTCTGTGCAATACCACTACACAGAACAGGTGACATGACAGGTATAACACCCCCTAGGATCGCCACCCTAGACCACCAGGGAGCCTGTGCAGGGACCACCAGGGATGTGCCCACCCAGGACCACCAAGGAGCTGATCCTGACCAACAGGGAGCCGATCCTAAACCACCAGGGAGCCCACCCTAGACCACCAGGTAAGGGGCACAGTGCCCAACATGGATGGCACTCAGTGCCACCCTAGACCACCAGGGAATGGGCCCCTATTAGTGCATCTGTCATCTGCTGCCCACCAGTGCCCCCAAGGAGAGCCCACCAGTGCCACCTACCAGTGCCCACCAGTGCCACCTATCAGTGCCCACCAGTGCCACCTATCAGTGCCCATCAGTGCCACCTATTAGTGCCCATCAGTGCTGCCTATGAGTGCCCATCAGTGCTGCATATCATTGCCCATCAGTGCTGCATATCAGTGCCACCTATCAGTTCCCGTCAGTGCTGCTTATCAGTGCCGCCTATCAGTGCCGCCTATCAGTGCCCATCAGTGCTGCATATATGTGCCTCATCATCAGTGCCGCCTCATCAGTGCCAATCAGTACTGCCACATCAGTGCCCGTCAGTGTAGCCTCATCAGTGCCCATCAGTGATGGAGAAAATGTACTTATTTACAAAGTTTTGTGACAGAAACAGAGAAAAACATTTTTTTTCAAAATGTTCTGTCTTTTTTTGTTTATAGTGCAAAAAATAAAAACTGCAGGGGGGATCAAATACCACCAAAATAAAGCTCTATTTGTGGGAACAAAATGATAACAATTTTGTTTGGGTACAACGTTGCACGACTGCACAATTGTCATTTAAAGTGCAACAGCACTGAAAGCTGAAAACTGGTCTGGTAGGGAAGTGTTCTAAGTGCCTGGTATTGAGGTGGTTAAAGAGTTAATGTGCTTCCACACCGCATTGCTGTACATATGGGAGACATGCAGCTCAGCATGCTGCTAGACCAATGATTCTCAAACTGTGTGCCGCATGAGATTTGCAGGTGTGCCGTGGGAGTTTTGAAAAAATATTTAAAATTGCTAGCATTTTGAAAGCTTGAACACATCGAAAAATTAAATGGTAAATCAATGTCGCAAAAGTTAAAACAGTAACAAATATAAAAATGCCATCTCTGTCAGTCTGTCTTTCATTGGTTTCTTTTGTAACGCAAAATCTCAGGAGAACTGGATCGCTCTAATTGCATTATAATAATAGAGATCGTTCCATTTGTTTGTTCCGTTTGGTGACTTTGGAGCCTCACTTCAATCCGATTTGTTCTCGAAAGCAGGCACGTTCCTCACATTACATTGAAAATTAAATATATATGTAAAAATAAATAAGTTCTTCACCACAAAAATTGTTAAATTTTCTCAGGTGTGCCGTGAAAGTTTTTAGATGTTTTTGGTGCGCCGCAAGACAAAAAAGTTTGAGAAGCACTGTGCTAGACCATAGCACAAAAAAGGATAATCTTCTCATTTGGACATAGTAAAAAATAAAAGTTTTGGCATTAGATATACAGTTGTATCATTTCCTGGAATCCATCTTTAAGTAAGGAATGCTAATCACATTCTTTGATATTCAGATAACCAAAGGAAGGAACATTTACTTATTTGCTTATGAGATACAGTAATTAGATCAGGTGAAATTTTCATTAAACATTATTTAAGGTAAAGTGTGATTACTGACAATACAATATAGTTTCCTTTTATGTGTTCAAGAATTGTAACCAATGCAAAAGTCAAAAGCACTATTCATTTTATAATATCCCTATATAAGTATTTGTTTAAGCTCTTGTTCTTTTCAGTATGATGGATTTAAAAAAAAAGCTGGCAACGCCTCGCTTGGTCTGATCGCAAACATGTGCGGCTGTGTTCACAAAGTGTAAGGTGACATTTGATTTTGTTTTACATATAGGAGAAATATGAGATTATAGCTCTCTGCTCAGTCCGTGTTCGGCTGATGACACGTAGTATGTATATGTGAAATACAAAAACAGCATAGAATGTAACCAAACTGAGGTCATGTTTTTTGGGTGATGTTGCACCATTCATGTCACACCCAACATCTGGATGATGTCGTACACTTCGCATAGTTTTTGGATATCATCATTATCTCTCATTTTTGTAAGCACCAAAATATGCCGTGTAATTGGATTGTGGTGAACAATAGTTTGAGGCTGAGAAAAGAAAAATAACACAAAATAAAATTAATCCATCCTGACAGTTTCTAAGGGCCTCATTGGTTTGTAATTTAGGAATACATGGAAGGAGTGGAGATGGGGTGCAGCCAGTGTTGACATTTTTTCTTGTTTGAGCAACATGGATTTGTGTGCAGTATAAAAAGTATATCCAAAGACTAAGATTTTATTGTTTTAGATAAGGAGGGAAGGGATGGAAGCTCTGTGAGGTTATGACTAAGCGGACCTCTGCTCTGCGAAACGCGTTAACCCTTTCACAGCTTTGATGTTCTGTCTGCCTGGCTGTTAATTGTACTGTGGGTTCACAATAAATCAATAATTTTGCCTTGGATTCGGATGTGCGGCCCTTTTCCTTTGAAATCACTTGTGGACTTGGATTGGCGGCTCTCCGGACCTGCACCTGAACACCTCGGCACCCTTTGATGCAGCACACCTGAGCGGGCCAGCCCTTCTCTTTTCTCTAGCTAGGTTTTTATTGTTGTCCGAGTTTCCAATGAGGAGATTTACCCTCTTTATTTCTCCCATTGTCCATATTTATCAGGACTTAAAGTGAGAGAAAATCCAAATTTTGAATTGGAAAACTTAAAATGGAAGTAAACCCTTTTTTGGCACAGCCACGGACTAGTAGGGGTCTTGCCCCTCCCCCTCCCCACCACTCCGAGGCCAACATGGCCAGGAAGACTGAGTATTCCATTTGTTGGACTTCCTCTGGTTCACTGCAGCAGTATATCGGCCATCCCCACTTGCACCACGGCACATTGTAGTCCTCCTGCCCCATCCATCCTCCTCCCTGCTCGTGCATCCATGGGTGTTTGCAATACACCATACCACATAGATACCTACTATTGATACATATACACATGTGGGATTTCCCAGGTGGTACGGTTGTTGGGATACCATCTGGCGTCCAGACGTTTGCACTTTTTATGTAACACTGTTTGTCCCTTGTATTGTTGGTGTATCTTTGTTCTCGGTTTTTACACTGCACCTCAGAGGTGGTCCTATCTGGACAGGACCCCTCCACACCTTTGGACAATTGGAATTTTAATGCCATTTACTTTTGCACACCAATAAATTACCAATTGTGCATAATTTTGTGTACCCTTTACATTGCAGGGTTAAGAAAAAAAAAATGTTGCAGTTTACTACCACTTATAATATAAATAATGGGCTTTCCCTCACTTTGGGGCAATATCCTCTCACTTCCTGTTGTGTCTACAGGACAGGAAATCTACCCAGTGGGATTATGTCCAAAAAAAAAAAGAATCTGGCTTTTTTGTTCTCTTCCTGTCCCATAGCCAAACAAAACGTGAGAGGAAATCATGGCAAATTAAGGGAATTCCTTGGGGACCCCTAGGTCACCAGAACTAGTGGCCTCATTAGAATATTTCCCCTCTATTACTTTTCGGGGGACAACCCAAAATTTGTGATTTTATCTGTAGCCATGTGCTTCCTCGGGAGTGGCTCATAGTTGTTGTTCACCTTATAGCTGCCCTCCAACCCACCATATCTCACACATCCGAAGACACATTCCGGCTCTTGTTTTTGTTTATTTTATTTAGGGGATTTAACTTGGATGGGGAAAGGGTGACAAAGAATTGGTTACAAGACCTCCTATATACACGACCGTATATACACTTGCCTTCCTCCTACACTTGACTTGCAGACTATTACTCCTTCACTTCTCCCCAGCACTTCTCTTGCAGACTATTACTTCTTCACTTCTCTCCAGCACTTCTCTTAGTTTCCTGACCTGAAGGGATATTTATCAGGCTCACTTCATTCATTTCTCTTCACCGCAGCTAGCACATGGTGAGGCCTGCACTCTATCAGCAGGACCTCCGGACCAACCATTACAGGCCAGGGTTGAGGACCCCTCAAGTGTAGCTTAGTATATTGGTGCTAGCTGGGCCTTTGATGGGCTACAACTTCCAGCCCATCCCTTTTCCAGCTTACACTGGTCTGCTTTCCTCTCAGTGGCACTCCTTCCCCTGACTGGCTCCTGAGACCTCCACAGACTGTCCACTATTCCTTTCACAGCTTGCTCCAGCCTTTCTTCCAGCTCCCAGGGTCTGTCACTCACCGACTCCAGTGGATACTTTAATGTGTTCTCAGTAGAACCTCTGTTGTTCTCCTACTCCCTTGTGCTGCTCCAGGAATCAACTCCACTCCTGGCTACACCTGAGTCTCCAGGCCTTAAGGTTATCCCCCCAGACTGGGGGCTCCCTCCCGGGTAGAGGCCCCCACAGCACCTCTGCTACATCTTCCACATTTCCATCTGACTTCTCCTTCCCCCTGCTGGCAGAATGCTGTATTTAAAGAGCCCTGCCCCCTGCCAATCCAGACTGTAGATTGGTCAGGGCTCCTTGTCAAACATCAGGAGGTGACACCTCCTCATCCATCCCCCTTTTCAGAGCTTTCTCTGCTCAGAGAGGAGGAAATTCCAAGGTGTGTTCCTTCCATCTTCAGCCACTCCCTGAGCCACTCCCCAGCTCAGATCAAAACACTCAGGCCTGCACCTACAGTCAGGCCTGACTAAATTTTCTCCTCTCCTAGCAAAAAGACCTCACAAAAAAATCCTACACTTTGGGGGCGCTACACCTCTTACTTTCACTTTCAATGATAATGGTAAACAAGACAAACTGAGAGGATGATTCTTCTTAACAGAGACACAGACTGCAATACAAAATGACAGGGGTTCTAATTCATCTCTCCTTTACCTAAAACTAAAAAAAAAGTTTTGCCTTTATTTATACTTTAAGACACGAAAACAATACAAACGGAATGAAAATCAGACGTTGTGTTGTCGTATGAAAAAAAAAAATTCTAGCCTGCACATCCAGCTTTTGTCTGATGAAAAATCAAAATCCGCTGTCGAAAGGAGCATACTAACGATAATAAATTCGGACGACAGGCTGTTGAACGAAAATTCTGTTTGAAAATCGGATTGTGTGAATGGGCCTTAACCACTAACGTGAATCGCCGTATATATATGGGGGCTCCTTTAAGTGGAGGTATCGGGATATAGCCTGCATCCCGGTACTGTTTTTTGAGTGAGTGGTCGGCTATCCAGCGATAACGGCCGATCCAGCTCGGGAGCCGCTTGGTCGTTATCCCAGGGGAACAGGAGGGGACATCCCCCCACTTCCGCCGATCTTCTCTGGCCTCCCATCCCACCGGGAGACTGGAGCTACGATCCGGCACGTCTGCCGGCTAGAAGGAGACCTGAAGGAAGCCGGAATCAGCTCTGATCGGGACTCCATCGTCAAAATGTGACTCCAAAGCGGAGTCACAACGTCACTTCCGGTTTACTTGACGGCCTACGGTGTCAGTTTGAAAAAAATGACAGTATTCAGAATCGCTGTTTTTGGCGATCTGAATACTGTGAAGTGTAAAGGAAGGATGGGGGGTCTTTTGTCAGACGAAAAATCAAAATCCGCTGTCCAAAGGAGCATACTAGCAGTAAGAATTTCGAACGAACATTCCCATCTGAAAATCGGATCGCGTGTATGGGCCTTAAGACCCCCCACAACACTATTAGATTTTCTGCAGATTTTTGTCTTCAGATTTACCAAAACCATATAATATGAGGTCAAACCTTAAAGGCCCGTACACACAATGCAAAATTCAGATGGGAATTGTCGTTCAACAGCCTGTTATCCTAAATTATTACCATTAGTATGCTCCTTTCGACAGCCGATTGACATTTTTTGTCAGACAAAAGCTGGATGTGCAGATTAGTACATTTTCATTCCGCTAGTACGGTTTTCGTACAAAAAAAATGTACGACCGAAAGATGCAAACAGTATGCAAAACAAGACATCACTCCTGACATCATGTCGAACGAAAATTTTGACATAGTCAGTATGCTTTACAAAATCATGGACGCGCTTTTGACAAAAATCAGAAGCGCAGTCGTACAACAATCGATCCGTAAGTATGAGGCTTTAAAGTTTCAATTTATATGCAATCAGGCAGGCCCCTGCACTACATGGTTTTGATCAATCTGAAGACAAAAATCTACAGAAAATCTAATAGTGTGTATGGTGTCTTACAATGAGCTTGAGATCAGTCTGAAACTGAAAGAAAGCTGTCAGTGCCAGCCAAATCAACTGAATCAGCTGGACCAATCAGTGGATCTAATAAGACTACATGGTCAGATTAGGTCAATGACATTGACCTAATCTGACCATGTGGTCATATAAAGCCAATGATGTCAGGAGCTTCCCTGTCCCTTTGTGAATGCACAACTGTGGGGCGGGGAATGCCCAAGCCGCAGCTGATTGGGTCAGCATTAATACCTTCCTTCCAGGTTCGGCCAAACATTGGTTCGGACCGAACCCAAGGTCATCCATGTGGACATAGTATTTTATTGGTGGGTGCCCTGCATCACATACAGTGTAGTAAAGCCACCATTCAATCAGGGACTGTAGTAATTAAACTTTATTTTTAACAGGGTAAAGGACTCTGTTCATAGTCTGGGTTTTGAGCGGGGTGAGTTTGTTTCTATCATTTGACTGCTGGGAATCACTTAAGCAGAATATATGAACTAGCGTTGCCAGCTAGAGATCATGGGAATACCCTTTTTCTTACAGTGGGACAGATTTTTGAGCTCCCTGCAAAACTGCAATAGAAAGGTTGGGGCTTCAAAGAATGTAAGGGACCCTGTGGCCTCACACGCTTGCCATATTTTTGATGTCTCGCCAGAGATTCATCATCTTCCAAAGGCGTTTGTTCCACAGTAACATTTCTTTGCTGAGGGAATGCAGCAGTACAAGTACACTGATTTGTCAAATATGTTCCAGGATTGCCTATAAAGTTTACCCTCCCAAATTTATAGGAAGGTCTGCTCCTATTACAAGGTTAGAATTGTGTCTCAGGCAGTGTCCTCTAAGGGTCTAAGCTATGTTCTCACAGTGCTTTACGACTCTGGTGCTGTACTGTTGCCATAGCCAAAGTGTAATAAATGTAATATATACGGAGGCTTGCATAACAGCAGAGTCACGTGTATCTGATACAGGATGAGATTAACTGAACTGATGCAGAATTTCAGGAAACTGCAACAGTTTAAACCCAAACAAATGGAACTTTGTGTAATGATCTTGCACACTGAGTCCTTTCTAATTACTGAACAGTGGTAGCCTTCTGAAAAATGTGCAATCCTGCTTTGCAGTCATCCGCTAGTAGAAAAGAGAGCACATTTATTCATAGCATGCAGCCTGATACTCTTACCTAGATGGTTCAGTACATTATATACTGTGAGTCCTAGAAAAACTTTATTACTGAAAGAGAAAATGAATCTTACCTGCTGGGTTTGGCACCTTATCACAGTTGTCTCTCCACCTTACTAATTTTACTAGTCCATATAACGATTTTGGTACATCTTATGCTGGGAACTCTCTTGGCTTTTGCTCCTTGCTCATCTTTTACAGGGTTAGCCCACTTGGACCCCAGATACCCCTTCTCATTGCAAGGGATCACATAATACCACTAGAGCCAGCAATGCAAAGCTCAACTTCAGCCAACACTCCCTCCTGTCGACTGCCTCTGTCCCTCTCTTTTTCCTGGAGTCCCACACATATGCATGGGAGGGACAAAAATATGGAAACACTAGGTAAAAGAAGGAAATCCTGACCTAATATGGTGTTGGATCGCCTTTGGTATCCAAGACGGCCTGAATTCTAGGAATTGACAAATATTATTCCGGGTCACAATCCTGCGCAATGTCCTTTTGTCTCTTTCGGTCAGTTGACCATGTCGACCTCGCTTATGCTTATGAGACGTTGTTTTCCCAGAAATTGTATATGCCGTCATAACCTTTGATACTGTACCTTGAGAGGTACCAGCTAAGCGGGCACCAACAATTTGCCCTCAGAAACTCAGTAAGCTCTGACATGGCTCAGTATTACTAGCACAGCACACAGTGAATAACAAAAGTGAGGCTTCTCACCTGCTAGATAGGTGTCTCATTACACAACGGAAGCAACAGAATGTGAAGAAAGGGGGATAGCCTGTTTTAAGGCCCCCGTTTTCCTTATGGGATGATGGTGGTAGGAGCTTCAAGCCCCTCATTGATTTATTTTAATGGGGGGTTTTGTGATAGGTCAAAAAAGGACATCTGATTGGGAATGTTCTGAGGTGTCCTCTAGGATAGGTCATTTAAGATCACCTGACACCCCAGAACACAGGAACGTGCAGTCATGGAAGGCAGTCAACAATCAAGCTTCGAGGTTTGTAGCTCAATGACCTGTGGTCATAGTGACCGCAAATTTGAGGGGTCGGTAGCCAAAGTCCTACACCACCACTGGGGCTCCTTGCACCTTTGGTTCTGGAGATACGGGGCTCCTTGTGCAGCCTGTCAGAAGCTACATACAGTGCGGCCAGTTTAAATACAAGCTGGCACATGCTGTTTACACCAGACTGAGAGGATGACTTCTTGTCAGAGACACTGAGCTCAATAGACGGCTTGGAGCCTTGGACCAATGGTAAAGCACCATTGGTCCAAGCTGTCCAATACAAATGATGCAGTGTCATAGAAGGGGGGCATGTGTCTAAAAGACAAATGCTCCCTTCCAGTCCGACCCTCTTCACTACAAGGAAAAAATATGGGTTTATGTCCCATGTTTTTCTCACACAGTTAAGAGGTAGAATCTGCTGCTGCTGTAAAGGTACTTTGTTGATTACAAGCTAAATAATATATTATTATGCTATATGTTATAACATAAAAAATGATTATTTATCTATTTACTGTGAAATTACTGGTTTGAAGTTATAACTTCAAACTTCAGTAATTTGTCACCTGCTTGAGTACATTTTTTTGAAAATATAGTAAATTACCTTAAAAACAATATATAATAATTATTTGTATATTACTTACTTATGGTAATTAACCACTTGCCACCCAGGCTAATTCTGACACTTCTCTCCTACATGTAAAAATCATCATTTTTTTGCTATAAAATTACTCACAACCCCCAAATATTTTATATATATATTTTTTTTTTGTAGCAGATACCCACTGACCTCATCGCACGTCCCTACCAGAACATTCCAGAAACTCCAGGACCCCTATATAAGCAGGAGACTGAGGACTTTGCCAGTCGCCAGAGGGATATTTGAAGAACACCCCCTGATTTTGGTTTACAGTTTCAAAGCATTTGTTGATTAAAAGAGTTATGGTGAATTAATTGTTTAGATTTGTAAAAACCAATAAACAAGGCAGCGGCTGTTGTTAATCCAGTTTGGTGTGTCTAGTGTTCTTTGTGTGTTTGGAGTTTATGGCACCTACCGTTCCATGTTACATCACTTCCACTTTAAACATGATACATGTTGCCACTTTCATACCAGCAAATCATGTAGTTTTTCCATATTTTTGTTCAACTCCTGTATTTCTTAAAATGTATTCCTGTTTAAATTATTCATACACGATTTGGAGGATGGGATAAGTAGCTCAACCTCAGTATTTGCGAACGATGCAAAGCTAAGCAGGGCAATAACTTCTATGCAGGATGTGGAAACCTTGCAAGAAGATCTAAACAAATTAATGGGGTAGGAAACTACATGGCAAATGAGGTTTAATGTAGAAAAATGTAAAATAATGCATTTGGGTGCTAAAAATTGAAATACAGTTTACTCGCTAGGAGGAGAACCTCTGGGCGAATCTAGGATGGAAAAGGACCTAGGGGTCCTAGTAGATGACAGGCTCAGCAATGGTAGGCAATGCCAAGCCACTGCAAGCAAAGAAAACAGAATATTGGCATGCATTAAAAAGGGGATTAACTCCCGCTATACAAGACTCTGGTCCAGCCACATCTTGAGTATGCCGTCCAATTCTGGGCACCAGTCCTCAGGAGGGATGTGCTGGAACTAGATAGGGTCCAGAGAAGGGCAACAAAGCTGATAAAGGGACTCGAGGATCTCAGCTATAAGGAAAGACTGCATGCACTGAACTTATTCTCTCTGGAGAGGAGACTCTTTAGACGGGATTTGATTTCAATGTACAAATACTGCACTGGTGACCCTACAATTGGGACAAAACTTATCAATGAAAGGGAATTTAAAAAGACATGCGGCCATTTGTTAAAATTAGATGAGAAGTGGTTTAACCTTAACCACTTCCTGGTACCGCATTGCGGCAATCGGTGGCGTGGTGTGTCAGTCTGACCCACTGCATTACTGATCTCAGTACAGAGCTTCCATCAGTAGCTCTTTACTAGGGATGGGCTTTATGTTCGGGTCGAACATGAGTTCGACCCGAACATCGGCTGTTCGTTTGTTCGGGGAGACCCGAACATTATGGGGCGTTCGCGGCAACTTCGCGCACCCCATAATGTTTTCAAATGGTGGTGGAATGTCGCCCGCTGATTGGCCAAAGCATGCACATGACCTGCATGCTTTGGCCAATCAGCGGGCGGCCTGCTGTGAGAGCTTTGATTGGCTAAAGGCAGTGTGCCTTAAAATATATACAGTTTTTAACCCCTTAACCCCCAGAGCCCTTTTTTACATTTGTTGTTTACAAGTTAAAATCCATTTTTTTTATAGATAATTAATTACAACCCCCAAACATTATATAGATTTTTTTCAAACACCCTAGAGAATAAAATGGTGATCGTTTCAATACTTTTTGTCACACGGTATTTGCGCAGCGGTCTTTCAAGCGCTTTTTTTTTGGAAAAAAAAACACTTTTTTGAGTTAAAAAATAAGACAACAGTAAAGTTAACCCAATTTTTTTGTATATTGTGAAAGAGGATGCTAATAGATACCATACATGTTACGGTTGAAAATTGCGCACACTCGCAGAATAGCGACAAACTCTGGTACTTAAAAATCTCCATTGGACGATGCTTTAAAAAATTTTAACGGTTACCAGGTTAGAGGTGCAGAGGAGGTCTTTTGCTAGAATTATTGCTAACACTCTGGCGATCACGGTAATACCTCACATGTGTGGTTTGAACACCGGTTTCATATGCAGGGCGCAGCTTACATATGCGTTTTCTTTGCTGCACGAGCTTGCGGGAACGGTGGCGCTTTAAACATTTTTTTTTTAATTTATTTTATTTTTTCTTTTAACACTGTTCCTTTAAAAAAAAATCTGATCACTTTTATTGCTATCACAAGAAATGTAAACATCCCTTGTGATAGTAATGTATGGTGGCAGGTACTCTTTCTGGAGGGATGAGGGGTCTAAAAGACCCCCTATCCCTCCTTTACTCTTCACAGTATTCAGATCGCCAAAAACTGCAATTCTGAATACTGTCATTTTTTTTAAACCGGCGCCGTTAGCCGCTGAGTAAACCGGAAGTGACTGTAACGTTGCTTCCGGAAATGTACGAAGGAGTCCCGATCGAAGCCGATTCCGACTTCCACAGGGACTCCACACAGCCGGCGGACATGCCGGATCGGAGCTCCGGGCACCCGGTGGGACGGGAAGCCGGAGAAGAGCGGCAGACAGTGGTGGGAGAGGGGATGTCCCCTACCGCTGCCTGGGGTAACAACCGAGCGGCCCCTGAGCCGGATCGGCTGTTATCAACGGATAGCCGGCCGTCTGCTCTAAAAAATGTACCAGGGTATAGCCTGTAGTTGCAGACTCTACCCTGATACCTCCACTTTAAGCAGCCACTGTTTATAAACAGTGATTCGCATTAAGTGGTTACACTAATTTTCAACAGCAGGGCCCGTTCCTGCGCCCAACAAAAGTAACTGCAAGGGGTTACAGTGTTCTGGCACCGACAACACCCAAGGCCCAATTTTTCACCACCTGTTTGACTGGGGCATGTCATCACAATTTTTAACCACTTAACGCGAATCGCCATTTATAAATGGTGGCAGCTTTAAGTGAATGTATCGGGGTATAGCCTGCAGCTACAGGCTATACCCCAATACTGTTTTTAGGGCAGACGGTTGGCTATGCGGCTCGGAAGCCGCGCGGTCTTTATCCCAGTAAGTGGGAGGGGCCATCCCCTCTCCCACCACCGATCGCCACTCTCCTCTGGTCTCCTGTCCCACCAGAAGACCGGAGCTCCGATCCGACACTTCTGGCCGCTGTGTGGAGTCCCTGTGGAAGCCGGAATTGGCTTCAATCAGGACTCCTTCGTACATTTCCAGAAGCAACGTCATAACGTCAGTTCTGGTTTACTCAGCGGCAAACGGCGCTGGTTTTAAAAAAATTATAGTATTCGGAATCGCCGTTTTTGGTGATCAGAATACTGTGAAATGCAAAGGAGTGCAAAGTGCAAAGGAGGGATGGGGGGTCATCCCTCCAGAAAGAGTACCTGTCACCATATATTACTATGCCACCGTAACCGCGAGCTCGTGCAGCAAAGAAAATGCATACGTAAGTCAAGCCTGCATATAAAAACAGTGTTCAAACTGCACATGTGAGGTATTGCCGTGATCGCCAGAGTGTGAGCAGTAATTCTAGAAAAATACCTCCTCTGCACCTCTAACCTGGTAACCCTTAAAAATTTTTAAAGCGTCGCCTATGGGGATTTTTAAGTACCGGAGTTTGACGCCATTCCGCAAGTCTGCGCAATTTTCAACCATAACATGTGTGTTATCTATTTACTCGGTGTAACATCCTCTTTCACAATATACAAAAAAATTGGGCTAACTTTACTGTTGTCTTATTTTTTAACTCAAAAAAGCAAATTTTTTCCAAAAAAAAATTGCGCTTGAAAGACAGCTGCGCAAATACCATGTGACAAATAGTATTGCAATGATCGCCATTTTATTCTCTAGGGTGTTTGAAAAAAATATATAATGTTTGGGGGTTCTAAGTAATTTTATAGCAAAAAAAATGATTTTAACTTGTAAACAACAAGTGTAAAAAAGGGCTCCGGGGCTTAAGTGGTTAAACTAATTTACAACAGCAAGTCCCATTCCTGCGCCCAACAAGAGTAACTGCAAGGGGTTACAGTGTTCTGGCACCACCAGCACCCAAGGCCAATTTTTTGCCACCTGTTTGACTGGGGGCTTTCGTCACAATTTTTAAACTAATTTACAACATCGGGCCCAGTTCCTCCGTCCAACAAGAGTAACACCAAGGGGTTACAGTGTTCTGGCACCGCCAACACCCAAGGCCCAATTTTTTGCCACCTGTTTGACTGGGGGCTTTCGTCACAATTTTTAAACTAATTTACAACAACAGGCCCAGTTCCTCCGTCCAACAAGAGTAACACCAAGGGGTTGTGTTCTGGCACTGCCAGCACCCAAGGCCCAATTTATTGCCATCTGTTTGACTGGGGGAATTTATCACAATTTTTAAACTAATTTACAACAGTAGGGCCCGTGCCAAAATTTTAAAAAAATGACGTGGGGTTCCCCCCAAAATCCAAACCAGGCCCTTCAGGTCTGGTATGGAATTTAAGGGGAACCCCGTGCCAAAATTAAAAAAAAAATATGTGGGGTCCCCCCCAAAATCCAAACTAGGTCCTTCAGGTCTGGTATGGAATTTAAGGGGAACCCCAAACCAATTTTTTTTTAAAAGAATGGCATGGAATCCCCCCAAAATCCAAACCAGACCCTTATCCGAGCACGCAGCTCTGGCATAGCAGGAGGGAGTGGGGACGAGCAAGCACCCCCCCTCCAAACCATACCAGGCTACATGCCCTCAACATGGGGAGGATGCTTTGAGGTCGCCCCCAAAGCACCTTGTCCCCATGTTGATGGGGAGAAGGGCCTCATTCTCACAACCCTGGCCGGTGGTTGTGGGGGTCTGCGGGCAGGGGGCTTATCAGAATCTGGAAGCCGCCTTTAATATCTTCATATTCTTCTTTCTTCTTTCACCACCGCCTCTCTCTCTGCTGCTGCATTCTGGCCCCTGCTCGTCTCCCAGAATGGGCGGTCTTCACAATGACAGTACTTTTATAAGAAGGGGCGGGGCCATCCAGTGACGTAG
>BLSH010297005.1:0-11721 GCA_018402905.1 Glandirana rugosa
CCGTGCGATCGTTCGGGTTCCGTCCGGACCCGGACCCGGACTTTGTCCCGAAGTTCGGACGGACCAGCAGAACCCGAACTTCCAGGTGTTCGCTCAACTCTAGTAGGGAGATTTTCCTGTAGGTGCTGTGAGGGACAGATTATTGTTTTAAAATCATCTCATACTGGGGTAGGGAGAGGTTCCTGTCGGTGCTGTGAGGGACAGATTATCATACTAAAATCATCTCATACTGCAGTAGGGACAGGTTCCTGTCTGTGCTGTGAGCGACAGATTATTGTTCTAAAATCATCTTATACTGCAGTTGGGACAGGTTCCTGGCGGTGCTGTGAGGGACAGATTAGCGTTCTAAAATCATCTCATACTGGAGTAGGGAGAGGTTCCTGTCAGTGCTGTGGGGGACAGATTATCATTCTAAAATCATCTCATACTGGTGTAGAGAGAGGTTCCTGCTGCTGGTGTGAGCTGTGCATTTCATGCACAAAAATAAAAAGTGCGTCTATTTTGCTGTTTAAAAAAAAAAAAAAAATGTATTGTTCTTTTTTTTTAAGTATTAATAAATAGTTCTACTTAGTACATTTGCACCTTGCTGTGCATTTCTTGCGCAAAAATAAAAACTGCATCTACATTGTTGGTTAAAAAATATATATATATGCTAAATACTACATTTGCGGCTAGCGGTGCATTTCCTGCACAAAAATAAAAAGTGCATCTTCATTGCTGGTTTAAAAAAAAAAGAATAATAATTTATTATTCTTTTTTTTATTATTAATAAATATTGCTACATAGTACATTTGCGTCCAGAATGAGGAGAGCGTCAAATAAGGGACGTGGTCGTGGTGCTGCTGGAGTTGGTGGTGTTGGTGAAGTTCCTGTTTCAAGGAGAGGACATGGTCGATTTGTGCCAGCTACATGCATAAGTGAAACACCTTCCTCATGTGTGAGTAGCCGACAGAACCTTCAACTTTATATGGTAGGCCCGAATGCCGCTCAACAAATGGTGAGGCCAGAACAAGTACAGGCGATAGTAGATTGGGTGGCTGACAATGCCTCCAGTTCCTTCACATTGTCTCCCACCCAGTCCCTTGATGAAAGCTCAGAGTTGGCACCTGAACCCCATGGCCATCTGTCTTTCACCTCAGCCCCTTGTAAATCAGCCAAGCAGTCTGAGCCCCAAGTCATGCAGCAGTCTCTTATGCTTTTTGATGACTCTGCTGTTGTGCTTTCCATGCGCCATCCACATAGGCCTGCCCCAGAAGTGGAAGACATTGAGTGCACCGATGCCAAACCACTTCTGTTTCAGGATGAGGACATGGAAACACCAGCGCAGCACGTCTCTGATGATGACAAAACACAGGTGCCAACTGCTGCAGCTTTCCACAGTGTGCAGACTGACAAGGAGGGCAGCGGTGAAGGGTGGGTGGAAGATGATGTGGAGGATGATGAGGTCCTAGACCCCACAGGGAATGAAGGTCATGCGAGTGACATGTGCAGTTTGGAGGAAAAGGTGGTGGTCGCACAGAGGCACCAGCACAGCAAAAGAGGAAGCAGGTTGCAAAAGCGGAGCGACCATCCCCTAGACAGTACACCTGCTACTACACACCACACCCAGGGACCTAGCACACCAAAGGAAGCTCAAAGGAGTTCCCCGGCGTGGCAGTTCTTTAGACAATGTGCAGAAGACAAGACATGAGTGGTTTGCACGCTGTGCAATCAGAGCCTGAAGCGAGGCACACATGTTCTAAACCTGAGCCCAACCTGCATGACCAGGCATCTACATGCAAAGCACGAGCTGCAGTGGAATAAGCACCTCAAAATCCAAGAAAGGTCTCGGCCTCCTCTTCTGCTGCTGCCTCTGCCTCTTCCTCCATCTCTACAGTGCCAGTGTCACCTGCCACCCAGCAAACAGACAATGTGACAGCAACGCCACCTGTCCGCCACCGTCCCCAAGCATTTCCACACGGTCCCATGGAAGCTTACAGCTCTCCATCTCCCAAACACTGGAGAGAAAGAGGAAGTACCCCCTACCCACCCGTGATCCCTGGCCCTGAATGCCAGCATTTCAAAATTCCTGGCCTTTGAAATGCTGTCATTCCGTCTGGTGGACACGGACAGTTTTAAAAACCTGATGGTGGTGTCTGTCCCACAGTACGTTCCCAGCCGCCACTACTTTTCCAGGCGAGCCATCCCTTCCCTACACAAACAAGTCGGGGACAAGATCAAGTGTGCACTGCGCAACGCCATCTGTGGCAAGGTCCACATAACCACTGATACGTGGACCAGTAAGCATGGGCAGGGACGCTATATCTCGCTAACTGAACACTGGGCAAATGTAGTGGTGGGTGGGCCTGAGGCGGCAAGCCGTTTGGCGCATGTCTTTCCACCACCGAGGATTGTAGGGCATTTCTCTTTGCCTCCTGTTGCCTCCTCCTCCTACTCCGATTCCTCCTCCTCTACCACCTCCTCATCCGGTCAGCGTAACACCTTCACCACCAACTTCAGCACATCCAGAGGGACACGACAGCAGGCTGTTTTAAAACTGATATGTTTGGGAGATAAACCCCACACTGCGTTGCAGCTGTGGACAGGCATTGAACAACAGACCAATGAGTGGTTGTTGCCACTGAGCCTCAAGCCCGGCCTGGTGGTGTGCGATAATGGGCAAAATCTTGTAGCAGCTCTGGGCCTAGCCGGTTTGATGCACATCCCTTGCCTGGCGCATGTGCTGATTTTGGTGGTGCAGAAATTTCTAAAAAACTACCCGGATATGTCAGAGCTGCTGCAGAAAGTGCGGGCCATCTGTGCGCGCTTTCGGCGTTCTCACCCTGCTGCTGCTCGCCTGTCTGCGCTGCAGTGGAACTTCTGCCTTCCCGCTCACCGCTTTCCATGCGACGTGCTCACAAGGTGGAACTCCACCTTACACATGCTGGAGAGACTGTGCGAGCAGCATCAGTCAATAGGGGAGTTTCAGCTGCAGCACGCACGGGTCAGTCGCTCTGGGAACAGCACCACTTCACCACCAACAAGAGGGCCTCCATGCAAGACCTTCAGTCTCGAGTCTTTCGAGTACTCCACCAACACGGCCAGTGCCGATGATGCTGTTACTATGATGGAAGAGGATGTGGCACAGGAGGAGGAGGAAGAGGGGTAATTTCCATGTTTATGAGGCCAATCATTCACATGTGGCTCAGGTAAAAAAATTTCAAGCCAGGGCACAGTTCTGGAGGATGAGGAGGACGAGGAAGATGATGAGGAGGAACCGTGTTCACAGCAGGGTGGCACTCAACGCAGCTCGTGGGCATCACTGGAGCGTGGCTGGGGGGATACAGAGGACACAGATGATATACCTCCCACAGAGGACAGCTTGTCTTTGCCTGTGGGCAGCCTGGCACACATGGCCGACTACATGCTGCAGTGCCTGCGCAATGACAACCGAGTTGCCCACATTGTAACTTCCTCTGATTACTGGGTGGCCACCCTGCTGGATCCCCGTTACAAGGACAACGTGCTGTCCTTAATTCCCTCACTGGAGCGTGATCGGAAGATGCGTGACTACAAGCGCACACTGGTAGATGAGCTGCTGAGAGCATTCCCAAATGACACCGGGGGCTCAATGGAAGCACAAGGCGAAGGCGGAGGAGGAGGAGGAAGACGCAACGCAGCTGTGGCACCGCCAGCACCTCAGAAGGCAGGGTTAGCATGGCCGAAATTTGGAAAAGCTTTGTCAGCAGCACGCCACAACAAACAGCACCACCAGCTGATAGGCAACGTCTTAGCAGGAGGCAGCATTTCAGCAACATGGTGGAACAGTATGTGTGCAAATGCCTACACGTACTGACTGATGGGTCTGCCCTATTCAACTTCTAGGTCTCCAAATTGGGCACATGGCCTGAGCTTGCCCTTTATGCCTTGGAGGTGCTGATCTGCCCTGCAGCCAATGTACTGCCTGAACGTGTGTTTAGCACGGCAGGGGGCATTATCACAGACAAGCGCAGCCGCCTGTCCACAGCCAACGTGGACAAGCTAACGTTAATTAAAATGAACCAGGCATGGATTCCACAAGACTTGTCTGTACCTTGTGCAGAATAGACATTTAGACCGGCCTCACACAGCCATTGGTATACTTTTTTTTTTTAATATGTCTCAATATTTTGGGGGCTACCCCAATTTAGAAAAAAAAACAAACAAACAAAAAACAGTGTTGGCTACCTCTTCCTCCTCCACCGCTACTTCCACCTACACCGCCACGGTCACCGCCCCCTCAACCTCTAGGCTCCTACTCCACATCCACCTTCTCCTCCAATTTTAATTTTTTTATGTGATTTTAAGTTATTTCCCTATCCACATTTGTTTGCAGGGCACTTGTCCTATTCTTACCCCCATTTTGCTTCCTTTTGCAGCCCTCTAGCCCTTTCCAGGACTTTTTTAGAGCCATTTTTGTGCCCAAAAGTTCAGGTCACCAATGACTTCAATGGGGTTCGGGGTCCAGGGTTAGGTTCGGTGCCGAACTCGAACGTTTTCACGAAGTTCGGCCGAACCTGACGAACCCGAACATCCAGGTGTCCGCTCAACTCTAGTTATAACCAAAAACGTAAATGTATTTTATTGGGATACACCAACACAAAGTGGCACATAATTGTGAAGTGGAAGGAAAATGATAAAAGGTTTTCAGATTTTTACAAATAAATATGTGAAAAGTGTGGAGTGCATTTGTTTTCAGCCCCCCTGAGTCAATACTTTGTAGAACCACCTTTCACTGAAATTACAGCTGCAAGTCTTTTTGGGGCTGTCTCTACCAGCTTTGCACATCTAGAGAGTGACATTTTTGCCCATTCTTCTTTGCAAATTAGCTCAAGCTCTGCCAGATTGTATAGAGAGCATCTGTGAACAGCAGTTTTCAAGTCTTGTCACAGATTCTCAATTGGATTTAGGTCTGGATTTTGACTGGGCCATTATAACACATGGATATGCTTATATCTAAACCAGTCCATTGTAGCTCTGGCTGTATGTTAAGGTCATTGTCCTGCTGGTAGGTGAACCTCCACCCCAGTCTCAAGTCTTTTGCAGTCTAACAGGTTTTCTTCTAAGATTGCCCTGTATTTGGCTACATCCATCTCCCCACCAACTGTGACCAGCTCCCCTGTCCCTGCTGAAGAAAAGCATCTCCACATGATGCTGCCACCACCATGTTTCACAGTGGGGATGGTGTGTTAGTTTTCCTCCACAAATAGCGTTTTGCTTTTAAGTCAAAACATTCAATTTTGGTCTCATCTGACCAGAGCACCTTCTTCCACATGTTTGCTGTGTCCCCCACATGGCTTCTCACAAAGTGCAAACAGGACTTCTTATGGCTTTCTTTCAACAATGGCGTTCTTCTTGCCACTCTTCCATAAAGGCCAAATTTTTGGAGTGCGTGACTAATAGTTGTCATGTGGACAGATCCTCCCACCTGAGCTGTGGATCTCTGCAGCTCCTCCAGAGTTACCATGTGCCTCTTGGCTGCTTCTGTGATGAATGCTTTCCTTGCTCGTCCTGTCAATTTAGGTGGAAGGCCATGTCTTAGTAGTTTTGCAGTTGTGCCTTACTCCATTTTCAGATGATGGATTGAACAGTGCTCCATGAAGATGTTCAAAGCTTAGGATATTTTTTTATAGCCTAACCATTTTAAACTTCTCCACAACTTTATCCCTGACCTGTCTGGTGTGTTCATTGGCCTTCATGATGCTGTTTGTTCACTAAGGTACTCTAACAAACCTCTGAGGGCTTCAGAGAACAGCTGTATTTATACTGATATTAAATTACACACAGGTGGACTCTGTTTACTAATTAGGTGACTTCTCAAGGCAATTGCTTTCATTAGATTTTTGTTAGGGGTATCAGAGTAAAGGGGCCTGAATACAAATGCACGCCACACTTTTCACATATTTATTTGTAAAAAAATCTGAAAACCATTTATCATTTTCCTTCCACTTCACAATTATGTGCCACCTTGTGTTGGTCTATCAGAGGGCTAGGCAACCTGCGGCCCTCCAGCTGTTTTAGAACTACATTTCCCATGAGGCATTGCAAGGCTGACGGGTACAATTACTCCCAGAGGCATGATGGGACTTGTAGTTTTGCAACAGCTGGAGGGCCGCAGGTTGCCTACCCCTGGCACATAAAATCCTAATAAAGTACATTTACGTTTTTGGTTGTAAGATGACAAAATGTGCTTAATTTCAAGGGGTATGAATACTTTTTCAAGGCACGGTACACAGCTTGCACCAGATTCCGAGTGCTCCCGTTTTAGTAAGTCTCCGCCACTGTTTGCTCATCTTTGGTGAGGGTCTTTTATTTGCAAATATGGAGAAAACTGCAGGAATAGAGTATACTTTATCTTATAGAATGAGCGATGTTGGAAGTTCTGTATTGTTATTTATAATGCCATATACTTCCAAATAGCATGAAAAAATTGAATGTTGAAAACCTGCTGAGAAGATTCAAACTGAGTTATTGAAATTTGAGAGGTGACGAAACCTGAAATACATATAAAAGGATTCTCTCTAAACAATAACATTTCTTATACAGTCTTACCTAACAGAAGGGGAAAATATCTAAAGAATCTGCTCCTGAGTTGCTGTAACTTTAAGAGGTACACCTCCGAGCAGCAAGTGGAGATGTAATTAGAGAGCAGACTGCACCATGAGTGTCGCGGGAAATGACATGTTGCCGTGATTGATTACATTTATTTCAACTGGAGACGCTTGACAGTTTGCAGTCATAATTCATAAAAATATATTGGGCAATAAGAGCTTTATTCTGCTAAGTAAACTTTCCAGGGATGAAACCTGTAGAGAGATGAAGCAACCGAATTCTAGGATCAAGCTCTTACAAATTCCTCATACAGAATGCATTTGAAAATATATTTTAGAGGGAAATGGGAATTTAAATGTCAGAGTGTAACATTTATTACATGAAATATTAAAAATTGCATTCTGAAGTCCCTGTAATATATTTTGGCACAATGATTTGTATTAGGATGTTCAAAACACCTTTATTTTCACTTACTGTAAGGTAAGTGCAAAAAAAAAGTTTAGGATTGGTATGATTTAAGAAAACAAAGAAATTGTTTCTGAAAGCATTATTGCCTGGCCTATCTGCTGCATTTGGGATATAAATAATCCTGAAAGGGTGACATATTTTGATATACTGTTAAGCAAAATGTGCTTTTTGCAGTGTATAGTTGTTTTCTGTTGTTTTCTTTTTTGTCTTATGGACCTTTAGGCCCCTTTCACACGAAAGGTCGAATCAGGTCAACCTGTAAGTTTTTTAGGTGGACCTGATCAGACGGTCCATTCATCCTATGAACCAGAGGGTGTAAATGGACTGATCTGATCTGGTCTGCTAAAAAAAGGGAAGGGGGTCTGTCCTCCTCCTTCTAGGTGGATTGGATTGGAGGGGAGTTTGGTGTAAACGGACAATGGATTATATTTACGCCCAGATGCTCATAGAGCAAAGCATGCTTTGTCCATGTCCACTCTGCATAAACTAAGCAGGCACGGACCTGTCATCCACCCACTCTGCTCTAATCAGTGGACAGATCCCAGGCTGATCAAAATTGAGTCTGTCACATGTGAAATGGGGCCTTAAAGTACTGTATGTACATTAACAGAGTGGGATGAAATGTCAAACTTAAGCTGCCCCCAATTTCCTCCTCTTCCTCACCACCAGCAACATCCCAACGTTCCTCCCCCTCACCACCAGGACCCTAGCCCTCCTTCTCACCCCCAAAAGCCCAGCCCTCCTCCTTCTCCTCATATTCCTCCTCTGCCACCAGCTGCATCATGATATAACACATGCTAATGAAGGGCAGGGACAGTCTTTTGTGCAAGATGATGGTGGCTGACATTACGAGATCGCACATCAGGGTGATTGGGGACATTTTTTTCTTCAGTTCTTCCACTCCATTAAAGAGGATCTGCAGTCTGCTCACATAATTTGTATTAAAAACATCTTTGCCATTCTGAATATATGGCAAGTATATTTAGGCCCAGATGCTCATAGAGCAAAGCATGCTTTGTCCATGTCCGCTCTGCATAAACTAAGCAGGCACGGACCTGTCATCCACCCACTCTGCTCTGATCAGTGGAAAGATCCCAGGCTGATCAAAATGGAGTCTGTCACATGTGAAATGGGGCCTTAAAGTACTGTATGTACATTAACAGAGTGGGATGAAATGTCAAACTTAAGCTGCCCCTAATTTCCTCCTCTTCCTCACCACCAGCAACATCCCAACGTTCCTCCCCCTCACCACCAGGACCCTAACCCTCCTTCTCACCCCCAAAAGCCCAGCCCTCCTCCTTCTCCTCATATTCCTCCTCTGCCACCAGTTGCATCATGATATAACACATGCTAATGAAGGGCAGGGACAGTCTTTTGTGCAAGATGATGGTGGCTGACATTACGAGATCGCACATCAGGGTGATTGGGGACATTTTTTTCTTCAGTTCTTCCACTCCATTAAAGAGGATCTGCAGTCTGCTCACATAATTTGTATTAAAAACATCTTTGCCATTCTGAATATATGGCAAGTATATTTAGGCCCAGATGCTCATAGAGCAAAGCATGCTTTGTCCATGTCCGCTCTGCATAAACTAAGCAGGCACGGACCTGTCATCCACCCACTCTGCTCTGATCAGTGGAAAGATCCCAGGCTGATCAAAATGGAGTCTGTCACATGTGAAATGGGGCCTTAAAGTACTGTATGTACATTAACAGAGTGGGATGAAATGTCAAACTTAAGCTGCCCCTAATTTCCTCCTCTTCCTCACCACCAGCAACATCCCAACGTTCCTCCCCCTCACCACCAGGACCCTAACCCTCCTTCTCACCCCCAAAAGCCCAGCCCTCCTCCTTCTCCTCATATTCCTCCTCTGCCACCAGTTGCATCATGATATAACACATGCTAATGAAGGGCAGGGACAGTCTTTTGTGCAAGATGATGGTGGCTGACATTACGAGATCGCACATCAGGGTGATTGGGGACATTTTTTTCTTCAATTCTTCCCCTCCATTAAAGAGGAACTGCAGTCTGCTCACATAATTTGTAATAAAAACATCTTTGCCATTCTGAATCTTTCCTCCTACCACTTTGCATATTATTTTATATATACTGTGATTCTGTACTTGCCAAATATGCTGCAGAAATCTCCCTCCACTGAGTCTGGCTGCAGTCATATTAACTGTGGACATCTGAATCTGCTGCCTGTTCACTTCCTAGATTTACACACACCTCCAGCTCTGCAGCGCTCATTGGCCCTCTTATGACTCACCCCCTTCCCTTCCTGGCAAACTCTCACGAGAGTGAGAGAGAGAGCTGTGCATGATGTGAAACACCAAGGCATTTTTCCAGCCAAGAAACAGGAAGTGGGCTGTATAAGGTATTTACTGGCAGAAAAAATAAAACGTTTTACTATCCAAAGTTAAAACAACAAGGGCAGAGGATTTAATAGATGGAAAGGTGAAAACATGACTGAAAATCTGCTTTAAGCTTATACAATAAACAAGACCCAACATAAAAAGAAACTGCAGAGATCTGTGGACTGGCCCTGGGGATAGGAACAGCAAAATAATTTCACTGACTCTGTATAGCCAGTTGGCGGGGCTATGGTGGGATTAACAGAAGAGGAAGGAAAGGGTGCATGGACAGCATGATGAAAGAAAGTGGCTGCTATGCACCCTGGAGGAGTATAAGAAAAGTGTAAATTACCAGTCCTCTTAAATGGCTGACGTGGGGGGTTGGAGAAAAGGGCGTGTTAGCAGTCCTTAAAAAATGGCCCTGAGAAACATTAAGAAAAGAGGGCATGAGCAGTACTAAAGACATGGCTGCTTTGCTCTACAGGGGAGAAGAGAGGGGAAGAGGGAAAAGGGACCACCTAATCTAAGACTCTTTGGTCTTCTACTTGCTCAATAAAGATGAAAGCTTGACTTTCACTGGCCAATATGATCTGCGGCTCTAACACTTATGCCTGTTATACACATTCAGTTTTTTTTTTCATTCAACCCAGCAGGCTGAAAGAAAAAAACTGAGAGATTGCTGTACTAACTGAGCACTGTTAGTGCAATGATCTATCCCACTGTGCTATTGTGTTCTGACTGCCCCCCGTCAGAACTCACTACTCGTGGCATTGGCAGCCATTGGCTGTGAGTGCTGATCGAATGCTGGTTTTCCAGCGTGTCCCCTAATCAAAAAGCTGGTCCTTAGATGGGCTTCTGTCAGCAGGGCAGTTGTGCACATGGTCCGAATGTCAGCTGGTTCCTGCTGAACTGGCCGATATTCAGACTATGTGCACCCAGCTTAAGGATATGTTTACAAAGAAGTAAAGTTGGCATATATCAAACATTAACTGGAGGCAATATTACTGGTGCATGTTTTTAAAATGACAGCAATTTATTCACTGCCAGTGAATGTTTGATCAAAGTCTTATTCATTGCTTTAAAACTGTCCCTTATGGGTTTAACTTTCCCAACAGTCCCTTAAAAGAAAATGAAAGCTTTATGGTTTGCGTCAATGGCGGTCACTCCATAAGGGGCGCCTCCCCCCATCCATGCGTCCGGCCCCCTATTCTACATAGAGGGTGCCGGACGCATGGATTCCAATGGCGGGGGTGTTTTTTTGAAGCACATGATTAGAGCCGGAGGCTCTAATAGGCTTCAAAAAATGAATATTCGCTATTCTCCTCCCGGCCAATCAGGAGGCCCCTATTGGCCAGGGAGACTTAGGACTCACTGGCCAATCATGTCTCAGGACACACTTCCTGTTTCTAAATGGCCAGAAAGGAGAATGTCTCAGTGTGTGGTTGCCCCAGCTTTTCCTTCTCCCTACCTCCATGCTTAAGGTAAAGCAGCCAGTACAACTTTCGGGTTACCGCCACAGTCCCTGTCTTCCACAGGGGGGATGTTGTACTGTGCGACTGCTGCTGTCCGTGTCTCCCGTGTGGGGGGGTTGCCACCACTGGTTTGTGTAGATATCAAGCACTCATTTAAACTTAAACCAATACAATAAACGTCATATTTAGGTGTAATATATTGCTGGCTTGCGAAATATAACAAAAGGTTCAACAATATTTTAATATTTGAATAAGACAGTGTGACAGCAGGCAGGTAAAGACGCCTGGTTGCGTGCAGGATGGCAGGTACATCTACCCACGATTTAAAGTGTATACAGACTTATACCACTAGGGGGAGTGCTGGGAGTCTTGCAGGAGTAGAGGTAATGAGTAGTGTTGAGCGAACCCGGACTGTAACGTTCGGGTCCGTACCGAACTTTCGGGTGTCCGTGGCACGGACCCGGACCCGGACATTTCAAAAATCGTTCGGGCTGGGCTTGCAATGTCAGGCCCAAGCGAGTTGTGATGAGTAATGGAGATGAGGACGTTCTGAGGGTCGTGAGGGGGATCACCATATTCAGACATATGTGAAATTTAGCACCCATCTACATGGACGGTAGGACGTGCGTTGGTCCGCAGAAATGGACGGACGACAGTGTGACAGAATAAGTTTATAATTTTATAACAACTTGGAAAACAATATAAAGCGTTCGGTCGTTATATAATGTGGATTTATACTGCAAATAACATAACCAAATTCAAATTTACTCACGAACTATAGATGTGTTTGGTCACCACCGTTGGGGGGGTGTGCCCTCTGTGCCTGTCGTCGTCAGCGTGTCATGTTGTAGGGGGG
>BLSH010297005.1:19933-30421 GCA_018402905.1 Glandirana rugosa
TGTAGACATTTCAGACACACAGTAAAATTTACTTTGGCCCTTATTGACTTGATGACAAGACGTTTGTAGACCTTTCACACACACTTTGATGTCGTATCTCTTCTTGTTCCTATACCAAAGCGAGAGGATATAAAAGTGTGTGTAAAACGTCTACAAACGTCTTGTCACTATAGTATAGTGACAAGACGTTTGATTCCTGGTTTCATTTAAAGTGACACACAGACTTTACAGATGTTTGCAGAACAGATGTTCAGTTATTGCCGGTTTCATTTAAAGTGACACACAGACTTTACAGATGTTTGCAGAACAGATGTTCAGTTATTCCCGGTTTCATTTAAAGTGACACACAGACTTTACAGATGTTTGCAGAACAGATGTTCAGTTATTCCCGATTTCATTTAAAGTGACACACAGACTTTACAGATGTTTGCAGAACAGATGTTCAGTTATTCCCGGTTTCATTTAAAGTGACACACAGACTTTACAGATGTTTGCAGAACAGATGTTCAGTTCTTGCCAGTTTCATTTAAAGTGACACACAGACTTTACAGATGTTTGCAGAACAGATGTTCAGTTATTCCCGATTTCATTTAAAGTGACACACAGACTTTACAGATGTTTGCAGAACAGATGTTCAGTTATTCCCGGTTTCATTTAAAGTGACACACAGACTTTCCAGATGTTTGCAGAACAGTAGTTCAGTTAGTCCCGGTTTCATTTAAAGTGACACTCACAGTTTCCAGATGTTTGCAGAACAGTGATATGGGTTCTCCCGGCTTATTTATACTGTTTTGACACAGTTTGAAGATGATTTTAGAACAGTTATATGGCTTCTACCGTTAATTAATACTTTTCAGACCCAGTTTGAAGATGGTCCACATCCACCTCCATTTTTGCTTTTTTTAGGTTTTTATTTTTTAAAAATATTTAAAGTTATTTCCCTGTCCCCATTTCTTTGTAGGGCACTTGTCCCACCCTTGCCCCCATTTCCCTTCCTTTTGCAGACCTCTAGGACTTTCCTGGACTTTTTTACAGCAATTTTCAGAACTTTTGGTAAAATTACCAGAACCCCGGACCCGAACCCGGACTTTTTTTGAAAAGTCCGGGTTCGGGTCCGGGTCCCGGACACCCCAAAGTTCGGTACGGACCCGAACTTTACAGTCCGGGTTCGCTCAACTCTAGTTATAACCCCTGCCAGGGATTTATTTGCCATTTGCATCCCATAGGGGAGAGTTCCCTTCACAAAAGTGATGGAATGACAGTGTGTCTCCAGGATCACCAGAACTAGTGTTCCCATTGCAAGATTTCCCCTCTGCCAACCCAAAATTCTGGATTTTATTTTACTTTCACTTTTCTATGATAGCAGTAAACACAGTTGATTGATAATAAATGGCTTCAGCCAAACACTAACCATGAGTGAAAAAATGTTTTCGTGTTATCATTCATATTCTCTGAAAAATGGTCAAGAAATCATAATTTCTGCCAGGGTATGTAAAATTATGAGCACAACTGTATACATAATGGCACAGTTGCATTCTTTAGTCATTCAAGTGCTGAATCGTCAAGTACATAAATCACAAAATGCAGAGATGTCCAATCAGGAGAGTTCAAAACACACATAGACATAAAAAGACATCCCAACATTACTCTTGAGCATACTGGATGGTGTGAATGCATAGGATACTATATTTTTTCTTTTAAATCTATATGGGGGGTAAGTATAAGGAAGGTACTAAACTGAATGGAAGGAGGGAAGTTAGGTGGGGGGGAGGGGTGGAAGGGGAAGAGAGGGGAGGGAAGGGTGAGGGGGAGGCAAAGAAGAAAATGAAAAAAAGAAAAACAAGGAAAAAGGGTTGGTGGGGAAAGGGGAAATGCGCTGGATGAGGGGTGGCAGAACACAGTGCTTTACTAGGTGCAGGATCTGAAGAGGGCTTTATTCTCATCTGAGAATGTGAACAGATTCCAGTGGATCCAAGGTTTGGATTTTTGGAGTAGACCTCATGTTTGTTTTGAGCACATGATACCAGGTTTTCCATCTTGTTCAATTCTTCGACTTGTGATAATGAGGGAGGGTGTGGGTCTTTCCTTCTCAGTGCAGTACTCGATTTGGTGGCTTTGAGAAGGTGGTGTAGAATCGATTTTTGTATTTTTTCTCTGGGATATCCGAGACATGCAGGAGGAAGAAGGCTGCGTCCTCTGTGAAATTGTAATCAGCAAAAATTTTCAAGATTCTACACACTTCTTTTCAGAAAAAAAGGGGAAAAGTTCTGTTTAAAGCGGAGTTCCACCCAAAAGTAGAACTTTCGCTTTAAAGGAAGGTGACCCCCTGACATGCCTCGCCTCCTCACCACTCAATCTCAGTGTACGAGTGACGTCACCAAGCTCAACCCTTTGAATAGTTGCAGCTGTTCCAACTCCTCTAATTAGAGGTTGAATACTTTTTCAATTATATCATAGCGGCTCACAAGTTCTCCACCCAATATTCTGTTTAAGGCCGTTTCCCATTTCCACCTTGACTTGTTTTTGCGTCAAGGAATGGTCCCCCATTAGCTGAGAGCATGAAATCGGACACTCTAATGAAAATATTGCATTTTACAAATGATCTGTTTTTCGTCAGCTTATTGTTACAATTGTGCTCTTGCATGCTCATTATAAATAATGGCTGTTTGTTGCCTACATATTGTCACACTTGCCCATTTCTTGCCCAAATTTGTCACGCTAGCCTGTTTATTTCTCTCATATTGTCATGTCTTGTTTGTTGGCCAGGTATTGTAACAATTAGCCATAGCCATTTATTGCTCATTTTATTTTATTTATTTTATTTTAGGTACTTATATAGCGCCGTCAATTTACGCAGCGCTTTACATATATATAGTACATTCACATCAGTCCCTACCCTCAAGAAGCTTACAATCTAATCCCTAACTCACATTCATTCATACATATACTAGGGCCAATTTTAGACTGGATCTAATTTACCTACCAGCATGTCTTTGGAGTGTTGGAGGAAACCGGAGTACCCGGAGGAAACCCACGCAGGCACAGGGAGAACATGCAAACTCCAGGCAGATAGTGTTGTGGTTGGGATTCGAACCAGTGACCCTTTTTTTTTGCTGCTAAGCGAAAGTGCTACCCACTACACCACTGTGCCGCCCATTTATTGTCATGATCGACCGCTTTTGCCTGTGCCAGTTCAACTTTAGTGAAATGGGTAGTTGTAATTCCAGGTCCTGTAAAATTCCAGAGGTAGCATATGAAAAGGGATTGTCATTATTATTGCTAATTCTCTTTAATATTTATGTGCTATGTACAAAATATACTTATTATGTTATGCAAATTAGAAAACAGTGTTGCAAAAAATGCTGATTTAAAAAGGAAACTGGAATGTTGATAATAAGCACAAAACCAAATTATCCAGTCAAATTACAAATTATTGAATTTAAATCAGTAAAACATTAATTTTCACTATTTGCAGCGACTTTTTACAGGTTGCACCTTGTACCTTGTCATATTATGTAAGCCTGAATGATTTTCTCATAAACAAGTCAAGCACACAATAGGCATGCATCAGAGCTTTCAGCAGTTCACACAACAGTATGAAAATATTACATATTTGCTCTCAGCAAATGAAGTTTATAGACATGCTTTGTTTTAGGTTTTTCATTTTCCTAGGGTTAATACTAGCTCACAGTATACTGATTTGTATGTTTCAAACATTTCCTTTGACTAGCAGCTAAATGATGTAGAAGATGCTACCCCAAGGTGACTGAATCATCTAAACCAGCTTCATAAATCTGTTTAAAAATTTACAACATAGCTTCCGGTTTTGTGATGCTGATAAAGCCCCACAACAACCATGACAAATTATCTCCATTATACTTTAAAATGAATGTAAAATAGTTCATATTGAACAAACAAAGTATGTTCTATGTAAGTCAATACAGAGTCAGTTTGGAGCATGCACCTGGGACTTTTTGCATTGCTGAACAGTGTTACATAAACAATACATATTTAGAAAGTGCTTAATGAAGTTGATGATAATGCAGTGAAGTTTATTGCCACAGAGTTTGTTGCTTGTATTATTTATGATGGTTTTTTAAATATTAATTGCAGAGATGTTTTCATGAGCAGTGTCTGTGTTAGGAAAGGATTGGCCTGGTGAAGTCAGGCCATTTTCTGGACTTTTTTGCCAATTGTTGCTGTTCATGCACGCGTGCGCGCGCCGGAAACGGAGCCAAACAGCCCTATTTAAGCTTCCTGCACCTGTCAGCAGGTGCTGTCCGTTCTACAGCGTCTGAGTACCTGTGAGCTTCAGCTCTCCTACCTGAAACCTGCTCCCTGTGTTGTTCCTGTTCATGTGTACCAACCCGGCTTGCCCTGACCTGCTACCTATCTGCCTGCACCGACCCCGGCTATCCACGACCATCCGCTTGTCTGACCTGTCTTCTGTACCTTGCCGCCAGCCTGTCAACGAACTCTGCTTGGACTTTGACTACTCTTCTGCCTGCCCTTTTTGTGCCTCTCTGACCCGCCAGTTGCCGACCCAGCCTGCACGACCACTCTTCAGTCTGCACGACCATCTGGAGCTTCACATCACCACCAGTGACCATCCAGCCCTTGTGCCATCCCTCACTCCGGGACTTCCTGTCTACACTACCAGGGGTCCCCGAATCGGGTGTGTAAGAGTGGTTGTTCCCTGCTAAGACAGACTCCACCACCAGGATCGTGACAGTCTGAATTGTTTTTTTAGAACAATACATAATCCATATTATGCTGGTTTAATATTTCAAGATAAAATCTGATTTTAAAAAAAGAAAGACAATTTGTGAATCTTGTTACAATATATAAAAAGTGAGAGAATATTGTTTATACTCATCATTTTATCAATTGAGCCAAACAAGGAATGACATTGCCTGTTAATAATCATTGGTTTCCTCCCAGTTTGGGATGTCAGACATAATTGCCATAATAGGAAAGCACTATACTATATGCTGCTATAGGATAGCACCTAATACGAAAATGTTCTACTTTCTCATAGAGCCAAAGATGTGGGAGTAATTGGGGCTTCTTGTTCCATAAACTTCTGCAACTAGGATGCCAGGGGACACCCAGAGGGTGAGAAACAAGCAGTACCTTTAAGTTTAGGTTTCCTTGTTTTATAGTATGCTGCATATTCTGCAATGGTTGAGTGTATTGCAGGGGTTGGGCTGTATTGGTCTCTTATGCTGCTCAGCGAGCAAAGCCCTAGGAAACCAAACATTTCCCAAATCTCCCATTTGTGATAAACTAGCACAATCCTCCTGAAGCTGTTCCCCACATTCAGCTAATTTAGATTTCTAAAATGTAGAGTTGTAAAATAACCAACCTGTTTGATATATCTTTTAATGTATTAAATTCCCCCCTTGTACACCAGAATGGGTAATTTTTGATGTTATACATATAGAAAGAGCAGACTAACTAAAAACTGTAAAAACTGGCTCTGATAATATCTAAAGCTGCTAGGAAAACAACCTTTTAGGACTGATAACAGCCCCACACTCATCATTCATTGGATTAGTTCTACAATCCATGCTTCATATACATTGACTGAATTGAAGCTACTTTAAGTGAATACTAAAAGGTTATTTGAAATCTGGGGACTTGTTTTTAATACACAGTTTATCCAATAAACAAGCAATTTCACATTTGTTTCTTTAAATCACTACATGGTATCTCCAATTAGTTCTTGATAGTGTTACCAAGTTTATGTTAAATTGTCAAGTATACATTGTTCAATGGAGAAAATGTTGTAAAATAAAGACTGAGCTTCTGTTACTCCATTGTTCATTCTTAGGGAAACCAGTCCCTTTGCCCATTCAAGGCAAAGCAATAGGTATTTCTTATACCTCCACTGCTACTTACACTTACCTTCCATGTGCTTTCCCACATTCTATGTTAAAGCAGAAGTCTATGATAACCTTTAAATTATTTGTTTTTATTTTTTACAGCATTCTACATTAAATCAATGCTGTCTTCTGAAAGGTGTGAAAACTTGCCGCTGCAAAAGAAGAATCTTTATACTTACCTCTCCAGTGGATGTCTGGCGGGGAGGGGGGACAGTAGAGGGACAAGGCACTTGACTCTGACACATCCAGTAGTGTTTTGGATGCTTTGCATTCCTTAGTCAGTCATTCTTCTCAAAGAAAGTGAAGTTAGGATTTATGTCATGTAACCAGCAAAGACATGTCTTATCTGTTGCCTACTTTTGCTGCATGTGTCCAGTTAGAGGCCGGGCCTCCCTTACCTGTGTGCTTTAGTAGGCCCTCCTCAGCTGAGCTCCACCCCAGGCCTTAATTGGTAACAGGATATAATACCTGGCAGTGTAAGGCCGCATTGCTGATCAATGTTTGTCCGTGTTTGACTTGTGTGTGATTGTCTCCTTCGGTTGCCTTGAGTCTTATCCGTGTACTGATCCTTGGCTTGTCTGACTATCCCTTCCTGTTTGATACCTCGACCTTCGGCTTGTCTTCGGTTTCTCCTGTCTTCTGGTTGTCCTGACCCTTCGCTATTCTTCTGACTATTCTTACTGTTCCTGTGCTGCTGCTTCCCCTCTACCACCTGGGGCCAGCCCGAGCATGAGCTAGGGGACCCTGGGGGCCGCATCTGGATAGAGTTGCAGCCAAATCCATCCTCACCACAAGAGGCTCTGGTGAACACCTACGGGCTCTTAGATTCCGCACCCTGGGGAAACCAATGCACTAGCTCCCTGAGTTTCAGTGTCCGTGCACTAGGGGGCCCTCTCCCCGTATCAGCCGGTACTACTTAGCAGCAGTCAGCCATAGGTCCACATGTAAATATTTTATTATATGTTTTCATGTGACAACACTGAAGAAATGACACTTTGCTACAATGTGAAGTAGTGAGTGTAAAGCTTGTATAACAGTGTAAATGTGCTGCCCCCTCAAAATAACTCAACACACAGCCATTAATGCCTAAACCACTGGCAACAAAAGTGAGTACACCCCTAAGTGAATATGTTCAAATTGGGGCCAATTAGCCATTTTCCCTCACCGGTGTCATGTGACTCATTAGTGTTACAAGGTCTCAGGTGTGAATGGGGAGCAGGTGTGCTACATTTGGTGTTATCACTCTCACTCTCTCATACTGGTCCCTGGAAGTTCAACATGGCACCTCATGGTAAAGAACTCTCTGAGGATTTGAAAAAAAGAATTGTTGCTCTAAATAAAGATGGCCTAGGCTATAAGAATATTGCCAAGACCCTGAAACTGAGCTGCAGCACAGTGGCCAAGACCGTACACCGGTTTAACAGGACAGGTTCCACTCAGAACAGGCCTCGCTATGGTCAACCAAAGATGTTGAGTGCACAAGCTCAGTGTCTTTATCCAGAGGTTGTCTTTGGGAAATAGATGTGTGAGTGCTGCCAGCATTGCTGCAGAGGTTGAAGGGGTGGGGGGTCAACCTGTCAGTGCTCAGACCATACGCCAAATTGGTCTGCATGGCTGTCATCCCAGAAGGAAGCCCTTCTAAAGATTATGTACAAGAAAGCCCGCAAACAGTTTGCTGCAGATAAGCAGACTAAGGGCATGGATTACTGGAACCATGTCCTGTGGTCTGATGAGGCCAAGATAAACTTATTTGGTTCAGATGGTGTCAAGCGTGTGTCACGGCCACCAGGTGAGGAGTGTAAAGACAAGTGTGTCTTGCCTACAGTCAAGCATGGTGGTGGGAGTGTCATGATCTGGGGCTGCATGAGTGCTGCTGGCACCGGGGAGCTAAGGTTCATTGAGGGAACCATGAATGCCAACATGTACTGTGATATACTGAAGCAGAGCATGATCTCCTCCCTTTGGAGACTGGGCCGCAGGGCAGTATTCCAACATGATAATGGCCCCAAACACACCTCCAAGATGACGATCACCTTGCTAAAGAAGGTGAGGGTAAAGGTAATGTACTTGCCAAGCATGTATCCAGGCCTAAACCCTATTGAGCATCTGTGGGGCATCCTCAAATGGAAGGTGGAGGAGTGCAAGGTATCTAACATCCACCAGCTCTGTGATGTCATCATGGAGGAGTAGAAGAGGACTCCAGTGGCAACCTGTGAAGCTCTGGTGAACTTCATGCCCAAGAGGGTTAAGGCAGTGCTGGAAAATTGTTAATAAGAAGTGCAGTGCTAATAAAGTACCTAAAATTAATGTCATGAAAAACCTCAAAACTGTACAAAATTCTCATGTGCAATCAGAAAGTTCATCAAAGTCCAATCATTATATAAATCAAAGAAGCATAGAGTTCACAAAAGTATGCAGAGAACGCAGAGACAAGACATTCCCAGCGCAATGAATGTGCTCAATATTATCTCATGCAAATGGGTAGGTGAATGTGCTTCCTCCACCGACAAATAAGGCTGCTCATCTGACTGTATGGACCCTTGAATGAACAGAAGGTCAAGCCAGCATTGCCGTATTGGGTAACAAGAGATGTTACCAGTGCCTTCTTGGAACTCAAATTGTTAATGTTTCTTACAGCTCCACAGTACTGTCAGGTCTCCAATTCCAGCGGGGATGGATGGACATCTCATACTGTGGACACGGTACTTTCATGGAAAAACAGTGGACAATACATAGTGCTCTCCGTAATAAACAATAATTTATTATAAAAAGAAAGATTGCACTTACAAGCAAGGCACTGTCACAAAGTGCCGGGTACACAAGTAAAAAAGGGGGAATTCCTGCAAGTGTTGAAGAGTGGTTGCAGATGACTCAGTGTTCGTCTCCCACATGCGTATCGTTCCAGTGAGCAGGACTTTGTCAGCGGTTATGGAGGCACACTAATCATCTGCTATAAATATACATATCACCCACCCAGTCTCAGAGTGAGTCACATTCTCACTCAGCAGATTTCTATGGTGAGTAAGACACTCTAGCTCATTTACACCAGTTGATTAGTGTGTCTCCGTAACCGCTGACAAAGTCCTGCTCAATGGGACGATACGCGTACGGGAGACGAACATCTGCAACCACTCTTCAACACTTGCGGGAATTACTCTTTTACTTTTGTACCCGTACTTGAGGATAGTACCGTGCTTGTAAGTGCAATCTTTCTTTTTACAATAAATTATTGTCTATTACGGAGAGCACTATGTATTGTCCATTGCTTTTCAATGACATTACCGCGACATGGATAAGTGAGTTTGGGGGGGAGGAATTTGACTGGCTATAAAGAGTCCTGACCTCAACCCAATAGAACAACTTTGGGGTGAATTAGGGTGGAGACTGCAAGCCAGGCCTTCTTGTCCAATATCAGTGTCTGAACTCCCAAATGCGCTTCTGGAAGAATGGTCAAACATTCCCATAGACACACTCTTAAACCTTGTGGACAGCCTTCCGAGAAAATTTGAGCAGTTATAGTTGCAAAGGGTGGACCAAATCAATATTAAACCCTATAGACTAAGACTGGGATGCCATTAAAGTTCATGTGCGTGAGTACCCCTTTAAAAAAAAGTTCATGTGTGTGTAAAGACAGGTGTCCCAATACTTTTGGTAATATCCTGTATGTTCATTAATCAGTCATTGAGTTTACAACAGTATACAATATTTTATATAAAAATATTGCAAACAAACATATTAAAATTATAAAATAATAACAGGTATTTGTTTAATACAGTTCCACATACCTCTAACGTATGCTAATTCTGATTTTTTTGTATGAGTATTGTACGAGTGTTGATGCAATATATTGAAACCAAATACGTTTTTTATCTTTACCAAACATTACAATTAGATATGACAGCTGGCTGGAGGTAAGAAGAAAAGTGCAGCACGTGAAATGTCACAAAACTGTAGGTATGGACAAAAAAGTGGGCATTATTAATAAAGTGTGGTGTTTCATATTGTATGGCTTGTATTGTGTGCCTTTTTTCCAATTGTAATTTGCTATTGTGTAAACAAAATGGGGCTTGGGGTACACTCAAAAGACTGTAGGAGTAAAATAAGCCCTATTGTTCATGTTAATGACAACAAAAATAGCCTCCAGCAATGGTCTTTGTGCCAACTATGGCTTCTAGTAATAAGTAGAGTTGAGCGAACACCTGGACGTTCGGGTTCTGCTGGTCCGTCCGAACTTCGGGACAAAGTCCGGGTCCGGGTCCGGACGGAACCCGAACGATCGCACGGGGCAGGCCTGGGCCTGGGCCTGAAACAGGGCTTCAAGCCTGCCTGGTCGTCTTGGGCTTGCAGGTCCACAAGCGAGTTGAGATGAATAATGATCTTCGGTATCAACCGTGTTTCTGGTAACGACCTCCGATAAAAACAACAGTAATTGTACTTGTTATCCCGAATAAAATGAGGATGTCAGAAAACTCACATGGGGTTCGGGGTAAAACAAATGTGTTATCGTTTAATGTTAACCTTTTTTCCGTGTGTTATGTTCGGTATGTTATACTTTGTGGTGTGAAATAATTATTACGGGTGAAAAAACAGGTATGGATGTCAA
>BLSH010297005.1:49380-59965 GCA_018402905.1 Glandirana rugosa
TTTTGTATCTCTGTTGAAAATTTGGATAGGACTGATGTGAAGCTGGACATCAGCGAGTTTTGTAGAGATAGCAACATGTCTTTTAGTGTAGAGTCTAGTACCGGTTGCCCTGTTGTAGGAAAGGAGGCAATAGAGTGTAGAGGGTTGGTGTTCAGAATCTCCAGTTCTTGTGGTGGCTGGGTGAGTGGGTCCATTTTCCTCCTGGACTTTGCTGGGCTCTGCAATGTGGGGCTTGGTGGAGGTGATTTAGATGGTGAGCGTATTAGTAGTGGAGGGTCCTCTTCTCCTGGTTCTGCGTCGGGGAGGTCCGTATACGCTGCTGGGTGCATAGAATTAGTGGGTTGAATTTTCTCTATTGTGTTGGGTGACTCTTTTTGTTGAAAGAAGGCTGTGAGTTTTTTGGGGTACCTGTCTTCTTTTCTTTTGGGGGACATCCGTGCTTAAATGTTTCCCCTGTATGAGATGAGATCTTCTGCGCTAGTTGTGTCGTAGCGATCGGGCCTCACTACGTGGTTATCTAATGAGGCATATAGATTATAATAGTCTTTGTGGCTGGTTTGTAGGTATTAAGCGGTCGCTGGTAATGTTTATCTGATTACTGTAGCTCTTTCCTAGAGGGTTCAATTGTTGTCTGCAGAATGAGAAACTTTCTGCTTCATAAGTGCAGTAGGCCTTGAGGCCTAGATGTTGTTGTTGCTGAATCGGTGTTTGCTTTAATGCTTATAGGATAACTGCTTCTGTGGGCCACATTCAACAGGTTGTTGTTTTTGGAGGGCTTTTGGTAGGTGTTCCTGAGTGGGGTTCTTGTGGATGACTGCTGTGATTGCAGTAGCAGTGTCTTTCCGGGGGTAGGCCCAGAAGCCGCGGCCTCGATTTTTGGGCCGGGTGCCGATCGGGTCCCCCGTTTTGTGTGAAAGGGTGCCCCGTGGGTGATTCGGGGGGTCTGCCCCCTTGTATGCTCGGATCTAGGGAGTATAGGGTAGTCCTCAGGTTTCCTTGCTAGTTTTAGTGGGTACCCGGGTTGGCGCCGGGTAGGCCGCAAAAGCCGCGGCCTCGATTTTCGGCCGAGCGGCGATCGCGGCTCCCAAAATGATTTGGCCGTCCCTGGGGTGTTGGGGGAGTGAGTGGATGGTGTGGTGCCTCTCACCCGTTCTTCTTGGCGGTGGATTGATGAGGGTTTTTCTCCTGTCGCCGGAGCTCCTCAGTTTTGCGACCGTCCGCTTCAGCTGCAGGCCACGCCCCCGTCATCGCTCTTGAAGGATCTTGACCATAACACTGGGATCCATCTGACTGCCAATTGGCTCAGACCCTCTACTCCAGCCCTATCCCCAGTCTGGTGCTCCAGTGACAGTCACCACTTTCAGCTCCAAGTGGACCAAGAACCAAGCAATCAATGTGATCACTCATCCACTCATGTTCTCGATCTTAGAACCAGCAGGGGACAGCTGCAGCATGAGATTGATGCTGCGGAATGGAGGTGAGTATGTATGTTTAACAGAGGGAATGTGGCAGTTTTACATATAGAAAACTGCTGCAGATCCCTCCAAAGTCCGACCTCTGTATATGGGATGTAAGCTGCCAACAGACTGCTAAAATCCATCTCTCTGCTCATGCAGTGATTACACTACATGAGCAGAGTCTGTGGGATTAACAGCCCTTCTCCTTTCTCCTGCTTATGTCCTAACACGCTGGGTTGTCATGTATACACAGATCAGCCCAGCAGTACACATTGGCAGCCAAAGCTTTATCAATATGTGAAATTAATCACCAAAAACTGGTGTAGCACAACCCAAAATGTAAACAAATTTCATTAAAGTCCAAAATAGTGAAAAACATTCCACCATTGTGCAGCTATAAGTGGTAATTCATAGTGACATCTGCAAATGGCTCTTCCTCCCACTCTCCCTGGATACTACCAACTTCCTCATGGAATTACAATTACTTAAGAAATGTCCTGAATGGCGGCACCTCAGACCTGTATGCGTTACATTTGACTGAGCTTCTTCAGCAAGTGAAGACTTGCTGAAGAAGCTCAGTCGATCGTTACGCATACATGTGTGAGGTGCCGCCATTCAGGACGTTTCTTATCTTTTATATTGATGATATACATGCTTTGCACATTTTTATGTGAGTATTTTTAATCCCTGTATGAAGTTTTAATAAATGTTTGTAGCAGAGAGCACTATGGTTTGCCTTTATCGTTTCATGGCTACATATGAGTAATCGTAATTCCATGAGGAAATCGGGGGTATCCAGGGACAGTAGGAGGAAGAGCCATTTGCCGTTGTCAGTCGGAGAGGCATTGTGTCAGGCGCATGAGACTCTGTAGTGGGGTCAATACTCTGAGGGGTAAAAAAGAATGGATGATACCGCACTAGGCTAAAACTTTTAAATTTGGGGGGAAGTGGCCATACTATGACCAAACAGACATCGTAAGAAATATGTAGAATAGAAAGATGGCGCTAACCCTCTAATGGAGACCTGGGGATAAGCCTGTCTCTATACTAATAGATGTGTGCACAGTTAATGAAGCAAACATATAAATCAACAAGGTATGTTATCTAACATAAAACAAATGAAACTTAATAGGCATTGAATCGTACCAAAAGGATAAACAGTGATAAGTTCGGGGAATAGGGATGACAAAATTGTATAGGGGTATGTTGAAAAGTGTGTGAAAAACTTGTTTCCACAGAGGTGCAAGAAAAAAAAAAAAATAAAAATAAAAATATAGTCCAAAAGTGTTTGAGTGACAGTGCAGTCCACAAATCCGACAGATACTGGTTGTGATGAGACTTGAATATTGGTAGTGACTAATGTCGTGAAATATTGTGAAATATGGTAGGTGGGTAGCCGGTCAATCCACAAGTAGAAGAATTCAAGGCTTACCAGACCGATGATATATTCACGCCTGAATATATATATCCGGAGGGGAGAAGGGTCGTCCTTCTCAGGGGGAGGGGGCTCGTCACACTCTCCTGGGGGGTTTTCAGCAGGACATCTCGGTGTGGGATCGTATGACGTGCTCCCACACTGTGATTTTCAACATACCCCTATACAATTGTGTCATCCCTATTCCCCCCACTTATCACTATTTATCATTTTGGTACGATTCAATGCCTATTAAGTTTCATTTGTTTTATGTTAGATAACATACCTTGTTGATTTATATGTTTGCTTCATTTACTGTGTACACATCTATTAGTATAGAGACCGGCTTATCCCCAGGTCTCCATTAGAGGGTTAGCGCCATCTTTCTATTCTACAATACTCTGAGGGGACCAGGCATTGTAGCCAATGGTGGAGGTTACTGAAGTCACGATATTATGATGACACTATGAATCACCATTTATAGCTGCACAACGGTGGAATGTTTTTCACTATTTTGGACTTAAATTAACTTTTTGTTTTCATTTTGGGTTGCGCTACACCAGTTTTTGGTTATTCATTATGCATAGAGAGTCACAAGTGGATACACTCTGAAGGGTGTTTGGCAGCAATCACTATCAGCCCAATTGAGGGCTACTAACATTTTGTCAATTATGTTGTTTACTTCACTTTATTCAACATTTTATATTCCTGTATTGCGCTGATTATATTTTGGTATCACATATTTATCAATATGTGTCCTTGTATTTGTCAAAGTGTATCACAATGATAATTTCACCAAATTTACTAACACGATAAATAAGGGCTGTTTTGAACATGTATATAGCATATGGTGTCAAGACACTTTTCTTATTAAATGCTGTTATACTAATTTGCATGAGTACATATAGTTGTTACTCTCAGCATTAGATTACTATATCATGACCTTTTCAAATAATATTTGTTATTTTGTTGCTGTACAGAAATCTTTATACTGAAAAATGAAATGTTAAAGAAAATGATTGTAATTGAACAGTCTATTTTAGTTCAATCAATAATTTTAATAGCGTGACACAAACAGTTTTATAGTGCCACAGGTAAATCCAACAGGGCAATCTAATCTAAAATGTCATTTAAATCTGTGACTCATTCCTATGTCATTATTTTGATATTTCAAGGGTAATTACAAGTTTTGCATAGATTTAAAAAAGAGTTCTTGTAGGTCTGAAATTTAGAAACCAGTTGCAAAAGTCTATAAGATATTTTAGATGTCAAAGCTAAAATGACGTTTGAGAAAGTAAAGAAGAAAAACGAATTGCCATTAAAGTAGTAGGCACCCAGAATTGATTATATTTAGTTCAGATTCTACTTGCATGATATTTGATTAAAGAATGAGGCCTTTGAGTATTCATTAGAAGTAGGGTGAGCTTTTTCTTCCGGATGTCCTAAACAAACAGTTTTGGACAAGTTTGTGGATGTGAGTATGTATACTTAACTGATTAGTAGTGATGAGTGAACTGGCCTGAGTTGGTTCATGGGAAGATTCATGAATCCAGACTGAAATCCGCAAATGCCAAACATAATGCCCATACCCCATTGAAAGCTGTGGGGACTGAATTGTGTATTTTTTTTTTTTCATCAAAATTGTGTTGTTTTTTTCAAGGCTAGTTTGCAATATTTTAGTTAAAAATGGCATAGGTCGCTGAGCACTGCCACGGGGACATGTACCAATGCCCAAAAACTATTGAAAAATACCATTCAGGGAGTAGTGGATCTTTTAATGCAGCTTAAAAGACAACATTCAAAACACACAATTACTTTAACCACTTGCCGACCACCTTATACCAGTTTTACTGCTAAAGGGTGGCCGCTGTGCGCAGGATTGCGTATATATATGTAATCCTGCAGGTCAGGGTAGGGGGCACAAATTCATATTCATCGGCGGTTCGCTCCCACTGTGAATATACACAGCGAGAGCCGAACAGTGGGTGCAGCGGGATCGGTGCACCCGCCAATTATCCTGCAGAGAGACAGAACACCAGTCTGCCTATGTAAACAATGCAGATTGTCATCCTGTCAGTAGGGAAAGCATTGATCCAGTGTCTCTGCAAAGCATGGATCCATGTCTTCCCCTAGTAAAAGCACCTTCCACACTGTAATAAAACACAGGCTAGGCACACAGTTAACCCTTGGATTGCTCCTTATGTTAACCCCTTCTCAGCCAGTGTCATTAGTACAGTGGCAGTGCATATGTCTAGCACTGATCCTTGTATTAACGTCACTTGTTCCCAAAAAAGTGTCAAAATGTAATTTAGTGTCTGATTTTCCACTGCAATATTACCATCACTGATCACCACCTTTACTGGTAAAAAATAAATTAGTAAAAAAAAATTCTATAAATATATCCCATAGTTTGTAGATGCTAAAATTGATGAAGAAATTCAATTTTTTCATTTTTTTATTGGATGTGTTTTATATCGGAAGGTAAACTTTTTTTTTTCATTTCACAACAATGTTGGCGATGCGATCATTTACCTGCTAATTTTTCACATTTTTTTTGAACTGCCCGGTTATTGTTAAATACTGGGAGGAGGTGATTACTATTATATTGATTCCATTGCTGAGATTTCCTTGACATCCTCGGTGGGTCTATGTCTATTGGGGTTAGTGGAGGAGTTGGTTCCTACAGTGGCAAGGAGGACCATGCTTAATTTACTTATCTTCAAGGCCATAATCATGTCATGGAAGAAGTCTACCCCTCCTTCCCTCAACTTTTGGAAGCATTTGGTTAATGTCAATCTGCCCCTGTATAAAGATACCTATGTTGATAGGGGATGCCCAAAGGAATATGACAAAATCTGGACCAAATGGTTGGCTGACCCATCTACAACCTCTATGCTAGGCAATTCATGATCTTCTGCTATTTTCTATTCTGAACTGTGTATAATTGAGATGTAAGGTGACACTGGGGAAATTCATCCTATACTAGCTACACTGGTATTCATGCAAAAACATTTTTAAGGCTTGAACCATACCTAGATCTATCTTGGTCGCCTAGAACCTGAAGGTATTCCATGTGGTATTTGAGACCCCTGCGTGGGCGACTGTTTTGTTCTGTTGTATGCTTACTTATGTGAAATACTAATGAAAAAGATATTTAAAAAAAACATTTTTTTTCAAAATGGTCGCTTTTTTTGTTTATAGTGCAAAAAATAAAAAACTCAGAGGCGATAAAATACCACCAAAAGACAGCTCTATTTGTGGGGAAAATATTGCATGACCACGCAATTGTCAGTTAAAGTAACGCAGCACCATATAGCAAAAAAATTGCCTGGTCCTCAGGGGGTAAATCTTCCGGAGCTGAAGTGATTAAATAAAATTCTTGTGGCATGCTCTAAACTTGCACATCAATGGCTTAACTGTAGGATGAACACCAGAAAAAAGGGACATTAAAAAGAAAAACTATTGCTATTAAATGACAGTTCCTTCCCCACCGGCTTCTGTTTGTAGAAACCAGATCCCATTGGCAAGGCATCTTGTTCACATGTTAATGGGGAAAAATACCTCATCCCTACACCCCTGGCTTGGTGGATGTGGGGGTTTGCAGAGGGGGGACTTATCATAATCTCTTGAAGATACCCCCCCCCCTCCACCCCATGGTACTCATTCACACAAAAAGTTAAATAAATAAAATAATACATAACCACACAGACACCATGAAAAAGTATTTTATTCAACAAAATAAATCAATAATCATTGCCCCTCAATTCAAATCCAAAGCCAATCATGTTATCCAGTGGTGTAGATCTATCATCAATCAATGAGCGATGCCCCGACAACCGAAGCTACAAAGATATTCTCCCATCACACTCCAACTTCAAGCTACAGTTCCCTGGCTGACTGTTGAATGTCAACAAACCATTCGGGTATGCTGGGTGACTTTATTGACATCACTTAGCATAACCGCCAGCTTGTTTACAATGTAAAACAAGTCAGTGGGTGGGAAGCTGTCATTTAGTGGTTGTAGTTACGGTTACTTAGTCATTGTCATATCAATCTATAGGTAATAAAAATACGAGAAGCGTGTTTGATCAGGATTAATAGTTACAGTAGCTTGATAACTGACATACGTCTATTGACAAAATAAAGGTTAAGAAATAAGTGTACAATTAAGGAAACTCTTGTTAACCCTTGAGAAAACTCTAAAAATATTTATAAAGTGTGGTCTGATTTCATAAAATAAAAAATAAGATAAACGCCTGCATCAACTTACTAAGCGTGTTAAGTATTATTATTTAACCACTTCGGCCCCGGAATGATTTGCCCCCTTAACAACCAGGCCATTTTGTGTGATACGTCTCTGCGTCACTTTAACTGATAATTCAATTAAGTGGTCATGCGACGTTGTACCCAAACACAATTGACGTCTTTTTTTCCCACAAATAGAGCTTTCTGTTGTTGGTATTTGATCACCTCGTTTTATTTTTTTTGTGCTATAAACAAAGAGAGACAATTTTGAAAAAAAATATATATTTTTTTACTTTTTACAATAATACCTATCCAAAAAAAATATATTAAAAAAATGTATTCATCAGTTTAGGCTGATATTTATTATTCTACATATTTTTAGTAAATAAAATCGCAATAGGCTTATATCCACTTGCCGACCGGCGTCTGACGGCGACAGAGTGGCTCGATATCGCAAACCACCATCATATGATGGCAGCTGCGAGATCCCGCACTGTGAGCGTGCGCGCTGCCGGAGGCATGCTCGCGCGCTCACTGTGTTCCGGGGGGGCCAGGGAGCTGGTAAGGCGGACTCGATCACCACCGGTTACCCGCTATGGCCCCCCCACAGTGAGAGAATGGAGGTCTGTGTCAGTAAACACGGATCTCCGTTCTCATAGAGGGGGAAGGGCTGTGATCACAGGCTTCCTGTATATGGAAGCCGTGATCACTCCCCTCCCCCTGCTAGCCCAGCACCAATACAGTTAGAACACACTGAGGGAACACAGTTAACCCTTAGAGTGCCCCCTTCAGGTTAACCCCTTCACTGCCAATGGCATTTACACAGTAATCAGTGCATTTTTATAGCACTGATCGCTGTATAAATGCCAATGGTCCCAAAAAAGTGTCAAAATGGTCCGACATGTCCGCTGTAATATTGCAGTACTGCTAAAAATCGCAGATCGCCGCCATTACTAGTAAAAAATAAAAAAAAATAAAAACCCCAGAAATTAATTCTCATCATCCGTAAACGCGGCAACTTTCGCGCAAACCAATCAATAAACGCCAATTGCGATTTTTTTTTTTCACCAAAAATATGAGGAAGAATATAAATCAGCCAAGACCGATGAAAAAAATGTTTTTTTGCATTTTTTTTTTTTGATTTGTATTTTAGCAAACAATAAGAAATTCGTTTTTTTTTTTTTTGCAAAATTGTCACTCTTCATTTGTTTATAGCGGCGATCAGAAATGACGCAAAGGGGGTCAAATACCACCAAAAGAAAGCTCTATTTGTGGGAAAAAAAGGACGCACATTTTGTTTGGGTACAACGTCGCATGACCGCGCAATTGTCAGTCAAAGTGACGCAGTGCCAAATCGCAAGTGCTCTGGTCCTAAAGTGTGAAATCCTTCCGGGGCTGAAGTGGATATTGATTAGGTTGCGCAAAAGATATCACATCTACAAAATAGGGGATATATTTATGGCATTTTTATTTTTTACTAGTAATGGCGGCAATCAGTGATTTTTAAGCAGGACTGCGACATTGTGGCGGACAGATCAGACACTTTTGACACTTTTTTTGGGACCAATGACATTTATACAGCAATCAGAGCTAAAAATAGTCACTGATTACTGTATAAATGTCACTGGCAGGGAAAGGGTTAAACTCTAGGGGAGCGATCAAGGGGTTAACTGTGTTCCCTAGGTGTAGTCTAACTGTGTGGGGGCTGGGTTGGCAGGGACATGACAGATCTCACTGTTCCCGATCACTGGGAACAGTAGATCTAAGTCATGTCCCTTGACAGAACGGGGATCTGCCTTGTTTATCCTCGTTTTGCCTCTGTAAAAGGCAATCGCGGGTTGTCGGTGGACATTGAGTCTGCCCGACCTGCGGGCATGCTCAAGCAGCGTGCAGCTGACGCGGCACACTCCCGCCCGCAACTGCACCTGCACGAGCCACCGTACAGCTATGGCAATTCGGCTGCTGGTCGGCAAGCGGTTAAAATGACTGTAAAGTTTAACTTTTTTAAAATAACAAACATGTTATACTTACCTGCTCTGAGAAGTAGAATTGCACAGAGTGGCCGGATCCTCCTCATCTGAGGTCCCCCCACTGTTGTTTCTGGCTCCTCCTCTTTTTGATGTGCCACCATAGGAAACCACTTCCAATTGAGGCACACCTGGGGGCTCGATCCTGAGCCATGCAGCCTTTGTCCCTAGACAAAGACAGAATGGCTTGGCCCCACCCCCCTGCTCCTTCATCACAGATGTGACAGACAACAGCATTAGCCAATGGCTCCCACTGCCTCAGCAAAGCCTGTGAGAGCAGGGAGAGAGGACAGAGGGGCACAGAACTGGATTGAGTGAGGGCTCAGGTAAGTATAAGAGAGAGTGAGAGGGGCGATATTATTACCTAAATATTTTTTACCTTAATTCAGAGAATGCATTAAGGTAAAAACATATTTAGGCTTTAGAACCCCTATTTCACATTTTCACAGTTCTTACAATAAAGATAAAGATTAGATTTATTTTCTTCCAACTGCAAGGAATGTCTTTGCGTCTTTTCTATATGTGCCATTTATATATTTATAAAAGGTGATCATACCCAACTTTGTTGTTACTTTTCCAGGGTAGATAAATACATTTCAGTAAAACTGGGCATACACGTTTCCTTTTGTTCAGCCCTGTAGGAATCACTTGATTTCCACATCTATGCTTAACAGTGTGGATAGGCAAACCTGCAGTAATTGCAGTAGTGTATGAAAACAAATTTATTAAACAAGATTAAAACTACTCACAATGGTAGTGTGCAGGTGCGCATTGCAGTGTCAGCCACTGCTGGCTATAGTTGTCCTTGGTCTGTCTGGAATGGCTGCTGGGATGAGGTCCTGGTCTGCCTGGCGGTGGTGGGCTGGGGGGCGGCGTTGGTGGTTCCCGGCATCTCCTCCTCTGGCTCCGGTGGATTTTGGCGCGAACGACCGTTCAGGCGTTCGTTCGGTCCGTGCAGGGCAGATGCAGGTGGTCCTCTTCGTCCAATGGGCAGCTGGAAACGGCGACGCTTTGCGGGGCTCCACCCCTTCTTCAGGCCGTGAATGTTTGTCAATGGTGGTGGGGGGATTTTAAGGAGTACAAGGTGGGAGGGGTTAATGTTCAAGCTCCACCTCATTGGATGTAACTGTTTGTAAGTGCCGGACTTCTTCCCCACCTCGGGGCGTTTCGCAGCGGCAAAGGTCGACGGGTAACCTGCTTCTCCTGGTGGACGTAGACGGGACGTGCCTGGCTTGCTTGCGGACTTGCCAGCAAGCGCGGTTTTAGGTGGCCTCGGTCTCCTCCTCTACGGCCCTTGGTGGTTGCGGCGGGGGGTCGGGTGGTGGCGGTCCGTCTGGTCCTGGAGTAGGGTCGTCGGTAAGGTCTGTCTGGTTCCTGTTGATATCGGTCGTCACCGACTGTGACGTTACGCGTGGACGTGTGATGGTAACACTCATCAAAAT
>BLSH010297005.1:59975-71670 GCA_018402905.1 Glandirana rugosa
TTTAAAGAATGACAAACGATTTTATGTTTAGTTTTTTTTTTTTTATTATTTTTTTTTGTAAAAAAAAGTAGCCAGAACCGACTAAATATAAGAAGGAGTATAAAAACCATATTTTTTTAGCGTTAACGGTAAATAACTAACCAAACGCGCTTTCAGCGGCGCAAATGCCTACTACTCTTAAGTAAAGACCCCAAAAATAAATAAAAAATAAAAAATGATCATTACCGCTAGACGCTAAAAATCGTCATGACGCTATAACGTCGTCTGTACAGCCTGGTAAAAATGTGAAAAAACCCTGGTAACCGTAAATTTCACTGCCAATGGCATTTACACAGTAATCAGTGCATTTTTATAGCACTGATCGCTGTATAAATGCCAATGGTCCCAAAAAAGTGTAAAAATGGTCCGACATGTCTGCTGCAATATCGCAGTACTGCTAAAAATCGCAGATCGCCATTACTAGTAAAAAATAAAAAATAAATAAAAACCCCAGAAATGAATTCTCATCATCCGTAAACGCGGCGACTTTCGCGCAAACCAATCAATAAATGGCAATTGCGATTTTTTTATACCAAAAATATGAGGAAGAATATAAATCAGCCAAGACCGATGAAAAAAAATGTTTTTTTTTATTATTTTTTTTTTTTTGATTTGTATTTTAGCAAACAGTAAGAAATTTGTTTTTGTTTTTTTTTTTTTTGCAAAATTGTCGCTCTTCATTTGTTTATAGCGGCGATCAGAAATGACGCAAAGGGGGTCAAATACCACTAAAAGAAAGCTCTATTTGTGGGAAAAAAAGGACGCAAATTTTGTTTGGGTACAACGTCGCATGACCGCGCAATTGTCAGTCAAAGTGACGCAGTGCCGTATCGCAAGTGCTCTGGTCCTAAAGTGTGAAATCCTTCCGGGGCTGAAGTGGATATTGATTGGGTTGCGCAAAAGTTATCACATCTACGAAATAGGGGATATATTTATAGCATTTTTATTTTTATTTTTTACTAGTAATGGCAGCAATCAGTGGTTTTTAGCGGGACTGCGACATTGTGGCGGACAGATCAGACACTTTTGACACTTTTTTTGGGACCAATGACATTTACACAGCAATCAGAGCTAAAAATAGTCACTGATTACTGTACAAATGTCACTGGCAGGGAAAGGGTTAAACTCTAGGGGAGCGATCAAGGGGTTAACTGTGTTCCCTAGGTGTAGTCTAACTGTGTGGGGGCTGGGTTGGCAGGGACATGACAGATCTCACTGTTCCTGATCACTGGGAACAGTAGATCTCTGTCATGTCCCTTGACAGAACGGGGATCTGCCTTGTTTATCCTCGTTCTGCCTCTGTAGAAGGCAATCGCGGGTTGTCGGTGGACATTGAGTCTGCTCGACCTGCGGGCATGCTCAAGCAGCGTGCAGCGGACGCGGCACACTCCCGCCCGCAACTGCACCTGCACGAGCCACCGTACAGCTATGGCAATTCGGCTGCTGGTCGGCAAGCGGTTAAAGTGACTGTAAAGTTTAACTTTTTTAAAATAACAAACATGTTATACTTACCTGCTCTGAGAAGTAGAATTGCACAGAGTGGCCCGATCCTCCTCATCTGAGGTCCCCCCACTGTTGTTTCTGGCTCCTCCTCTTCTTGATGTGCCACCATAGGAAACCACTTCCAATTGAGGCACACCTGGGGGCTCGATCCTGAGCCATGCAGCCTTTGCCCCTAGACACAGACAGAATGGCTTGGCCCCACCCCCCGCTCCTTCATCACAGATGTGACAGACAACAGCATTAGCCAATGGCTCCTACTGCCTCAGCAAAGCTTGTGAGAGCAGGAAAGTATAAGAGAGAGTGAGAGGGGCGATATTGTTACCTAAATATTTTTTACCTTAATTCAGAAAATGCATTAAGGTAAAAACCTGTTTAGGCTTTAGAACCACTTTAAGAAATCCAATCACATGCTATTCTTTAAAGAAAGTCTTAAATCTGTTTTTGAAGGAGTCTATGATATACTACTAGAATCAGTTTCTGTGGAAGACTATTTCACATTTTCACAGTTCTTACAATAAAGATAAAGATTAAATTTATTTTCTTCCAACTGCAAGGAATGTCTTTGCGTCTTTTCTATATGTGCCATTTATATATTTATAAAAGGTGATCATACCCAACTTTATTGTTACTTTTCCAGGGTAGATAAATGCATTTCAGTAAAACTGGGCATACACATTTCCTTTTGTTCAGCCCTGTAGGAATCACTTGATTTCCACATCTATGCTTAACAGTGTGGATGGGCAAACCTGCAGTGATGGCTATGGTATTTTGACAGCCAGCACCTGCAGTTGTCAGAATACTCAATCTGTACCTGCCTGAATTTTCTGCGGAGCTTCTTTGACAAAAAGTCAATTTTTCTCAGCTATGTGGTACTAACATGGCCTCCCGAAGAATAATATTTTATCACTGTATGTCTTTTCTCATGATCCTCCATATTCTTTTACACTCAGTTACACTTTTTTCATTTGTTGTCACTTCCACAGGACGAGGGTGCATTTCCCTTTACTCCAAGGCCAACCCAATGGTATAAAACGTAACCTTTCTTAAGGACTTTTTAATAGTAAAATGTATATATGACTGTGTGTGTTTATTGACTTAAGGGGAGGGTCTGGACTCTATAGAGATATGAAAATGGTCAGTATTGGTCAGAGCAAAAAAAGGAAAGAAGAAGAAAGGGAATCTCCCTTCTCTGTGCTGCTATGCAGCCACTTTAAAAAGTCACATGGGGTATTTCTATCAAGCTTCTTCACAATATTCATGGTCTTATTTACCATATAAAGAAGCAGTGTCCACCTTAATCATGGCAATTGTAACAGTGGCTCAGGAACCTCTTTAAAGTAATATATATATATATATATATCTCAAGCAACAGAGGTAAACTAAAAAAACAGACCTCAATATTTGCTATACTCCCTCAGTATATATACCTAGGGTTCAACAAAACTAGCTCAAAGAATCTATGCAAAAAGTGGCTGTACTTCCTCTACTTATTCCATCCTTATATGCTGACCATAAATCAAGAACTGCGCTATATTTCTAGTAAACCTCAACTTCTTCCCCAATAAACCATGTGCTGTGTAGCAGCACAGAGAAAGGTATTTCTTTCTTCTTCTTTCCTTATTATTGCTCTGACCAATACTGGCCATATTCATATTTCTTTAAAGCCCTGATCATTCCCTAAACAAACACAGTCATATATACATATATACATATATATATATATATATATATATATACATTTTATTATTAAAAAGTTCTTAATAAAGGTTACTTGTTTTACCATTGGCTTTGGAGCATAGGGAAACGCGCCTTTGTTAATGTATTATTTTGTTTCATCCCTTGATACACAAGGGTCTCCTGATGAAGCAGTAAATGTGAAATGCATTGGGATCTAGGAACACTGTTCTGCGTTATTGACCTTCCATGTATATCCATCAGTTAACAAACCATGTCTTTTATGAATATGTGGCACGTATGATATATCAATATATGGTAAAAAAAAGAGCATTGCAGGATTGAGTGCCTCTTTCAGGGTTGGTGTTTGATTTTATTTACTTTATTTGTTTTCATTAAATATTTTTAATTCATGTACCAATTCAATTTTGTAAGCTTTACTAAACGAGGTTGCGTATCTTTACTTATTGGGATTATGTATGGCACTCAAAAGTCCCTTCTTCCCTTCTTTTTATTTTTTCTGAATTTTGCACTCAGTGGCAACTTTCTGATGCACATTGATCATGTACTTGGCAGGACTAACTTCTGACTTCAGGACAAACTAATCTTAGTAATGTACTGAGTCTTATTCTTTGGAGATTTTATCTCCTGCTGACTTAATAGCATCATGCAGTTCCTGCAGATTTGTTGACCACATATTTATACAGTAAAACTCTCTTTATACCTTATACCAAAGGTTTCACACTTTGAATTCCTGATCCCATCAAAATATTATTACATATTGCATCAGAATTGTGGATTTCCCAGACCAGGCAACATATTTTCAATCTTTTCAGTCCAGGTTTGGTAATCCTGAGTTCATGATAGCCTATTTTTTTGTTTCCAATAGTTTTTATTGGTAAATTTCAGGTAATGCATATCAAACACATATAAATGTTTAATAGATGAGGGAGGCCTGAGAGTAGGCCTTTACATCTACCCCCTTAAGTAGAGGAATTCCCAGACTCGAGATAACCAGTCTGGGGGTGTAGTCAAAGAAGAAAAAAGAAAAGAAGAAGGAAAAGAAAAAAGAAAGTAAATTGTTTGGTGCAATCACAATACTTGAAACTTCCTGCACCTTCAGACTCTACAAATGCCCTACCAGATAGTTAATCCAAGTCTCCCACATCTTTTCAGACTGTGGAATTTTATCATTGATGATGGCTGAGAGTTTCTCATTGATCATTATTCAGGAAAACTTGGTCTTAATCAGGTCAAAAGGTACCGTGCAGGGTTTCCATGATTTAGCTATTGTGATGCGGGCGACAAAAGAGATCAGTTTTCTTGCACATCGCGGAGCTTTTAAAATTGGACAGTAAGGCCTCTTGTGGATTTTTTTTAAGGTTTGAACTCATTAATGAGTAGAGAAAATTGTAGACCCTAATCCAGAATCTATGGACTTTCAGGCATACCCACCAAATATGGAGGAACAAACCATCTTGGGAAAAGCCTCTAAAGCAGCATGAGGAGGTTCCCTGGATGTAGGAGGCCAATCTATTTTTTTCTCTTCTTGACTGACAAGACTAGAACCTGGTGTGGCCTCTTGCTGCTTTAAAGTAGAATGCTAAGAAAAAAATATTTTTTGCCATGTGCTGAGTCCAGCTTAGTGACCGTTTATTCTTGGTATATACTGTTTGGAATGATACAATTCTTCATTGTTTTATGCAGAATTCCACCTTCAACTTTAATCTCCTGGCTCAGCTGATTTGAGTTCCACAACTCATACAGTGATGATAGAGGGTCACTCAGACTTCAACTCATTCATGCAGAAAACTCCTTGAAATATTTTCACTTAACCTCTTCAGCCCCGCAAGGATTTCCCACGTTAGGACCAGAGCACTTTTTGCGATCCGGCACTGCGTCACTTTAACTGACAATTGTGCAGTCTTGCGACGTTGTACCCAAATTAAATTTGCGTCCTTTTATTCCCACAAATAGAGCTTTCTTTTGGTGGTATTTGATCACCTCTGCATCATTTCTGACATCATCACCGCTATAAACAAAAAAATAGCGACAATTTTGCAAAAAAAACAATATTTCTTACTTTTTGCTAAATACAAATCCAAAAAAAATATAAAAAAACGAATTTATTCATCTATTTTGGCCAATTTATATTCTTCCTCATATTTTTGGTTAAAAAAATTGCAATCGGCGTTTATTGATTGGTTTGCGCAAAGTGTTGCCGTGTTTACAAACCATGAGAATTAATTTCTGGTGTTTTTACTAATTGTTTTTTTTTTTTACTGGTAATGGCAGCGATCTGTGATTTTTATCGTGACTTTGATATTGGGGATGGACATGTCGGACATTTTTGACTCTTTTTTGGGACCAATGACATTTATACAGCAATCAGAAATTTAAATATCCACTGATTACTGTATAAATGTCATTGGCAGTGAAGGGGTTAACCTGAGGGCGCTCTAGTGGTTAACTGTGTTACCTGGGCATGTTCTAAGTGTGAGGGGGCTGAGCTGTCAGGGGCATAAGAGATCTAACTGATTCCAGTGACAGGGATCAGTAGATCTCTTAGATGCTGCCTGACAGCGCGGGGAACCATTGTGTTTACATCGGTGGTTCCCCGTTTTTCTTCTGTTGTAAGCAATCGTGGCTCATCGGTGGATATTGGGTCCGCCCGAGCTACGGGCACACTCCTGCAGAGTGAGTCCGCCCACTAGTCGCGCTTGCGCGAGTCGCTGTTTAAAGACAGCGATTCACAGGACGCGAGCTGGTTGGGAAACGGTTAATATAAGGCTTTATCTTAATAGATTTAATTAGATTCTTTCATTCATCAGTCCTCCTTTTGTCCATCCAGAGATGAACCTTTATTTAGTGAAAGAAAATATAAGACTTTTTCTAAATGGAGGAGTAGAGGAATTAGTGACCCCCTATCATCACTATGACAACATTATCAGTGTAACAGCAGCTGAGCTGGAAGATCAAAGCTGACAGGGGAATATGGTACAACATGTAAAACAAGATATTTTAGCATCCCCAACAACCCTCAGGGCATAGTATACCAAGAATGGGCCCAGCACACAGCAAAAAATAGATTTTTCCTTGGGGTGTATCTTTAAAGTGGGCTTTCCCCTGAACCATCACAAAAAAAGTAAGGCCATCATGCAAAAGGTTGTGAAAAGACATGACAAAATAAATATACTTACTTTTTCTTTCAGGTTTTCTTACCAATATTTTTTCTTTTCTTCATTCTAGATGTGACCTCCCAGGTGGCTATTTTAAGAATGGGCGGAGGATTAAATCTCCCCTTTCTTTCTGGCTTTCTAACCTGCACCCCTTGTTTATGTGACTCTAGACATCATCTTAGTTATATAGTTACATTGTTCATTTTCTACATTGTAGAAAAGGTTGGAAAAAGACACAGGTCCAATTGGGCCAACCACTGTATGCAGTTTGTCAGTTTGTGTATTTGCCAGTATGTATTGTATATCCCTGTATATTGCATTGATTGAGGAAGACATCTAGAAGTTTTTTGAATTTGTCAGTACTCTCGGTTAATACCACTACTTGTGGAAGAAAGTTCCCTATCTTTTGCTACTCTGACCATAAAGAGTCATTTCAGGTTAAACTTCTATTTCTCCAACCTTAAATTCTGACCATGTTGGCTCTCTCTGATTGGGAGAGCCAACCTTATGAAAATGGTCCCTATGCCTAAACTTCTTTATTTGTTGTTCAATACCCCAGTAGTGATTCCCTTATACGTTTTTAGAGTAGTTAATACACTTTTTTGGGCCCTGCTCTGGATGGATAAGTCTCCGAGGATTAAGCTTGAGCAGCTTCAGAAGTCTAAGGATGCGGGTGGTTTGCCTTACCAAATCCATGGCTCTACTATTTGGCCTCCCAAGTGCAACATCTTATTGGGGCGTTTAATGGTGGCTCAAATACTAGCTCCTCCCTGTCCCCCTCCACCATTTCCATTATGAGACACCATATGGAAATGCAGGATGTACTTGGAGCCCTGGAATCTGCTTGTTTTAACTCTTCAAACAGACTTTACCCAACATATTCTTTGATACCGAAAGTCTGGTCGAAGGTTCATGCACTGCTAGGTGTTATGGATTTCACGACTTACAGCCCACTCTGGCACAACCCTGGGTATGAGGAACTGTCAAAGCTCACGTGTGTGGGATCGTGGAAGATTTTTCATAATGCAGTTCTTTGCTCATTTGAGGACTTAAGAATCGACTTCCACCTCCCATCCACGATGGGATTTCACTATCTTCAGCTTCGACATGCAATTCATGCCCAAGGTTTGGCCATGGACTGGACTTTATCCCCCACACCAGTGTTCAGGTATGTTCAATCAGTGGTAGACACTAAAGGCTTCATCTCCACATGTTATGGCATGCTACTGCCTCTACCTAGATGGTCACCCTAGTAATGGCAAGGACAAGTGAGAGAGAGATGTGGGTTCACTGGAGGAGGAACTTTGGGACAATGCCCTTCAGTCTATCCTCCATAGCTCTCTCAATAACGCCCTAAGGCTCCCACAGCCCTTTATTGTGTTCAGGGTCCACTACACTCCTCTCAAACTGCACCACATGGGTTTAATGCAGTCCCCTCTATGCGCTAGATGCAACTTGGTGGCTGGAGACCTTGTCCATCTGTAAATGCCCCAAGTTGCATCATTACTGGGGTGCAGTGACGGATACCATAAACTCAGTATTTCACATCACAGTTCCCCTTAAACCCACCAGGTGTATCTTGGGTATCTTAGATGACTTTCAATTAACGGAATTTTAGCAAATTGCAATCAATAGAGCCCTTTTCCAGGCTCTTAAACTCATCCTGCAGTTGTGGAAGACAGATAGGGCACCTACTCATAAAGAGTGGATATACAACATGGGCTGTACTCTTAAACTGGAGAAGGTAATCTTTCAACATAGAGGGAGTCCACACGAGTTTGATCCCCTGTGGGGCGATTGGCTAGTGGTACTGGGACTCGCCCCCACTGAACTGGTGATGGACAGGATATTGGGTTAATTTGTATATCTTTGTGAGGCATGCATGATAAGTAACTTACATAGAATGTCTCCCTGACTATTTCCTGTTAAGTGAATAATTGGGCTTAAAGTTCAGAGAGGAGCCCTGTCTGTACTTGTTGTATTATGCTACGCTATCCACTATGTAACTGTAGGTTCTGGAGACCAATTAATGGCTGTTTTGTGTTTGTATTTGAGTTGTATGACTACTTAAATCTAATAAAAACCTATTCTTGTTTAAAAAAGAAAATTCTGGCCATGTGTCCTCATTGGGGAACTAAGATTACAGAAGCTGTTATCGACTTTATAGCCATTGTGGACTAATTTGTAGATAGTAATTATGTCTCCTTCTCTCTAATGTAAAAAAAGTTTAACTTACTTAACTGTGCCTCTAAGTTGATGTCTTCCATTGCCTTTTGCTGGGCTCTTTCCAATTCTAGAACAATATTTTTGTTGATCGGTGACCTGCATACTCAAGATGAAGCTCGACCAGTGTTTCTAAAACAAGAAAGAACTGCCTTTGCCATAAATATTGCAAAATATTGTAGCATGTACATGAGGTTTTCCAGGAAGGCACTGGATGAAGTAACCTTCCCAGGATGCATCTGAGAGATCCTAGTTACATCACTAGTGTCTCTAAACACCAAGAAAAGCAATATAGGTAAATGTAAATAGCAACCAAATGCCGTTTTCACCATAGAAACTAAGATGATTTGATATCAGAATGCAGCTTAAATGCAACATTGATTTTTTTCAAGCCCATATCCTTTAAGGTTTCGTGAGCTGTGCTGTCTGAGATGCTGTTATACAAATTGCTGTGGACTTCGTGCCAACTTGAACAAGTCTTGACACTTTTCTTTGACCTGTCAGCTTTCAACTACAGTTCTTTGGACATTTTATGGTTTTCTTATGACATTTCATGGTTTTCTCTGCATTCTCTGTAATGTTAAACACCAATTATATGTAAGCCAAATATGTCTCTATACCCCCTTTGCTAGACTATCAAGATACAGTTACTGACAATGTTACTCGCATGTCATCCGACACATCAAGTTGATGTAGCTACTTTGATTTCAGGTTCAATAATGCATGTTTCTTTTTTTTTTTTTTTTTTAATTATTTAGAGATTTTAGCCCATACCATCCTCACTTGGCACCCTTACCCTCAAGGGGAATAAAAACATAATTAAGCTGTACTGTTTAAGTGCATTCCACAAAATCAGAATAGTCTCTGCTTCAACTGGCATTGCAGTAGATCATCAAATTTTCATATACTAAATTTTCTTTGCCTTAAATGCCTTCAGTTTGTCAGTTTCATGACAGGTTTAACTCATCTGCAACAAGTACAATCTGTTGAGTTATTCTGACAAAAATATTGCCTATTAACACATGCTAAAGATACATTTTTAGAATGTATCTCATAAAGCCTATTACATTTTGCTAAAATGCTAGGATGCTAAAATAAATCTAGTATATTTTTAAGTTCTGAATCTGAATACTTGCTAAGTTATGGAAAGATAATAAACTATCTCCTACAAGAAGACAGTGAGTTCAATTATAGAAATGAGCTGCTATTGATATAGTTCGAAAACTGTAATTTAATACCGCTCTTCAAACGGTTATTAAGAATAATAAAATTCAAAACCAATCTGCATCTGAAAAAATATTGTATTTTATTAGCTTATATTTTTCCATGGTGTCTCCCAAGTGCTGACTGCACAGCCATAGATCAAGTCCTTCTTATTTTCTTTAATATCTTCCCTTTTTTTCTTGCAAAATAATTTTTAATAATTAATCCAGATCCAGCTATGACATGTAAGCCTTTATTTATCAAAAGAAGTAAGCCAGACTCTGACCACAACATATTTAACCTCTTCAGATCTGCGCTATAGCCGATTGATGGCTACAGCGCGGATCTACTTTGCCGGGGCACCGTCAATTGACGTCCGCCCCTTTGCACTCTCCCTGCACCCTCGCAACCACCAGTGGTGCGCTATCACTCCTGCTGCATGCTCCTTGAGCGTGCCCGCGGCCCGGATAGACTCGATGTCCGAGACCCGCAATCGTCTTACAGAGAGCCAGAATGGGAAACCGCCGATGTAAACACTCCTGTGAGGGGGGACATGACAGATCTACTGATCCCTGTGATCGGGATCAGTTAGATCTGTTATGTCCCTGCCAGCCCAGCCCCCACACATCGAGGGAACACAGTTAACCCCTAGATCGCCCCCTTAGTGTTTACCCCTTCCCTGCCAGTGACATTTATACAGTAATCAGTGGCTATTTTTAGATCTGATCGCTGTATAAATGTCATTGGTCCCAAAAAAAGTGTAAAAAATGTCTGACATGTCCCGATAAAAATCGCAGATTGCCGCCATTACTAGTAAAAAAAAATAAAAAAGCAATAAATCCATTCCCATAGTTTGTAGACGCTATAACTTTTGCGCAACCCAATCAATATACGCCTATTGCGATTATTTTTAAACCAAAAATATATAGAAGAATATATATCGGCCTAAACTGATGAATAAATTAGTTTTTTTGGGTTTTTTTTGGACATGTATTATAGCAAAAAGTAAAAAATATTGTTCTTTTTTCAAAATTGTCACTCTTTTTTTGCTTATAGCGCACAAAATAAAAGCCGCAGAGGTGATCAAATACCACCAAAAGAAAGCTCTATTTGTGGGAAAATAAGAACATCAATTTCGTTTGGGTACAACATTGCACAACCGCGCAATTGTCATTCAAAGAGTGACAGCACTGAAAATTGGCCTGGGCAGGAGGGGGGTTTAAGTGTCCAGTAATCAAGTGATTAAAGTCTTTGAATCCTTTTGGAGGTGCTTATGCACTATAAGCCATCTACATTTTGAATTATGGAATCTTCTTCTGTGAATACTTAAAATGATTAGAACTCTACTTTTTAAAAAAATGTTTTGCATTAGACATCAATTGTTCAGCATAAAACACTTGAGCAACCAGATTCTGGAACATCCCAAATCTGGAGGATTTGTGCATGGAAACCAACCGGCTTCTTTCTTCAACTTATTCAGTTAAGCTTTGGTAAATGAAAAATTGGAGCTGATTGGCTGCCCTGCACAGCTGATTCAGATGCTAGAGTTGAGCAGACACCTGGATGTTCGGGTTTGGCCGAACTTTGCGAAAAAGTCCAGGTTCGGTACCGAACTTGACCCGAACTTGACCCCGGACCCCAAACCCCATTGAAGTCAATGGGGACCCAAACTTTTCGGCACAAAAATGGCTGTAAAAAAGTCCTGGCAAGTGCTAGAGGGTTGCAAAAGCAGTAGGCGATGATTTTAGAACAATAATCTGTCCCTTACAGCAACAGCAGGAACCTGACCCTATAGAACTAGGAGATGATTTTAGAACAATAATCTGTCCCTTTTCCCTGTCTAATAACAAGATTTTAGTAGAGGATCAAGATAT
>BLSH010297005.1:71757-86850 GCA_018402905.1 Glandirana rugosa
TGATCATACATCTCAGATGACGAAACTCCCTGTCTAATAACAAGATTTTAGTATCCCTTACAGCAACAGCAGGAACCTGACCCTATAGAACTAGGAGATGATTTTAGAACAATAATCTGTCCCTCAAAGCAGTAGACTCTACATACTAGTCCAGTATCAGATCGTTCTGTAATGCAGGATGAGATGTTATTAGATCTGCAATCTGTCCCTAAAAGCAGGAGTAGTAAACTCTACCTAGTCCAGAATCAGATCATTCTGTAATGCAGGATGAGATCTGCAATCTGTCCCTCAAAGCAGTAGTAGTAGTAATATCTATCTAGTCCAGAATCAGATCGTTCTGTAATGCAGGATGAGATGTTATTATATCTGCAATCTGTCCCTCACAGCGCCGGCAGCATCCTCTCCCTACACTAGCCTGAGAGCATGTGACATGCAGCACTACATGACTCCAGCTTATACAGAGGCTGGGTCACATGATGCACTGGCCAATCACAGTCATGCCATTAGTAGGCATGGCTGTAATGGCTTCTAAGGGCAAACCAGTGAAACGCTTGTTGATTGGCTAACCTGCAGCTATTCAACAGGCGGGATCAAATACCCGAACCCCAAACTTTTTTTCAAATGTCCGGGTTTGGGTCCGAGTCACGGACACCCCAAAGTTCGGTACGGACCCGAACTTTTCAGTTCGGATTCACTCAACTCTAGATGCTAGCTTCCCCAATTTTGTATTGATACACAAGTACTCCAAGCTCTACACATTGTCCCATTTCTTCCTTCTTCTGAAAATCAGATGCTGCAGCCAGGAAAGGCTGAGATGTAGGTGACACTCTGTGGGTGAATGCAGGCTTGGTCACCAAGCGGCAACTGATTCCTATTTATTGAATTCTACATTGTGCCACTTGAGTCTGCTAAACAGATCAGTGACCATACTTGTTATCAATTAACATGGCTTAGGCTGCCCATGAACAACATAAAATGGGCATTTGGACAGGTGTACAGACTAGAGAATGTATACTGTTTTTGTACATAATATCTTTCTTTATTATAGCCAGGAGTAAAAAAAGTACATAAAAAAAAGGTTTGTTGTGTTTTATACAGGTAAATAAAAAATATTGTCTATAAATTATTAGCATTTTCCTTTTTAGCCAGCAAGTGGAGCTCTAGACTTCTTTTTTCCCATTTTCCAGGCCATTCTTTGCAGCTATGTTGAAAGACACTTATTGAATACAAATATCAACGCCTCAAGCTAACATTTACATTCACAGCCGAATAAGTCAATAAGTCAGAGCAATGGCTCATCTTGCCTCATCCCGCCTTGCTACCTGTTCTGTTTAAGACAGGATATACAGAGCAGATTTTCATTCAGAGATAGTATGGCAAATGCTTTCTGTTAACCCGCTCTTTAGAGCATAAATTATTTAATTCAAACATGTCTTCTAACTAGTTTAAAAAAATGATGTAAAACATGAGTTGAAAATGCATAAAATTTAAAAACAAACAAAATAAATTTGACCCCAGTCTATAACTGTTTAATCTAGACTATAAAGTGATAACATAAGCATTGTAAGTGTTTGTAGAGATTTTCTTCCCTAAGGCTGCTTTCACACTGAGGCGTTTTACAGACGCTATTTGGCTAAAAATAGCGTCTGTAAAGCGCCTCAAAAGTCCCCCCCAATCCACCCCAATGTGAAAGCCCTGAGTGCTTTCACACTGGGGCGGTGCGCTAGCAGGACGTTACAAAAAGTCCTGCAAGCAGCATCTTTGGGGCGGTGAGGGGAGTGGTAATATAACGCTCCTCTACCGCCCCTGCCATTGAAATGAATGTGGGGGGTTAAAAGTGCGGCGCTCCCACCCGCATAGCAGAGCCCTATCGTTGGTAAAACTCTGCTAAAACTAGTGGGGTTTTACCGCAACCGCGGCTACCGCCTCAATGTGAAAGTAGCCTAAAGGGAACAATCCTTTTACTGCATATGCAATAAGAACGTAAAAATACAAATGGTGCCAGTAGTGTGCATCTCAGGTAGAGCAGATCTATACCCCATTTTTTTCTCAAAAAGGAATCAAGATGAGCCAGGGGAAGTCTATAGATTTTAGACAATTATACAAGCAATACATGACTAATGAACAGTTAAACAGAATTCTTGAAAATTGATAATAAATTCCTTGCTGAACTTGTTCCAGTTGTACTGATATCTATTATTTAATAATGTCAATATAACTTATTTTTGGTGGTGTAGATAAAATATATTTGTACGATTTCTAGTAATTAATGTGTTATATCTAAATGGACACATCTTAGCAATGCAAAGCAGAAGAAAACTGGATCCCTCTATGTTAAAAAATTTCCAGGTGCCTCTAAATAATTTCAGGCAGGAGTTTTAATTTTTCTAATTTCAGGACAATTCTCTCCCATAGCATATTACAGCTGAGTACCCCCGATGCAACAGTCCATGTCCTGTACACTCTGACACTCTCACACTTTGGCACAATCTCCTGATTGCATAACTGTCTTATTTAAAGCGTAACTCCACTTTTGTTGAGAAAAAAAACAATCCCCTCTGGGTGATCTATGTACATTACAAGGATTATATCAAGCTTTGTTGCAGATTCCTACCTTTTCTTATTCTGAAGAAATCCCTCTGTGTTTGTCTATGCCTCTGTACTGAGTATGTCTAATGGGAGTGGTTTCATAATTCACTGTCAGGGGTGCAGCTGCTGGGCACTAATGATGAAATCTGCCTGGCCTGCCTCCCTTTAGACATGCTCCTATTATATATTTATTTATTTCAGGTACTTATATATCGCCTTCAGTTTACGCAGAGCTTTACATATACATTGTACATTCCCATTAGTCCCTACCCTCACGGAGCTTACAATCTAAGGTCCCTAACTCACATTCATACATATACTAGGGCAAATTTTAGATATGATCCAATTAACCTACCAGCATGTCTTTGAAGTGTGGGAGAAAACCAGAGTACCCGTAGGAAACCCACGCAGGCACAGGGAGAACATGCAAACTCCAGGCAGGCAGTGTCATGGTTGGGATTCGAACCAATGACCCTTTTGCTGTTAGGCAAAAGTGCTAACCACTACACCACTGTGCTGCCCATTAAAAGTATCTCTCCAAAAATGACATTTTTGTTACAGGGGATGCCTGAACTCTGACTTGTATCTTAGGCAGACTGCTGGGAAAATTGGTGAGCCAATCACACAAGCAGGAAATTATGTTTCTGGGGAGTGGTCAGTACACACAACTCCAGGTAGCCATATTGCAATGCATTCTCAGAAAATTACAGCAGCTGCAGATTGAAAAGGAAAGGTAATTTTTAATAACATTCAATTACAATATGACTTGTATCGCAATTATACACGCAATATTATTTTTTCTTTATTTGCTATTTTTTTTCCCCATGAAAGTTGAGTTACCCTTTAAAGTGGAACTGTAGTTATAGGCAAAACCCATACATCAATGTTGCAGTTTATTCTGTACTTCAAAAGTGTATCCATTTAGCAGGCTGAGCCATAGTAAATAATACCAAACAAAAATGATATAGATAGAAATGTGCACTGTACTTGATATGTTGGAATGTTGGATTAATAATACATTTCTTATGTAACTTAGATGGATGAATAATTTCCACAAAAAACATTTACCTAAAGACATTGGATGTACCTTGTGTACTTAAAGCCATCCTTATCCTCTGCTGGTTTAATTGTCAAGACTTGGTTCAAAGTATAACAGCTGTTTCCCGCTTTGTGTTTTATGGGGCATAAAGGAAGACGGGGATGGGTTCTGGAGGAAAGATACTGTGTGTGTCCCCATTATGTTGGGTATGGTCCCTTTAAGGGGGATGAGAAAAGCACTGTGGAGTACTCACCTGTGGGATTCTCACCTGTGCAGGGTGAAGGGTTCTGGTAAAGCAGGAAACTGATTTGCAGTTTTCCCAGGATCAGTAAAGTGTTTGTTAACCTAAAAAAAATGGATCCTGTTCCCTTAAAGCGTGTTAAACAGCACAGTACTTGTGCTGTTTCATTTGGCCCCTGTAATACTTGAAATACCTGGCTGATCCTGCCTGGCTATACCCTCCCTTCTGTAAACTGACTACAGTATATCATAGCTGCTGAGCTTTGACACTGTGGTCAGTTCACATGTCTCTGTCATCCGCAACCCTGCTCTCTGCTCTACTGTGTGCTCCTGTGTCCTTCCTGCTGGTATCATAACTTATTGTTGGTGCTACAATCCTCACTGTTATAATAAATGCTGTGCCCCACTGTATGTGATTTCTAAAATATCCGCCAATAAATACCTTATTTTATTGCGCCACTTGGCGGTCATATGACCGGGCGTCTCTCTCCTCCTCTCCTCTTCTCCTCCAGGTTGACGTCAGCAGGGGTTTCTCAGCTCTGCTCATTTTGCTGTCAGACATGGAGAGGAGAGAGATGGCTGGTCACATGACCACTGATCGGCGCTATAAAATAAGGTATTATATCGCCTGATTTTTTAGAAAAAGTGGGTTACAACCACTTTAAGTCATGATAGGGGACCTGGATCTGGGTGGGGAAGCATATGAGACACAAATGAAGGATTTGGCTCAGTCAGGGAAGGTAAAGGATGTTTTTTGTTTAACCACTTGCCGACCAGCCACTGTATATATACGGCAGCAGGTCGGCTCTATTGCGCAAACCACAGTACCTGTATGGTGGTCCGTGCTTGTGAAACATTGGACGCGCATGCTCAGGAGCAGGAACTCGATGTCTGCCGATGACCCGCAATCACAATACACAGAGGCAGAATGGGGATCTGCCTATGTAAACAATGCGGATCCCCGTTCTGACAGGGAACATCTCAGAGATCTGCTGTTCCCAGTCATGGTGAACAGCGATCTCTGTATTGTCCCAGTCAGCCCATTCCCCCTACAGTTAGAGCACACCCAGGGAACACAGTTAACCCCTTGTTCACCAACTAGTGTTAACCCCTTCCCTGCCAGTGTCATTTATACATTGATCAGTGCATTTCTATAGCACTGATCAACATAATAATGTCACTGGTCCCCAAAAAGTGCCACTTGGGGTCTGATTTGTCCGCCAAAATGTTGCAGCCCCACTAAAAATCGCAACTCACTGTCATTAATAGCAAAAAAGAAAAAATTAAAAGTCCCTAGTCTGTCTCCTATTTTGTAGACGCATTAACTTTTGCGCAAACCAATCAATATATGCTTATTGCAATGTTTTTTACCAAAAGTATGTAGAAGAATACACATCGGCCTAAACTGATGAATACATTTGTTTTCTTGTATTTTTTTTATATGTATTATAGCAAAAAGTAAAAAATTGTTTTTTTTTTCAAAATTGTCAATCTTTTTTGTTTATAGTGCAAAAAATAAAAACTGCGGAGGTAATCAAATACCCCCAAAAGACAGCTCTATTTGTGGGTACAATGTTGCACGGCCGCACAATTGTCAGTTAAAGAGATGCAGTGCCGTATCGCAAAAAATGGCCTGGTCATTAAGGGGTTAAATCCTTCTGGGGCTGAAGTGGTTAATTATGAGACTTGTGTATCACATAGCAACTGAAATGAATGCTTGTTTATACTATCATTATTTATTAATTGCACTTTAAATAAAAGTTGTTGTTTTTAAACCTTTAATAACCCTTAGTTAACCATAATTATACCTAATTAACTTTTTCTTTTCCTAACATTTTTTTCAATGTTTTCATTTTTATTAAAAACAGGTTACATTTTTTTTCATTTACTTTGATCAATTTTCTAGTGTTCCATTTCTTACATTTCATAATATCCTTTCTATTCTTTTATTCTATTTTATTTGTAAATAACTTCACCATGCTTTGTATGAGAAACATAATGTTAGTGTTCAAAATGTGACATATAGTTCAGTTAATGAGTCAGGTAGCTGTAATTATAATATTGCAGCGTTTTGGGATGCAGAAGATCTGTGGCTCCTCATTTCATTAATCATTTCCCTAAGGCATGTTTTGATTAAAGATTTTTGTGTCTATTCCCTTCTCCATTTTCTTAATAATTTTCAGAGTAGTCGACAATGCATTGTAAATTCCCTACACTTTTCTATTTCCTGCTCATTTATATTAATGTGCTAGCATCCCCTTCACACAATGGAAATATTTGATTGTTTCTTTCTCTGCTAACTTATCATTTTCTGTCACATATTAATAATTTTCTTTATATCTGTGTCTGATTTCACAAAGGTACCCAAATTAAAATTCACTATCAAATTTACAATCAGTCAAAAAATGATGGTCAGGAGGAATGTACTTTATATGTGTTTTTAACTTGAATTAATGTTCCTTCTTATCTTTATCTATAAGCATGGGGGATCTCTAATTAACTACCAAAAAACAAGGTCATGTGTATGTAGTTACATAGTTGGAAAGGTTGAAGAAAGACACAGTCCATCCAGTTCATTCTGTGTGGATGTGGGTGTGTGGGTGTGTTTATGTTGATCATAATTCCTGTATCCTGTATATTGTGTTCTCTAAGATGCCCATCAAATATTTTTTTTCAACTATCGACTATGTGTACAATGGTACACACCAGTGAAAACTCAATAAAGAGCCTTGCAATATATACAGTGAGCATAGCCTACCCACAAAGTAGTTTCACTAGTCATCCAGCCATTGTTGTAGTGAACACACCCGCTCCAATTGTATGTGGTTTAGTGATCCTGAAACCAACCTGCGGGTGATGCCAGATCACAGTCCTTGCTGTCTCCCACTTAATATATATGTTATGTAAAATTATGCCAGTGATAGAAAGTTTCCCACAATCTCCATTCAGATTCAAATGAGTTTTCGATGTTTAAATTAGAGTGGTAATGCAAGAAAAATAGAGATAGGGGAAATTACAAAGGACAGGCTTCAGGAAGTATGCACCTACTACCAGGGCCAGGACAAAGGGTGGGCAGGAGGGGAGCTGCCTTGGGTGCAGCAGAGCAAGGGGGCAGAGAATGAATGTAGGGTTGTAAACCCATTCTACAACATGCATTAGTAGTGGGGGAAGGGGCGCAGTACCACATCCTTGCCCTTGGCGCTGGATGGACCTGTCCCAGTACTGCCTATTACTTTACTGTCTTCCTAATCACCCACTGTAGTGTATTGTGTGTTTATTTTCAAGAGACTACTATAACTCAGATTAAGGGCTATATGTCTCTCCCATCTGAACTGCAATAAGCCTACCTCCTCTGCCCAAATGTATATTTTCATCCTACGGCTGCAGCTGTGCAGTATAATCTTATCTTGCTGACCTTAGCTGTAAGGGACATAGATTGGACAGCGGCTCCCGCCAAGCTGGACCAGACCCCTCCGGTCCTTCTTCAGATAAAGTATGCACACACTTGTCCTTAGGAGAAAGACACCATATTAAGTCACAGATACTCCAGGGCTAAGGCCTCCCTTTTCAAAATACTCACATTTTCCTGGCCCAAAGCGCATCTTCTAGAATAAATTATATCCACGCAAGTTATTTTTTCAATGGTTTACTGAAAAGGTGTTACAGCAATTTCCCATCTTTGCCTTTTGTCAATTACAGTGCAGAACACTTCAGTACCACCAACACAAACTCTTTAAGTCCACACATCTGCCAAATACCCTTTTGTGAGATCCTCATCTGTGAGTCCTTAAAAGGACTCTCTCTGGGCCTAGGCCCGAAAGGCCTACAACTCTTAAGGCTACAAACCTACATGCTGTAAGTCAGAGATATCCAGCTACCATCCACCTTCTTCCTACCGCCCCACCCAAATCAGTATATAAAGGACAAAATCCACAACCAACTAACATCACCACAGGTTTGGTCTCTCTAAGAGTGACACTACCACCTGCCTACAAACCAGACTGCACTATAGATGGAAATTGACTACACAGGAACATACAAAGCAAGGAAAATTTCACACCATGTTGAGGAATGCAGATAAATATACATCTGGGGTGGGGGAGGGGGTTGCTGTAGGTTGGTGGGTGGAAAGAATAAGTGCATGTTACTTGACATCCCGTTGTTTTCATTGGGTCTACTTCGCATATATGCATTGTGTTGCTGTTTGTCACAAAGAAAATTAGATATGGATTTTACTGTAAAACGCACTTATATGCACTGTGTAAATTTATTACCAAAACCTCCCTCTGGCATCAGGCCATGTACCCCTGGCCTACCTATATTAGCAAAATGGCAAACCCTTATAATGCATGAAAGCACATGCACATGAAAAATACATGAAAAAGTACATGAAAACAAGCATAGGTGTGAAGCAGCCTTAAAGTGGTTCTAAATGTTTTTAATCTTAATATATTCTATACATTAAGATGAAAAATCTTCTGTGCAGCAGCCCCCCTCAGCCCCCCTAATACTTACCTAAGCCCCATCTCAATCCAGTGATGTTGCACGAGACTCTCGGCCTTCCGGGACTCTCCCTCCTTATTGGCTGAGACAGCCATTGGCTCCCACTGCCAAAGTCAGTGACCCAATGAGGAGAGGGGGCGGGGCCAATCCACAGCACCATGTCTGAGTGGACACACAGAGCAGCAGCTCAGCTCAGGTGCCCAGATAGCAAACTGCTTGCTGGGGGGCACTCTGCAGGAGGGAGGTCCCAGGAGAGCCAGTGAGGAATCTGAGAAGAGGAGAATCTGGGCTGCTTTGTGCAAAACATTGCATAGAGCGGGTAAGTATGACATGTTTGTTACTTTTAACCACTTCAGCCCCCTTCATGACCAGGCCATTTTTTGCGATACGGCACTGTGTTACTTTAACTGACAATTGCTTGGTCCTGTGATGTTGTACCCAAACAAAATATATGTCCTTTTTTCCCCACAAATATAGCTTTCTTTTGGTGATATTTTTTTTAACTTTAGGCTATAAAACATATCCAATAAAAAATGTAAAAAAATCGAATTTCTTCATCATTTTAGGCCAATATGTATTCTGCTACATATTTTTGGAATATATTATTTTTCCTGTTTTGGTTGGTGTTTTTTTTATTTGTTTTTAGGGTACTTTCTGCTTCTGGCCAATGTCCCCTATCATATTAAGTGATGTTGGAGAATTAATTCACTAAGTGGCCCCCGCAATAGATAGCCTGGGGTGTTATACACCCAGATGTGTCCATTATTTGATGCCTAGCAAACGCATATTCTTGCTTGGAATCTATTTGTTTTGGTGGCTGTTTGCCTCTTATGCCTAGGCACCTATTTGTATCAGCCTTATTTCTGGAGGTGCTGCTTTTTTCTCCTACCAGCAGTGTCATTTCTGATTCACGATACCCGCAGACCAGAAGTGACGTCATTTCCAGCAAGATGCGGTTCCCTGAGGCGATTATGCAGATCCCGGCGCCATTTTTACCATCTATATGGCGGTCGGCAGATGGAGAAGAGAGACCCGTACCACAGGCGGGGGCAATCTGTTCCACCTCGGTGGATACACCCCCACATGTGTGAGTGGCCCTTGGATGATCTAGGTACTATAAATAGCCACACCGAGGGTCGCCCTGTGCATTACTTGCCAGAGGGGAAATGGACTTTCACCTGCCAGGTGCTCAATATATATGTAATGTTATTTAACCTTAATTTTAGCACATTTTGGTGCCTTTTGGATCAATTTTTGATTAAATTAGGCTAGTGATGGTTCCAGCTATTACTGACATACATCTATTTTTGTAAAAGTTGTTTGTCTACTGATATGGCTGTTGCCATTATAAATTAAGAGATGTCAATTTGTTGGGAAGGAAATCGTTCCCTGGCCGGGTCTGCATATTAGATTGGGAGCCTATTTCTTTTGAGCATATCCATATATGTATGGTGCATGATGTATTCCCCAAACTCCATCTTTAACCACTTCCAGCCTAAGGGCATCTTTTGACATCCTGGAGTTTGAGCTCTGAAATCTGAATGATGCCTACAGCTACAGGCACGATTCAGATATCATTCTTCTCAGCCGGCGATTCTATGCACCATAAGAATGATCATAGCAGCAGTTCAGTCACTTGATCGTTCTTATGGGGGGGCCCCTCTCACCACCCTAAGGGTGCTTCCCCAGGTCTGCCTGTGCCATCGGCGGCCCGGAGAACGAATCCGTCGCCACCCGGAAGTTTGTAAGGGAGGTCACCAATCTGGTCACCAATCATCTCTATGACCCTTGGAGGCCGGACACAACATTATGACATGTCCGGGCCGGCTTAAGTAAAGCCATGGATGCATCTAGAGAGACCGAGATAATTTTTCCTGGAGCTCATCATGTCAGCCTACATATGGGTCAGGTCCTCCCCTCTGACCCCCATAGGACAACCCACTAAATGAATAAAAGGAGGGCCTCCCTATACCCCTACGTTCCTATTTTGTCCTCGCTCCGGAGACAGCACCACTATGATCCTATGATGACGTGATAAGTATTGAAGATTCCTACCTCTCCTGCCTGGTTTAGCCTCGCCAGGTGGAGGGCTCCTGGATGGAGGTAAACCCTCTCCTGTAGGGGCACCCTGGTGCCCGGGCAAGTCCATGCAGCCTAAATGGTGTGTTAGATCTGTTATTAGCAGGTGGGGCATGGCGTGTTCTGCTCTCTCTCTACAGGCTGATTTTACCTTTTTTTGTCTGTAATGCATCTTCCTTTGTTCAGTGATGTTTCTCTAGATTGTACAGACCCCAATATGGCAGCTGGGATGAGTTCCACAGCAGCTTGCGGTGGAATGTGGGCACCTGGCCGGCTGCATGTTGGCTATTGGGGTGGGGGACTGGCCTTGCACTGTGCAGTTCTTGTTCGGCTTTCCTTTAGGTTACAAAAACCATGCAGTGTGAGATCAAACATAACCCATGTAATTTGTGTGCAATCAGGCACACCCTTGCACTGCATGGTGGAAGGTGGATCAGGGAGAGGTTGGAGAGATGTGTAGTGTATGGCCAGCCTCACTCTACTTTTGAGAAAGGGGAAAAAAATAGAAATCTGTAGTAGCTATAGGTAAGCTTTGCTGAATATTATTGTGATCCTGTCTTTTTTTCTGTCTTGGACAAGCTTTTTTATACTTGTCCTGCTTCTGGCATATTTGAGTTTGTTTCATTAAGCACCTGGTACTAATGTCAGGTCTGAGAACCTACTGTGTCAGCCACTCTTTAGCTGTGGTTAACCCCTTAGAGGATTATTGCCAAACCAGCTAATTCCAATTGCATAAAATTTTGTTTTGAACTGCTTTATCAAGTGGCAGGGCTATCATTTGAAGTAGATGAGTAACTTTTGATATATTAAATTGTCAAATGACTCTTGCTTAGTATCCTTTTTTATCAGATATGTGAGATCAAGAGGTCCTTGTGCAGTAAGACTATATACAGTATGGTTACCTTGTCTTTCTGCCAGCTTGCTGCAAAGCCATTTGCTTATATTGCTAAGCCATGAGCATCAACTCTTCCTGGTAGCCAGGCCTTGCTAAGGAGGTAAGGGGCACCATTAGGGTTGCCACCTCATCCCTTTAAACCCGAACACATATGAATTACACAGGTTCTGTGGCTGATTAAGGTGGTAATTAAACTCACTTGGTGCCTTATCTGCATTAAAGTAGCCTCAGAACAACCTGTGTAATTCATATGTGTTCGGGTTTAAAGGGATGAGGTGGCAACTCTAGGCACCATTCAAGTAAGTTTTCTTTCAGGTGTATGAGAAATTAACTATGGCCTTTTTATCATTTAGAGCCGGTTCACACTGCCGCGACTTGTCAGGCGACTTGAGTCGCCTGACAGGTCGCCTCCATGCAGTGCAATGGAACCGTTCTAATAGGAGCGACTCAGGTCGCTCCTACTTAGAAAAAGGTTCCTGTACTTTTGGGGCGACTTCAGGCGACTTGCATTGACTTCTATTACAGAGCAAGTCGGATCGCTGTAGTGTGAACTGGCTCTTAGTCTCTCCAGTTGACAGGCATCAAGCATGGCCTTAAGCTGTTCCTGTGCCACTCATGCCTTGCAGGCAGGCAAAGCACTGTATATTTCTTGACGACACCTATATATCTTGGCCTACATTTCCGCTGGTGTGATTCAAAAGTCGCATCAAAGTGGTGCAGGCACCTTTTCAAAGTTGCAAATTTTCAAAGTCGCATAGATGGGAACGGGTGCCATTGAGATCAATGGATTGTGACTTGTCGTGCGACTTTGTGTCCAAAGTCTCATGACAAGTTGCACTAGTGGAAACGGAGCCTAAAGGGGTTGTTTTCACTCACACTCTGGGAAAATCAACTCTCTCCAGACTCTTCCAAGAGAGGATCCAAGAGAGGTTGGCTCCTGCTGTGTCCAATCACAGTGGGAGCGAGTCGCGGGCAGCACACGTAAACTAGGGCAGACCCGGAACTAGAAATCATGTACAGGTATGTGATTTTGCCCAGGAGGGCCACCCTGCCGCAGTATATATGTGTGGAGCGGTCTGAAAGAACCAACTTTAGCACAGTGTTTACTACAACGCATTAGGAGCTCACTGTATGCTTTCACTTGTTGTCTGGAAATGGTTTATAAAATTCAGTTCCTTATAAGTTTGATACGCTTGCTCTCGATCATTTAATCATGAGTAGAAATGCAAGATTAATTACCTTGGATGTGTTGTTTGGCACCCTGAGAAGGTTCTGTGGAGACTGTTAGAGGCATGTCTAAGAGGAGGACCAATGAAGATGAAAAGTAAACTAGCAGGTTTTTCCGAATTAAAGTGAAACCCTCATTTACACTGCTGCTGGTAAACGGACGTTTAGAGGCATTTGGACGTTTTTTTCAGCTGCCCCTGAACTCTTCTCTATGTTATCTTATCAGTACATTTATACAGGGTCATTTAAGGTAGTTTCCAGGCAGCTGAGTTTAGAGGCTTTTTTTGGAACGCAAAATGGGTTCAGACGCCAGTTCAGAGGGATTTGAAATGCCATACAGCTTGTAAATGTGCCTAAATGTTAACTGCGTCTAGGAGCGTTTCATTTACAGGCGTTTCCATTTTAACCACTTCACCCCCAGAAGGATTTCCCATGTTAGGACCATAGCACTTTTTGCAATTCGGCACTGCGTCGCTTTAACTGACAATTGCGCGGTCGTGCAACGGTGTACCCAAACAAAATTTGCATCCTTTATTCCCACAAATAGAGATTTCTTTTGGTGGTATTTGATCACCTCTGCGCCATTTCTGGTCACTGATATAAACAGAAAAAGAGCAACAATTTTGCAAAAAAAAACAATGTTTCTTACTTTTTGCAAACATACAAATCCAAAAAATGTATACTCTTCCTCATATTTTTGGTAAAAAAAAAATCGCAATCAGCGTTTATTGATTGGTTTGCGCAAAAGTTGCCGCATTTACAAACCATGAGAATTAATTTCTGGCGTTTTTACAATTTTTCTTTTCACTAGTAATGGCGGCCATCCGCAATTTTTAGCTGGACTTTGATATTAGGGCGGACATACCGGACTTTTTTGACACTTTTTTGGGACCAATGACATTTATACAGCGATCAGAAATTTAAATGTCCATTGTTTACTGTATAAATGTCAATGGCAGGGAAGGGGTTAACCTGCAGTGGGAGATCTAGGGGTTGACTGTGTTCCCTAGGTGTGTTCAAACTGTGAGGGGACTGGGCTACCATGGGCATGAGAGATCTAACTGATCCCAGTGACAGGGGTCAATGTAATTAGCGTCAGGCCGTTCCTGACTTCTGAGAATGCGTGTTTTGGACAATACAACTTGTTGGACCAACTTCTCTGTACACACAATACAATGGTCGTATGACCGCTTGTTGGTACTACCAAGTTTTCTAGTCTGCTCATCCAACTTTTGTTGTACACCCGTCGTACGCCGGCTGTTCTAATCACGTGTACTAACGGTCGATTTAGCATACAACGGTCATTCGTACGACCTGTTGTATATGATCGTCGACCCGTGTGTACGAGGCTTTACTTGCCTGCTGACAGAGCGGGGAACCACCGTATTTACATCGGCGGTTCCCCATTCTTTCTCTCTGGCAGGTCATTGCTGCTCGCCGGCGGATATCAGGTCCGCCCGAGCCCTAGGCACACTTCTGCAGAGTGCAGCGGGCATGAAAGCGTGCCGGCTTATATATGACGATTTGATGGACACTGCCACTCTGCAGCAGTAAATATACAGTGTGTGGTCGGGAACCGGTTAAGAAAAAAAACATTTTTTTTTCAAAAACGCTCCTAGACGCGAACGTGGCTAAACGCGGCATGCAAAACGTGGCAAAATAGATGTTTTAGATGCCGGTTTCAGGCTGTCAAGATAACATGTTCAGGGGAGATTGAAACAGCATCCCATGCAAATGGAGCCTTAGCCAAAAGCATAATGAGCTAGTATGCATCGCATACTAGCTGATTATGAAATACTTACCTTAGAATGAAACTGTGGTAGTGGTGCCTGCACACCGTTGAGATGGCTGACATTTTCCCTGGAGTTTTTTCTGGGTTCACGGGCTCCTGCGCTGTGATTGGCTGGAGCCACAATGACACCACTCCCGCGATGACGTCGGCGCAAGGGCGTATATAGTAAATATCTCCTGAACGGTGCAGTACCTATAGGTAAACCTTATTATAGGTTTAAGGAGGACTTTACTTCCTTTTTAAATGTTAAGGCTTCTGAGCTGCCATCCTGATATATGATCACAGATCTCATGATTAGAGTTGAGCGAACACCTGGAAGTTCGGGTTCTGCTGGTCCGTCCGAACTTCGGGACAAAGTCCGGGTCCGGGTCCGGACGGAACCCGAACGATCGCACGGACAACGAACCCCATTGAAATCAATGGGGACCCGAACTTTTAGGCACAAAAATGGCTGTAACAAAGTCCTGGAAAGCCCCAGAGGGCTGCAAAAGGAAGTAAAATGGGGGTAAGGGTAGGGCAAGTGCCCTACAAAAAAATGGGGACAGGGAAATAACTGTAAATATTTTTAAAAAAATAAAAACATAAAAAAAGCAAAAATGGAGGTGAATGTGGATCATCTTCAAACTGTGTCTGAAAAGTATTAATTAACGGTAGAAGCCATATAACTGTTCTAAAATCATCTTCAAACTAGGGCAAGTGCCCTACAAATAAATGGGGATAGGGAAAATA
>BLSH010297005.1:98618-157456 GCA_018402905.1 Glandirana rugosa
TCTCGAATTTCTGCTATCTGTCCTCAGAGCAACAGCACAGACAGCAGTAGTAAAGTAATCTATCTCAGGATGCAGGATCAGGTCTTAAAATGTCTCAAATCTGTCCCTCAAGCTTTCAGCTTCCTTTCCCTACACTAACCCAAGGAGCATGTGACTGCAGCACTGTGACTCCAGCTTATAAAGAGGCTGGGTCACATGATGCACTGGCCAATTACAGCCATGCCATTAGTAGGCATGGCTGTGATGGCTTCTAAGGGCAAACCAGTGAAACGCTTGTTGATTGGCTGCCCTGCAGCTTCTCAACACGTGGAGTAAAATAGCAGAGCCCCGGACCGAACCCGAACGATTTTTGAAATGTCCGGGTCCGGGTCCGTGCCACGGACACCCAAAAGTTTGGTACGGACCCGAACTTTACAGTCCGGGTTCACTCAACACTACTAACCAGATCTTCGGCTGTTTCAATTCATCCTGTCTCTTCATGCAACCAGATGATGTTGAGATCAGGGCTCTGTGGGGCTAAACCAACACTTCCAGGATTCCTTCTTATTGTTCTTTATGCCGAAGATAGTTGTTAATGACATTGGCTGTATGTTTGGTGCTGTTGTCCTGCTGCAGAATGCAGGTCAATTACATGCCTCCATGATGATATGGCATGATGCACAAGTATTTGGGGGGGGGGGGGGGGGGCGCCCTGGGAAACATGAACTGATACAGAAATTTAAAAAAAAATCAATTTAGCCAGTAGCAGTGACTTTTTAAAATGCTTAGAATAAAATATTAAAAATGCCAAATTCCTTTAAAGACATGCTTGGGGGATACCCTAATGCTGCCTGTGAAAGGGCACATCTCTGTGAAGTACAGAAAGTGATGCAGTAGCACTGACATTTACAAAGGAAAAACGTTTTTAAAATTGATAGCAAATTACATTTCACAACACAGCACATAGACCAGCACATAGACCTCTCCATTGGTCTACTATACATTTTTGGGGGGAGTTTTGAAGGGTGTGTGTTTGTGTGTGTGTTTTTATGTCAATTTTGCTGTATCACATCTCTTAGCAAGAATGAAAAACAATTGCTTAGAGTCCCCTCCCTAAAGAAAAAAAAATACATACCAGATCATTTGAGTCTGCTATAGAATTTAACCACTTCCTTACCGAGCCATAGTAAAATGATGCCATCAAGAACACTCATATGACGGCAGGAACGCCATATGGCGCCCGCTCATTCTCATTGCTCTCGCACACTCCCCTCGGGACACAGCCCATCCCTAATCAGTGTAAAGAGACAATAAAAATGGCTCTTTACCACATGACTGGCTGTGTCCAATCACAGCCGGTCACATGCACTGTCCTCATGCACACTGCTTTTGTGAACCCACTGGGGTGCTCAGAGCAGCGATCGCGGATGAGGAGTGTCACTCTGACACAGCCCATCCCTGATCGGGGTAAAGAGCCAATGAAATTGTCTCTTTACCATGTTGCCAGCTGTGTCCAATCACAGCTGGTCACAGAATGTAAACAAGGAGGAGATTGTGGTAACAGCTAGTTACTGTCTACAGTACACACCAATACACACCGATTGCCCCCAGTAATAAAGAGGACCTGTCACAAGCCCATCAGAGTACCTGTCACCAGCTCATCTGAGTACCCGAGTACCTGTCACAAGCCTTCAGAGTACCCGAGTACCTGTCACCAGCCCATCAGAGAACCTGAGTACCTGTCCCCAGTCCTGAGTACCTGAGTACCTATCTGCAGACCATCAGAGTAGCTGAGTACCTGTCTCCAGGCCAGAGTACCCGAGTACCTATCTGCAGCTCATCAGAGTACCCAAGTACCTGTCTCCAGCCCATCAGAGTACCTGAGTACCTGTCTCCAGCTCATCAGAGTACCCAAGTACCTGTTTCCAGCCCAGAGTACCCAAGTACCTATCTCCAGCCCAGAATACACATGTACTTATCTGCAGACCATGAGAGTACCCACGTACCTGTCTCCAGCCCAGAGTACCAGAGTGCTTATCTGCAACCCATCAGAGTACCCAAGTACCTATCTGCAGCCCATCAGATTACCCGAGTACCTGTCTCCAGCCCATCAGAGTACCCAAATACCTATTTGCAGCCCATCAGATTATCCGAGTACCTGTCTCCAGCCCATCAGAGTACCCTAGTACCTATCTGCAGCCCATCAAAGTACCTGAGTACCTATCTGCAGCCCATGCCTCATTGAATATACAGTGGGGTGTTTGCTTTCTAAAATGGGGTTATTTTATGGGTAATTCCGCTGTCCTGGTGCTCCAGGACCTTCAAAAGTGTGATAGGTAGGAATGAAATTAGATGTGTAATTTATGCTCCTAGAACACCTGATGGTTCTCCCTGCATGTTGGGCCTACATGTGGTATTGCCATACTTGGGACGAGTAGCAGAATGTATTTTGGGGTTTAATTTTTGCTATGCACATGCTATGTGTTAGAAATATCTTATGAATTTACAACTTTGTGTAAAAAAACATAAATTTTCATTTTCTTTCCACATTTTCCAAAAACTTGTGGAAAAAAATGACATGTTCAAAAGACTAATAATGCCTCATAGAATATACGTTGGGGTGTTTGCACCATAGATTGTATCCACCAATTTGGATTATTTTTACCATATGTAGCAGTATAAATTTTCACCCACATTTATGAACAAAAATTACTTATTTGCAAAATTTCATAATAGAAACTAAAAAAAACCTAAAATAAGTTTAGGAGATATTCATTTAACCTACAGGTAAGCCTGTAGGTTCCTGTAAGTAAAAATGAGATTTTAGGGCATACAACCGCTTTAATTGGCATGCAAAGTGCGAGAGCAGTGAAAGCTGAAAATTGCTCTGGGCAGGAAGGGGGTACAAGTACACAAAAAAATAAATAAATAGATACAATTAAAAAGTGTGAGGTCCCCCAGGAAATTGGGTCCATATTATGGACCAGAATGCATACTTGACCTTTAATTCAAGCATGCAGCCTGGCTGGTCAAGAACAGGGGGCCAAGCATGCAGTCCCCTCTCCTGATCCATGCTGGGCCACATGCCCTGAACATGAGGGATGCCTTGCCAGGGGGGTCTCTGGGGGGGCTTATTGAAATCTACAAGCCAATCACAATGCCTGTCACTAACCGACTAAATAAACAAAAACCTGACAACTTACCGCACGTGACTAATATTAATACTACACATAGCGAATGACAGCTCCCCAAACTGTCATCAGCTAATCAGCTATAAGGAAAAGGGTGGGAATATTAGTGACATCATTGCCCAAATATGGCCATGTGGTCATATTTTGTCAATAATGTAACCACCTTCGATCCTTGCCCATTTGCTTATGTAGCTACCCTTGACAGGAGTTGTCATGCTTGAATGAATGTCCAAACAACCAATATTCGTATCGAACACTGATCTCATCCTTAGTCAACAATGGCAGACAACATTTTTATTTCATAAAAGTTTTTCTTCAAAGCTGAAGTTTTTTCTGCTTATATTTTGCCTCCCCTATTCCTCCATTGCAACCTCATCAATATGCTGATAAAATGTTTACATATAGCCTGTCTGTTTTCATTAAGTACCATTTTTAGACCCAGTGTCTCTGTGCCTTTCTATGCAATGCAGGCAGATCGTGGCTGTTGGGAGGGACCAGCAGGAAGCTGAAAATATCTGAAAACATCACAGCATCCTGCCTCAGTACTCCTCTAAAGGGCCCTCATCCCAGATGCAGGCAGTGGGAAGGCTCATAGTAGCACCTATGTGATTTTGAACCTCCATGATTGAGAGAACTGATATCTAATGAAAGAACAGAAAGGCCAGGCCCACTCAGGCTCGGGAGGAATGGTCTAGATCAGAGGTATTGCCTTAACTCACAAAGGTCCATTCAGTAAAATTTCCTTCCAGCAAAGGTCCAAATCTTCATGTTTGTGCTCTTCACAATCCTCCTTTACATCAGTGTCCTCAGTCTCTTATCACAGCCCCCCTTACATCACAGTCCTTCCCTCATATCACTCCCCCATATCATAGCTCCCCCCTTACATTACAGAGCTCCCTTCATATCACATTCCCCACTCTCCATATTATATCTGCCCCTTACATTACAGTAACCTCTCATATCACAGCCCCTTTTACATCACATCTGCCCTTCCTTATATGACACCCCCCCCTTTTTCCGTCACACTCCTACCTTTATATCACACCCCCACCCCCCCTTACATCATGGTCCTACCTTCACATGCTGATGGCAGAAGCTGCCTGATTTTTCATTTTAACCAGTGGGTAATTGGTTGCTTGGACCACCAGTATTCTAGTATCCAATCATTTGTTCATTATCTTGAAAAGCCCCACCTTACATTCAGATCTGCCATGCCTCCTGACCTCTGTGTGGATGACAAGTGTGGGGGCAATGGGTGAGAGGAAGGGGACAACTAGGTTGCTAATTGCCAAAACTGAGGTCTAGATAGGATTATCACTCAGTCCGAGTCCAAACCGCACTCGCACCACACGCAATTTAATGATGCCTGGGCTAGATGATGCTGGATGCCCAACAGTCAGGATATGAGGTGGGGTCTATCTTAGAAGCTCACAGTGTGCAGTAAAATCATAATAAGCAATTTTAGTACTGGAGCAGAACGTGTACAACTGTACAGGAATAAAGGTAAAGCTTAAGTTCAGTTTTAACTTCCTTGACGGTATTCCAGAGTGTGGCTCGGGGTGAGTTTTCACTGCAAATAGTGGTAACCCCGAGTCACACTCGGGATCGCATCGTTGGATCCAGGCAGTGTTACTCACCTTGTCCCCTGGATCCAGCGATGTCCCCCGCCGTGTCTGCGGGCTGGGTCCTCCGTCCGATGCCTCTGTGTGCCGGGCTCCGTTCCCTGTGAGCGTTGCGTCGCACGGGGCGGAGCCTGGTGGGAAATTCAAAAAGTGAAACACACAGCACACATACAGTACACTGTAATCTGTAAGATTACATTACTGTATGAAATCATTTCACATCCCCTTTGTCCCGAGTGCTTTGCCCAGTGCCCTGCATGCACTTTTATATTATATATGTCATTCTTTCTGCCAGTAAACTTGAGAACGTCCATGGCAACCAAAAAGTGTCCCTTTACATCAAAAGTGGTTTTTGATCAGCTAGAAAACAGCGATAGTAAATAAGAATCATTTGCAGAATTGAGTGATACTGATTTTTGGGGAAATTTAACATCAGACACTGAAAGTGACGACAGCGACAATTCTGCAACGGAGCAAATTTCTGTGTTTTGACTAGATTACATTATTGAATACATTTTATTATTATATTATCATCTTTGATAATTATTTATAGTTATTTATTATATTATAATTTTTTTTCATATATATTATTATATATGATTTTGTGTTTCAAACTTTATCATACCCGGGATGTCTACTAGACTCTTGTTTGGACAGATTTAAGTGAGTTATTCCTAAGAATTACAGGCCTACAATATAAAACGCCAAATTTCCATGCAAAATAATGTACCTCTTTCAGCACCAAAAATCTGAAATAATCATCCCGCCAGGGAGGTTAAAGGCTTTGCACAACTACCTGGTTGACAGTGGAATATTCCTAACCTGTGAGCACCAGCCTCAGCTTAGAAAAGCACAGTTCTCCAGGTCATAATACATACAAATCAGGCAAAATAGAAAACTGTTCTGTAGACATAATGTTTGTCAAGGACTGCCATCTGTAACGCCCGGGCAGGGGAGGGCTGGGCTGGGGGGCTGGGTGGCAATTGCCCCCCAGGCCACCCTAACTTACATTGAAAATGGCCGACGGCCGCTGCCAGCTCACACTTTTTCTTTTTGTGGAGGAAGGAATTAGGGGCCAGGGGAGCAGTCAACAACTAACTGCAGCCAAAGGGGGGCTGGGGTGCCCAGGGCCAGCCCTACCATGGATCCTGCTGGGCCCATTGGGCTGCCTCATGGGTCGGGAGGAGCCGGTCCAGGCGGTGGGACTTCATATGAGAGCGGCCGTGCCAGGTATGCGGGAGATCCCCGCTCTGTGTAATCCAGCAGCTCTCCTCTCTCTGCATTGCAGGCTGCATGGGATGGGCAATGGTGAGGCTGCATTGATGGGCACTGATCAGGCTGCACTGATCGGCACTGGCAAGGCTGCATTGATGGGCACTGATGAGGCTGCATTGATGGGCACTGGTGAGGCTGCATTGATGGGCACTGGTGAGGCTGCATTGATGGGCACTGGTGAGGCTACATTGGTGGGCACTGATGAGCTGCATTGACGCATTATTTTTGTTAAAGATCCTTTGTTGCTATTAACATTACATTGTTACCACATTTTATCATATTTGTCTTGCTTCATAACATCAATATCCATTCTAAAACCAGGTGAGCATGGATGGTGGTTCACTGGGCCACTTGACTGGACTTGCCCCCCAGGCCTAAGGCTGCCAGCCCTCCCCTGTGCCCGGGATATTTTGACTTCCAGCAGAAGAAAAAGAGCTCTAGTAAGAGTGCAATTTCTTTTAACAGAAACCTGTGCTGAAAAAAAAGATGTGCCTAAAGGGAGAAGTGGTCAAGTTTCACTAATCTCTGACCCTAACTGTCTAAGAGTTCATTTAAAAATACAGTAGCCCTTGCTGCCCTTGAGAAGAGATCTGATGTGGTTCGGTTTTCAGATTGAAGTTGACAGGTGGCTTGGAGGTGATATGTTGCCTCCTCACCGGTGGGTTTTAATCCCGAAAAGTCCACTCCACTGCACTTGAGTGGGTCGTGTACTGCAGCGGTACTGCCCACTCAATGCGATGAGCATAATTTTTGCAGCACAAATGAAGCAAATCATCATAGTCGTGAAAATCCCACCTAGCTGCTTTTACAGCTTAAGGGGTTGGCAAGGGGGCAGTAAAAAATGGGCTCAACTGCAATTTTTTTTTTCAAATATTGATCTTTATTTACAGTTTTAAGGTATACTGTACAATACCAAAAATGCATCTGTATCAAATGTAAGCAATATTTCAATGAAACATACAGTAACAGGTTACTGTTTCATGTTTCAGTTCTGGGCGCCAGTCCTCAGGAAGGATGTCCAGGTATTGGAAAGGGTTCAGAGAAGAGCCACAAAGCTAATTAAGGGATTGGAAGACCTTAGTTATGGGGAAAGATTACAAGCACTGAACTTATTCTCTCTGGAGAAGAGACGCTTGAGAGGGCATATGATTTTAATGTACAAATATTGTACTGGTGACCCCGTTATAAGGACAAAACTATTCAGTGCAAGGGAGTACACAAAGACACGCGGCCATTCACTAAGAATAGAGGAAAGGCGGTTTAACCTTAAAATGTGTAGAGGTTTCTTTACGGTAAGAGCAGTGAGAATGTGGAATTCTCTTCCACAAGCAGTGGTCTCTGCCAGTAGTGTAGATACATTCAAAAAACTACTAGATGCACACCTAAGGGACCAAAGCATTGAGGGATATACAATGTAATACTGACATGAAAGCACACACATGGGTTGAACTTGATGGACTCGAGTCTTTTTTCAACCTCACTAACTATGTAACTATGTAACTATGTAAGTAGAGTCGAGCGAACCCGAACTGTAAAGTTCGGGTCCGTACCGAACTTTGGGGTGTCCGTGACCCGGACCCGAACCCGGACATTTGAAAAAAGTTCAGGTTCGGGTTCTGGGTTCGGGTATTTGATCCCGCCTGTTGAATAGCTGCAGGGCAGCCAATCAACAAGCGTTTCACTTGTTTGCCCTTAGAAGCCATCACAGCCATGCCTACTAATAGCATGGCTGTGATTGGCCAGTGCATTATGTGACCCAGCCTCTTTATAAGCTGGAGTCACTTAGTGCTGCATGTCACATGCTCTCTGGCTAGTGTAGGGAGAGGATGCTGCCGGCTCTGTGAGGGACAGATTGCAGATATAATAACATCTTATCCTGCATTACAGAACGATCTGATTGTGGACTAGGTAGAGATTACTACTACTACTGCTTTTAGGGACAGATTGCAGATCTAATAACATCTCATCCTGCATTACAGAAAGATCTGACTGGACTAGGTAGAGTCTACTGCTTAGAGGGACAGATTATTGTTCTAAAATCATCTCCTACTCCTATAGGGTTAGGTTTCTGCTGTTGCTGTAAGGGACAGATTATTGTTCTAAAATCATCTCCTACTCCTATAGGGTCAGGTTCCTGCTCTTGCTGTAAGGGACAGATTATTGTCCTAAAATCATTTTACTTCCTTTTGCAGCCCTCTAGCACTTTCCAGGACTTTTTTACAGTCATTTTTGTGCCGAAAATTTTGGATCCCCATTGACTTCAAAGGGGTTTGGGGTCAAGTTCGGTACCGAACCCGAACTTTTTCGCGAAGTTCGGCCTCAAGCTGTGGCAAGATTATCTCTGGACGTGAGAACGAGAGGGGTTGGAGCTACACCTCTTTCCACCAGTGCCGGCCCAGGTCTGAGAGTACCCCCTTCAGGAGGAGTGGACCACCGGGACGGAGGACCATCCCCCAGGAGGCATCAGAGGGTCCCCCAGGAGACGTTCCCTTGTTCCTAGAGGTTCGGATGATCAACAGTCCAGTTGGAATATAAACACCTGCGCTTGTCCTACCACTATCTGGTAAGCCTGCATCCACTGTCTTATATATCGCTGAATTTTACCGGTAACATCTGTCATAGATTGAATCATCTTCATATTATTGAAAGACTTTTACCTTGATGTTGCTTTCATTATAGGCGCTGCATATGAGTTTTTAGTGCATTTTTGGGACAATACGGATCTATTGTTTGTGCGTGCTGCCGTTCATAATCTTCACCCTTTTTGGTTTTTTATTCTTTTATTTCAATATTAACATTTTATTAGTGAGCGCGGATTTTTTGCTTTTATTATACAGCAACTAACAGTCCTGACACATGGGTGACGGATGGGTGGGCACGGATGGGTGAGCACGGATGCATGGGTGACGGATGGGTGGGCACAGATGGGTGAGCACAGATGCATGGGTGACGGATGGGTGAGCATGGATGCATGGGTGACAGATGGGTGAGCATGGATGGGTGAGCACAGATGCATGGGTGATGGATGGGTGGGCACGGATGCATGGGTGACGGATGGGTGGGCACGGATGTGTGAGCATGGATGAGGCTGCATGGATACAAATACACAAAAGTTCAATGTATACAGAATTGAATTAGTAAAAGGATAAAAAACGTTATAAACCCTAAATAAGGTTACAACATACCAATTTAAAGCTAGACAGCACAATATGCAGTAAAAACAGGCTCCAAAAGCACCCTATAGTTCTGCCAAAATTTAAATATCAAGAGAAATGATTACCTCTGATAAGAGCTAAGTATATCCTTTATCAAAAGGAATATATCTGCCTTAGTATCTGGACAAAACATAAGGCCTAGTTTCAACACCTGAGATTCACCCATCGAAAGCGTATATTGTGATAAGTTTATAATCTCTAGTTCTGTATCGATAACACTCCGGATGGCGGAGTCTTCCCCAGAATTGGATTTGCAATGGACTCTTGGTTCTTGACTAAAAAAATCAGTGCTAAACCAGGCCTTATGTTTTGTCCAGATACTTTTGATAAAGGATATACATCTGTTTGCAAAAAAACCTACTTATAAAATTATGTATAACCGGTCTACAGGTGAGGCCTCTGAACCTCATGAACTTTTATCTCAGTCTGATTTGGAGGAATGTCAGAGGTTGCAGGATCTAATGGAGCTGTGGAATGAGGATAATGTGGACGTAGACATGACTGGGCTCACGACTCCACCGGCTATATCTGTAGCCAGTGTATCCTTCCAGCCACTATCCTCCTTTAAGCTCAAATCTACAGCTTTTCCCGCACTTAATACAAATCCAAACATTTGGGCCCAAAGACAAGCCATTAAGTCATTACAATCTAACACGAATATCACAATTAAAATGGCGGATAAAGGAGGTAACATTGTAATTATGGACACTAAAGACCATGAAACCATATGTCTTAATATTCTACGCAGCAGGGAATTGTATCACCCCATTACCAAGCTAGTCATTGACAACTTTGAAACTTAAAAGCCTTCCATAAGGGGGTTATTAACAAGGACACCTGGACATTTTTAAACAAAAAGGAATCTAGGATTTCAACTTTTATGCGCTGCCAAAGGTGGATAAATCCATGACCAAACCCCCTGGCCGCCCGATTATATCGGGTTGTGCCGGAATGATGGAGAATGCCAGTCTTCTTGTGGACAATTACTTACGTCCTCATGTGACATCCCTATTTTCCAATGTTAAGGACACCATCGACCTTCTACGGATGGTTGATGGTGTTCATCTACCTCCTAATTTATGGCTTGTGACTCTAGATATCAAAAGTCTCCATAACAGCATCCCCCCATAAGAAAGGGTTAGAAGTCATTGAGAAACAGTTAAAAGAGTGAGAACCCTTGGCTACAAAGTACAATGAGTTTGTGTTGGATATTTTGAAGTTCATTTTAACTTGAAACATATTTATGTTTGGCTCCTCCCACTACCTCCAGGTGCAGGGGGTGGCGATGGGGACTCGCTGTGCCCCATCGTACGCCAACCTGTACCTGGGGGTGTGGGAGTGGGACCTTTTTTCGAGTGAGGCCCTGTCCTCATTCTTAATACATGTGGCGGCATGGTACCATTATATTGATTTTTTACTGATACTGATTTTTTGGACAGGTACAGAACAGGAGTTTCATTGGTTCTATGAGGCTGTTTCTAAAAATGACTACAATCTTAAGTTTACCTTTGAATACAATCAAGAAACTATCAGTTTTTTGGATATTCAATTATCTGTAGACAGGGATGGCTATCTTTGCTCTTCCCTATATAGAAAACCTTCTGCAGGGAATACAATGCTTCATGCCAACAGTGCCCATCCGAAACCATTAATACATAGTATACACTATAGCCAGTATTTAAGAATTAGACCTAATTGTACAAAACTACAGGATTTTAAATTGGCGGCAAAGGACTTGTATAGAAGGTTGAGGCAACGCGGATATAGCCATTCCTGTCTTAAGAAGGCCTATAAAAGGGCCAAGGAGAAGGATAGAAAGTTGTTAATCTTTCCCAAACGCACTGAAGAGACTAGTCAACCTGTTAGATTTATAACTGGATACTCAGCCCAACATGGTAAGATCAAAAACATCATTAAGAAATATTGGCCTCTATTAACAGCTGATCCCCAGATCAATCAACATATTTGCCAATACCCACAAATTACTTATAGACGTGCCCCATCGCTGCGGGATAGACTAGTATGAAGTCACTTTGATCCTATACCTCACATTGAGGCTCCTAACCCGGGCAATTTTTCTTGTGGACACTGTGATATGTGCCCATGTATGATTAACAGCCCCACCACTCAGCTCCCAAATGGGCATTTCCACCACCCCAAACACAGGGTCACTTGCGACACGGTTGGGGTGGTGTATTTGGCCAGCTGTGTGTGTGGTGGTTTTTACGTGGGAAAGACAAAACCTGCCTTTCGTATACGTATTGGGGACCATATCAAACCTATTTTGAAAAGGCGTATGCCCACATTTATAGCAAGACATGCGGGCCTATACCATGATTTTGACCTGGGTTGTATTACGTTTGCTGCTCTTGAACATTTTCCTGTACATTCCAGGGGTGGCAGCGTTGATATAGCGCTGCTACAATTGGAATCACGCTGTATTCACAACCTAAGAGCCACCCAATATCCTGGGTTTAATGAAACCTTGAGTTTTAAACCATTTTTGAATAAAAAACGAGGGATTCATTCTTGGTCTTTTTCCATTCATGTCCCTCTTTCTCTCCCCCTAGGTTCCGTCATTAGTTTCAGGGTATATGAATTAGGTGCATTGTCTGCAATGCTTGTATTGTGTCAAGTGCTTGACACTTATAAATTGCTATGTTAATATTACATAATTATTTTGAAGGTCTGATTGTTATGATCACCAATATGTTGATAATTTATCTTTTTTTTTGTAAATTAGTTTCGTGCATTCACTATTGTCATATGTTATAGCCAATTATTGATGTAATAGACGGCGGTACTGCTTTTATCCCCAGGCTTGTGGCATGTTCTCTTATCCCCCCGTTGCCATGGCAGGATCTCCAGGTCTACCTGGCGGGTCTGCGCCCTTGCCGATATGGCTTCCATCCTGGGCTCGGGTGCTGGTTTGCCCCTACCATTGGGATCAAGGTATATATAGTGACTGTACGGACACAAAGGGGTGTCACCTAGGTAGGCACCCCTTTTCCCATGGCAGGCGACTTGCCCCCTTCTAGTGGTTTTGGGTCGAGTTGTTTCCCTTGTTGCCCAGGTTACGTAGATCTTGGGTGGGATTTGGAGAGGCAACAGCTTGCCATCTGGTGTATGCTGGGCATACTCGCCCTCCGCCTCTCCTCCTCTCCGCCCGCCACAGGGATTTTGGGATTCATAGTTTCAGCTGGATTCCCGGGAGGAGCGCATGTGCCTGTCATGGGTCATGTCCGCACTCGGCCGGTGACGCCAGACGCCAGCCGAGTGGAGGGTACATAAAGCCGGTGTCTCCGGCTATGAACTTTGCTGGAGACTGGGGGCGCACACACACTTAGCTCTTATAAGAGGTAATCATTTTTCTTGATATTTCAATTTTGGCAGAACTATAGGGCGCTTTTAGAGCCTGTTTTTACTGCATATTGTGCTGTCTAGCTTTAAATTGGTACGTTGTAACCTTATTTAGGGTTTATAACGTTTTTTCTCTTTTTAATAATTCAATTCTGCATACATTGAACTTTTGTGTATTTGAGGCTTAAGGAGGATCGGCTCCATAAGTATTTAATTGGTGTTAAATAGAGTTGAGTGAACCCGGACTGTAAAGTTCGGGTCCGTACCGAACTTTTGGGTGTCCGGGACCTGGACTCGAACCCGGACTTTTCAAAAAAAGTCTGGGTTCAGGTCCGGGGTTCTGGTATTTTATTCCATGTGTTCAAGGGCAGCCAATCAACAAGTGTTTCACTGGTTTTTCCCTAGAAGCCATCACAGCCATGCCTACTAATGGCATGGCTGTGATTGGCCAGTGCACCATGTGACCCAGCCTCTATATGGGGCTGGAGTCACCGTGCTGCATGTCATATGCTCTCAGGATAGTTTAGGGAGAGGATGCCGCTGGCTCTGTGAGGGACAGATTGCAGAACATCTCATCCTGCATTACTGAATGATCTGATTGTGGACTAGGGAGAAATACTAGTACTGCTGCTTTGAGGGACAGATTGCACACCTCATCCTGCTGCACAGAACGATCTGGACTAGGTAGAGTCTGTTGCTTTAAGGGAACGATTATTCTTCTAAAATCATCTCCAACTTGTACAGGGAAAGGTTTCAGCTGTTGCTTTAAGGGAAAGATTATCGTTCTAAAATCATCTGCAAGCTCCATTCACTAAGTGTATTCTAGCCGCATAGAGCCATATTAGTGTTATAAAATCATGTCCAAGCTCCATTCACTAAGTGTATTGTAGCCGCATAGAGCCATATTAGTGTTATAAAATCATGTCCAAGCTCTATTTACTAAGTGTATTGTAGCCGCATATTGCCATATTAGTGTTATTGAATCATGTCCAAGCTCCATTCACTAAGTGTATTGTAGCCGCATAGAGCCTTATTAGTGTTATAAAATCACACTTAGTGATAGTGAATGGAGCTTGGACATGATTTTATAACACTAATATGGCTCTATGCGGCTACAATACACTTAGTGAATGGAGCTTGGACATGATTTTATAACACTAATAGGGCTCTATGCGGCTACAACTTAGTGAATGGAGCTTGGACATGATTTTATAACACTAATATGGCTCAATGCAGCTACAATACACTTAGTGAATGGAGCTTGGACGTGATTTTATAACACTAATATGGCTCTATGCGGCTACAATACACTTAGTGAATGGAGCTTGGACATGATTTTATAACACAAATAAGGCTCTATACGGCTACAATACACTTAGTGAATGGAGCTTGGACATGATTTTATAACACTAATATGGCTCTATGCGGCTACAATACACTTAGTGAATGGAGCTTTGACATGATTTTACTACACTAATATGGCTCTATGCGGCTACAATACTCTTAGTGAATGGAGCTTGGAGATGATTTTTTAAACACTAATATGGCTCTATGCGGCTACAATACACTTAGTGAATGGAGCTTGGAGATTATTTTACAACACTAATATGGCTCTAGGTGGCTAGAATAAACTTTGCCTATACAACTTGGAGATGATTTTAGAACAATAATCTTTCGATTAGAGGTTCGATCAACTCTAGTGTTAAGTGTATTTACTTGTTGGCAATTATTTGCAGATTGTCTGCAGCTTTGTCATTTATCTGCGATATCTTCATGTAATTTATACTCCTACTGTGGGATTTTGATGGCCTTATATTCTGGAAAATTCATTATTACTATTACTCAGTCTTCACTTTTTTTATGTGATTAAGAATTGTCCCATAGCCTTATTCTGGAAATATTCGCTTATTTTCTCCATCTAACTGTTGGCCATTTCCAGTTTTATCCGTAGATTGGACAATACATTTTTTACCGCTCATATCTGGAATTGTTCTTTCGTCATCCGTTAACACAGGGCCCCCAGCTTAATTCCTAATCTATCTGTGGTCCATGTAAGTTCAAAGTCATTTGATCTTACTTTAACTTATCTGGATATAGTTATGAAACATATTGTCCTATGTGCTCACTTTTTCTAAATTAATCTATTTTGCTCATATGTTATATCTAACTTACGAAAACTCTTTTTGTTGCATAGTTGGTTCTTACACAATACCCTTTGTTATTTTTATCCCAGCCTGGACTGTGTTCATCCTCTGCAGTCACAGAATGCTAGGTCCCTTCTTGGCCATGGGGTTGATCAGCCTTTGATATCTGTGGATGGTGTTTGCCCTGGTAAGTGTGCTCACCATTTTTGGGGGGTTGCCATTAAGCCTTTTAAAGGGGGAGCAGCCTTATATCATACATCAATAACATGTGATTATACCTGTAAATTGTATTTGATATTATGTATTTCTTATTTACTTACATATTTCTCTATTATTTAAGAGCATGTGATTGGTGGGTGTCAACTAAATCCCCTGAAGAAGCCTGTGATAGGCGAAACATGTCGGGATAGTTTTGACCTACTCTCCACACCTCCACCTGGGTAACCCCCAAGAAAATGAATGAGACCACTTGCTTTTAATGTGTTGTAAATCCTTTTTTTGTCTTTTTATAAGTTTTGTACTAATAAAATTTGGATAATTTTATACATATCAATGTGTTGATCTTTGTCACTCTGCATTGTATAATCCCACCAGGGAACCTCTCTCTAACCAAACAACACTTCTATATATATTGGGATGAGGTGCGTTCTAGATTGTACTTTCCACCAGAAAGCCAAGAAAGGGTATAATGCAACAAAGAGAATAGCCAATTTACCTTAAATTAACCCTATTGATTAAGACCATGTTAAATATTAACTATATGCAGTTATTTTTATTTTTGTGATAGAGTTTACAGTTAGTACAAAAAAAAAAAACTACTCAACCACTTCAATAGCAGGCACTTACCCCCCTTCCCGCCCAGACTAATTTTCAGCTTTCAATGCTGTTGCATTTTGAATGACAATTGCGCGGTCATGCTACACTGTACCCGAACAAATTTTTTATTATTTTTTCCCACAAATAGAGCTTTCTTTTGGTGGTATTAGATCACCTCTGCGATTTTTATTTTTTGCGCTACAAATAAAAAAAAACGGAAATTTTGAAAAAAAAAAGTTTTTCTCTGTTTCTGTCACAAAACTTTGTAAATAAGTACATTTTCTCCATCACTGATGGGCACTGATGAGGCTACACTGGCGGGCACTGATGAGGCAGTACTGATTGGCACTGATGAGATGGCACTGATGAGGTGGCACTGACGGGCACTGATGATGAGGCACTTATATGCAGCACTGATGGGCACTGATAAGCAATACGGATGAGCACTGATATGCAGTACTGATGGACAATGATAAGCGGCAATGACGGGCACTCATAGACGGCACTGATGGGCACTGATAGGTAACACTGGGCACTGATAGATGGCACTGATGGGCACTGATAGGTGGCACTGGTAGGTGGCACTGGTGGGCACTGATAGGTGGCACTGGTGGGCACTGGTGGGTGGCAATGACAGATTGCACTGTCAGGTTGTCATTCCCTGGTGGTCCTGGGTGGCATCTGAAATTGGCACTGTGTGGCATCCATGTTGGGCATTGTGCCCCTTACCTGGTGGTCTAGGGTAGGCTCCCTGGTGGTCTAGGATTGGCTCCCCGGTGGTCAGGATCAGCTCCCTGGTCATCTCCCTGGGTGGGCATTGCCTGGTGGGCTCCTTGGTGGTCCTGGGTGGCGATCTTAGAGGGGGTTGCACTGATAAACATTCAGCGCAGACCCCCCCTGTCAGGAGAGCTGCCAATTGGCTCTCCTCTACTCACGTCTGTGGACGGCTCTTCCTGTTTGCACTGTGACCAGCCGTGATTGGTCACGGCTCATCATGTGGTAAAGAACTTGAGATGTCATTTGTCTATAGGCTGGGTGGGAAGTGGTTAATAAAAGGTAATCTGCTCACAAAATAAAATGTTCCAACTATTTGCATCCACAAGGTCAAGACAGTTTTTAGTTATAAGTAGATCTGCCTCAGTAAACTTGCTACTACAAAAAATGTAAGTAGTATTAAACCCTCAACGTTTTTTAGCTTAACACATTGAGCACAATAAAATAACTATTTGTTAAAATTCTTAATGCTGCTTCTGTGAACTTCTGGTTTTCACAGGAACAATAGTTAACAGTGGACAGTGCAATTTCCACTGTATGTTAGCTTGGAGAAGGGTGGTGGAGGAGAAGGGAGAAGCAGGGGAGTACTTTGCCACCTGGGGCTATGGGACTGTGTGTTTCTATTGATGCACACAATGTAGGGAGACACAGCTCTAGTCTCTACATGCAAAGGTGGCTCCAAAGGATGTTACAAGAGAAAGGAGCCACCCAGAAACAAGAAACCTGGCACCAGTTTAAACTGAAACAAAGTCAATAAGTAAAAAGTAAAGAAGCTGCTTCTTCACTAAGTGATTGAATCAGCTGCTGAAAGTGCTTAACCACTTCAGCCCCGGAAGCATTTCACACTTTAGGACCAGAACCCTTTTTGGGATTTGACACTGCGTCGCTTTAACTGACAATTGCGCGGTCATGCGATGTTATACCCAAACAAAAATTTGCATCCTTTTTTATCACAAATAGAGCTTTCTTTTGGTGGTATTTGATCCCCTTTGCGTTATTTCTGATCACCACTATAAACAAAAGAATAGCGACAATTTTGCAAAAAAAAAACAAATTTCTTACTTTTTGCTAAAATACAAATCCAAAAAATATATATAAAAAAACATGTTTTTTCATCGGTTTTGGCCGATTTATATTCTTCCTCATATTTATGGTAAAAAAAATTGCAATCTGCGTTTATTGATTGGTTTGCGCAAAAGTTGCCGCATTTACGGAAGATGAGAATTCATTTATGGGGTTTTTTTTTTTTTTTACTGGTAATGGCAGCAATCTGCGATTTTTAGTGGTACTGCGATATTGCAGCGCACATGTTGGACCATTTTGATACTTTTTTGGGACCATTGGCATTTATACAGCAATCAGTGCTATAAAAATGCACTGATTACTGTGTAAATGCCATTGGCAGTGAAGGGGTTAACCTGGAGGGGGCACTCTAAGAATTAACTGTGTTCCCTGGGTGTGTTTTAACTGTGTGTGGGCTGTGATCACAGCCCTTCCCCCTCTAAGAGAACGGAGATCCGTGTTTACTTACATGGACCTCCGTTCTTTTGCTGCGGGGTGGCTATCATGGGTAGCCAGCGGCGATCAAGTCCACCCTACCCGCTCCCTGGCCCCCCCGAAACACAGTGAGTGCTCACAGTGCGGGATCTTACAGCCGCCGTCATATGACTGTGACATCCAACCATTTTGTCACCATCAGATGCCGGTCGGCAAGTGGTTAAATACTGAGGATTTAATGTCACTTTAAGTTTCACACTCTCTTGTTTCAGACTGGTTTATAATTGTTTTCCTTTAATTTAAGGCTGGATTCACACCAGTCCCGTGCGAATTCCAGCTCCGTTCCCCCTGCGAAGAGAAACAGCTGCTGTTCAGTGGTTTCTCTCCATTCTAGCAGGGGATCAGCTGATCTGCAACGGGGGGGGGGGGGGTGTAGTGAGGAGGGGGAGAGATCCCTGTTCACAATGGAACACATCTACGAATCAGATGTGAACAGAATGTGCCTGGAATTTGCACCGCACTGCTTAGAAATGCACACGTTTTCTGTGCAATGCGGAGTGTGAATGCACCGCACATATGTGAACCAGACCCATTGAAAACAACATGTTTTCAAATGATCTGCGAATTGGATGCAGTGTAAGCCGCATCAAATTCGCATAGGTGTGAACCCAGCCTTAAGGTTTTTTTTAAATAATTAGTCGCTATTGTGCTTAGTGGGTCCTCATTATAATTATCATTATGTTTTTTCCATTTGCCTTTCTATTTTAACTGTTTCTTTTCCTGTTTAATCCTTCCAGTGTTTCAGAATAGCTATGTACCTTATAGAAAAAAATAACTATACACATTGTAAAATAAACATTTTTTTGAGTTTGCATAAGTATTGACCTCTACAGTGAAGATCCATTAGCATGGTTATTTAAAAGAGTCTTCACTAAAACCCATTTTATTCTTCAAAAGGACTGAATCTATAGCGCTACATCCCAAATTATAGGGATATTTGGTGTTTCCATTTAGCAGCTGTACATGGAATAGATCTACTTGAAATATAAACATGCTATGAAAATAATCCTGACAATCTCAACTGTAGTTTCAGCACAAAAATATACAAATGAATTCCATCAGAAAACCTTTTATCATAAGTATAATTTGTTCTGTAATAAATCCAAGAAGACGTAAAAAAGCATTTAATCTATGTAGCTGAATTGGCAAGAAGGGTAAAATTTGCAATGATTGAACATTAAAGGAGAACCAAATCGTATCTAAGCACCACAGACTCAAAACACTATCTAATTCATTTTTATGTTTCAATCTGTTTTATTTTTTAGTAAAAACAAATTATGGTACAACGTCATTAACAATAACATTGGAACAACCTTTGGTCTGACATTAATATCCAAATTCGTCCTACAATCCCAAAGTCCATATCCAGAACCTTTACAATTCGCTCTTATCTGCTTTTCTATCTTCTCATGGCTTTTCTGTGTATGGTCTTATTGCTTGTATGTTAATAAAGCAAACATAAACATCTCTGATAACAAACTATTATTTCTAGGCTAGTTGTGGGCTTACTTGGCCTTCATTAACCTTGTGTGGATCATTAGCTACTGTCAGCCCTGTGGTTCCATTCCACTGTATGATATCCATAATAAATTCCGCCCTTATGGACGGTTGATATGTAAAGAAGAGGTAAAGAGTAAAGGAAGAAAGAAGATGAGGCAGAAACGTAAAAGGAGAAACAAAGAGAGAGAAGAGGGTGTTTAGGAGCTCCCCGGTGCCGCCATCCTACCCGCTATCAGTCTGAGATGGGGCGTGGATCTGAATCCAAATAGCGGATCCATGGATTCCACACCCTCTCAAATGCCTTAATTTTGTCCTGCAGGACCGCCGTCAGGCGCTCGTTGATCAGAAGCCACGAGAGTTTCCTTTTAAATTGATCAAATGGTATAGTCGCCTTCTTCCAATTTCTGGCTATGGTGATTTTGGCCGAAATAAAAATAAATGTTAGAAAACGGCGTTGTGACCTAGAGGCCTGCTCAACCTTTCGTCCCAACAACGCCTGTTCCGGAGACCTGGGTAAATTAATCTCTGTCAAAGAATAGATAATATTATATACTCTACTCCAAAATCTCCGGACCTTGGGGCATTGCCACCATATGTGGTAAGCTGATCCCTCCTGCCCACAACCTCGAAAACACATCGGTGAGGCGCCAGGGACGAAGGTAGCCAGTCTGGTCGGCACCATGTACCACCTCATCAATACCTTATAGTTGGCCTCTATTATAGAAGTGTTGAGGAGGGATTTCGAGGCCGCGGAGGCCATCAAATGCCACTCATCAAGCTCCATCTCTGTCTGTAAGTCCTGTTCCCATTTAGTCATGTAGCTTAACTTGTTTGAAGAATAGGTTAACAGTTTATATATTTCAGATATATAGCCACACAAATTATCGAAGCGAAGGCACAGATATTCCATAGGAGACATGGTGGTGATATCATGCTTGCGAGATAAGGTATATAGAAAGTGGCGCACCTGAGCAAATCTATACAATTCTGAGTTAGGCATTTGAAAACGCTCCACCATCGTCTGTTGTGATATCAAACCCCTCTGATCACTAAGGTCTGCAATTCGTAGTAAGCCCTTATTGGTCCACCACGTGAATGCCAGGGGATCTAGACCCGGGGTGAATGCTTTATTCCCTAGTATGGGAGCCATTGGGTTATGTGGGGAAATAAAGCCGTGTGTATTGGATAATTTGTCCCAGATAGAAAATGCTAGTGATAGCGAAGGACATAATATTGGTGGTCTATCTCTCGCCGGCAACCACATTAATTGAGAAATAGGCCTTCCAGGGCAAACACAATATTCCACTTGCATCCATATCGCCTGGGATTTTTGAGAATGAAATCTAATAAGCTGGGCCAATTGAGCTGCTTCAAAATATTGTTGTAGATTTGGAAAACCTAGGCCTCCCCTCAGTTTAGGTGTAAATAAAGTACTCTTATTCACCCTGGGTCTTTTATCACCCCACACAAATTTCATAATTCTAGATTGAAAAGCCTGTAAGTCAGCCCTAATTGGCCGTATGGGTAATGTGCGAAAGAAATACAAAATTCTGGGGAGTACATTCATTTTAATAGAGTACAGTCTGCCGAACCACGACAGGGGGTGTAGCTGCCACCTCGCTAGATCTGTATTTAAGCTTTTGTATAGAGCTATGTAGTTTTTGGCATACAGAGTTTGAATTGTTGGCGTCAGATGGACCCCCAAATATGGGAGAGCATCTGTCTCCCATCGGAAGCTAAAAGATTGTTGTATATTAAGTTGCTCCCTTTCTGGTAAATTTATATTTAGTGCCCTCGATTTCTCATGGTTGACCATGAGTCCTGATATAAGTGAAAAGGGCTGTAGTATAGCGTATAAATTTGGCAAAGTGGTGATAGGTTGAGTAAGGGTCAGTAAAATATCATCCGCGAAACATAGACACTTATGCTCTCTATCTCCACAGAAAATGCCCTTAACATCTTGATTCGTCCTAATCTTTATAGCTAGTGGTTCTAAAGCTAATATAAAAAGCAAAGGGGGACAATGGGCACCCTTGCCGTGTTCCTCTTTGTATCGGGAATGATTTAGAGGAGTAGCCCTTAAGCCTCAGGGAAGCCCTCGGATCACTATATAGGGCCTTAAGCAATGTTAGAAATTTATCTCCAAACCCATACTGTTGTAATATAAAGAATAGGTAGTCCCAGGACAGGGAATCAAATGCCTTCTGTATATCCAATGAAAGCAACATTCCCCGCCTGGGACCCCCTCCATCCCATTCCGAGTGAGCTGCTGAAATCACATCAATCACTCTTCTAGTTTGGTCTGAGGCCTGACGATGTGGAACGAACCCTGCCTGGTCTGGATGAATGTAACGGGATATAAAAGAATTTAGTCTTGTGGCTAATATTTTTGTCATGATTTTCAGATCGACATTTATCAACGAAATTGGACGGTAATTTGCACAATCGCTGTGGTCTTTCCCTGGTTTTGGAATAACATGTATATAAGCAGTGTTTTCATGAATTGGGATCTGATTGCCCCGTCGCAAATCATTGAAATATAGGCATAGTTGTGGAATCAAAATTTCTTGATATTTTCTATAGTAGTGGCCAATAAATCCATCAGGGCCCGGTGCCTTTGAGGGGTGTAATGACTTAATGGCTTTCCTAACTTCCGCCTCTGTAAAATCCCCGTCCATACTTTCTATATGTTCCGGCTCTAGCCTAGGTAATGGGATATCCCGTATAAAATCGGATGCTGCTGTTTGTGAAAATTGTGTGGATTCGGAGTACAGTTTAGTGTAAAAGTTATGGAATTCCTGCAAAATCAGTTCCGGATTTTGTGTCAATTGTCCATTAGGGCCCCGTAGTTTTGGTAAGGCTGAGGTGAACGTCCTGGGCACTAGCTTCCTAGCCAATAAAGTGGAGGGTTTATCACCCATAGTGTAGTATCTATGTTTGGACCATCTAATGCTTTTGTCTGCCTGGGTTGTTAAGCTGAGGTTAAGGGCTAGACGGGCTGTATCTATTTTGTGTCTAATATCAATCCGCGGATTTCGCCGCTGTTCGAGCATTAGGGCTTCAAGTTCTAACTCCTGTTCCCTAATGACCGTTTCCCGAACCCTTTTGGTCCGGGCCGCTAATTGCAAAAGCTTACCCCGAATCACTGATTTATGCGCTGCCCAGTTTGTCGTCGGCGATGTGTCCGCCGGTAAGTTTTCTCTAAAATATGTTTTTAACTCCGTTTCGATTTCGGCAAATATGATGGGATCATTCAGGAGCGATGCATTCAGCCTCCACGGGGACGGACCTGCTTTGATCCAAAGATCAGCCAGGGATAGTTTAATTAGGGAATGATCCGACCATGGAACCTGGCAAATTTTTGCCTTTTGTACATGAGGCAGCAGCGATGAGTGGACAAAAAAGTGATCTATGCGTGAATACGTGGAGTGAGCTGAAGAGTAAAATGTATAGTCTCGCATTACGGGGTTTGCATCCCTCCACGCATCTACTAGGTCGTGGAGGCGCAGTAAGTGGGCCAGCTTGGTGCTGTTCCTAGGGACATTTTTATAATTAGCCCGGAGAGGGTCCGATTTGTCTAAAACCCGGTCTAAAGAAATATTGCTATCTCCTCCAAAGATCACCGGGCCCTGAACCTTAGGCATCAATACTGCCAACATGTCCCTAAAAAACTCTACCTGGCCTATATTAGGGGCATAATAAGACACAAAAGAGGCTAATTTGTCGTGTATCTTCCCTGTAACCATCCGATACCTGCCTTTCTTTTCTTTCACTACCGCAGTTGGGGTGAACGGGGTCTTTTTGGAAAAGCATATGGCCACCCCCCCTTCTTTTCTGGGCCCGAGGCTATGTAAAACTGAGGGTATTTGGCAGAAAGGTATCGGGGGGTAGAGGACTTAGAAAAGTGTGTCTCCTGCATTAGTAAAATGTCAGCACCCACCCTGTGGAAGTGTTGGAATGCTTTAGTGCGTTTTGCGGGAGAGTTAAACCCATGTACATTATGTGTAACAGCTATATATTTTGAGGGGTATATGTTAGCCATCGCGGTCCGGCAGAGTGCACTCACCTTTAAAATTGTGTTCTACGTAAGCCCCATCCAGCTCCGGCTCCATAGTTCCTGACCCTGTCCTGCAGAACTGCACTTCGTCTAGGCACGTTTGACGGGATCCGGGAAGCACCAAGAAAAAAGGGGAGAAGATAATAGAGATCAGTAAGAGAAATAGAAAGTATGAGAGAAGAGACATTGGCCAATGGCCAAGTGAACAAAACTCAATACATTGAACCAATATACTTTTAACATGGGTCCAGACCCACATCCGAGGGAACCCTCGGGACCACCGTAGTGTGGATGCTCCCACCAAACTTCTGAGAGCACTCACACTGACAGAGGCATGCTTAAACACCCCGGGGAAGTTATTAAGGAACATATTCAAAGAGAGCCCGTAGCCCTATAGATAATTCTAGACGGAGGTTTCTGTAAAACTCCGCAACAATATACTATGTAACCCTTTGACTCTAGGAAATCTAGAGAAACTTAAGAGGTGCACTCCAAGTCAGTCTTCAGTTCTCAATTACAGTCCTCCAAAAAAAGGAAAAAGACAAGAAACAAAAAGAAAAATCAAGGAAAAACTAGAGAGAACATCAAACTGGAACAAGGAAAGTGTCTGAAGGGGGGGCGGCAGGTCAAAATCCCCATCGCCTGCGACCTTCCTTATCCGTTATCCTTCCTTCCCGTCTCCCTCAGGTAGGAGACCTTGATCTCCAGGTTCAGGTGAACGGAGATGATCTTCTGGCTTTCTGTGGTCGTTGTTCTCGCCAGAGAGGCGAAAGCGGGCGGGTCATTGAGGCTTCTGAAGTAGATGGCTGGGAATTCGGATGGGGATCCCGAGTGATGAGGCCTAAATCCAGCAGTAGTTTCTCACCTTCATGAAATGTCACAAAAGAGTGGGACTTCCCCTTATAAGTGAAGGACAGCCTGAAAGGAAACGCCCACTTATATTTTATCTGTTTGTTGATCAGATGTTGTAAGAGGGGTTTCATTGTTCTCCGCTTCTGCACTGTAGAGGGCGCCAAGTCTGTATACAACTGAATAGGGACTCCAAATAATACTAGATCCTGACAATTTCGGGCTTCCTTCATCAATCTTTCTTTAATGCGAAAAAAGTGCGGTTTCACCAACACATCACGGGGTAGACCGTCAGATCTGGGAGCTGTAAGGGCCCTGTGAACTCTGTCAATTTCCATTTCCCGTGGTGTGATATTAGGGATCAGTGTTGTCATCAGTTCTCGCACCGCATTCTCCAGGTCCATTTGGGATTCTGGAAGGCCTCTAATTCTTAAGTTATACCGGCGGGACCGGTTTTCCAAATCTTCAATTTTAGAGTATGCTTCTTCCAGTCTCTCATGCAAGGTGGAGATCATATTTGAATTTTGGTTGATTTGAGCAACAGCGCTGTCCACCTTATGCTCTATAGCCTCAAATCTCTCTCCTATCCCCTGTATGTCACGCTTCAGGTCTGTGGTTATTATGGAGCAGGCCTTTGCTAGTTCCTGCTGAAGCATGGTGGCAAAGCGTGCTAAAAGCACTGAGTCCCCCTGATATGGAACCGTGGGTATTGGTGCGGGGATCTGAGAGGATTGTGTGGGCTGTATTTCAGGAGAAGCCACTATCTGTTCAGCCTGGCTGTGCTGGCTAAAAAGAATGTCCGCCAATTCCGCCATATTTCTGTCCATAGAGGACGCTGGGGACGCTGAGGGGGCCTGTGTACCCACTGACCCCGGGGAGCCGGGTAGAGAGAGGCACTCACCCTGTTGGTCAGCCATTTGTTCCTCCAAGGATTGAGAGGAGAACGGGTCCCTTAACTGTTCAGCTAGTGGGCTTGCCTCCGCCGCCGCCTTCTGTGCTCTAGAGGTGCCCTGGCCGCGTGTCGCCGCCATCTTGGGGCCTGGTTGCTGTCTGGGAGACACTTGGGACTGTTTCCCTATGTTGTTCCGCTTGTAGGGTCTTTTTTTGGGCTGACCTACCGCCCGACGCTGCATCTCCCCTCCGGGAGAATGTGCCGTCCAAGTACGGGTTGTTCTGCCGTTCACCTCTGCTGAATTTCGCTGATATCGGCCCGGGGTGCGCGGAGCTCACTCAGAGGACGTCCGTCTCCGGTGCCGCGCGCATGCGCTCTATCTAATTCATTTTTAATATTCAAAGCAAATTCGCTCACCCATCCATGTCTCCATAAGAAATCCCCTCCTCCCCTCCTCTACTCCTTCAGATGAAAGAAAAAATGCAGACGAAGACTCCTGAGATGTATGACATAATTTTGGCTTAGGTCAGAAACCAGGAGTCAACTGAAGAAATGTAAAAAACGTATGTAAAACAAATAAATATGATATACATTTCCTATCTATTTACTAATGCCGGCAGCATAAGGATTAAAATAGTTCAGGTTGATTGAGAGAGTTTAGTTCCATTTTAACAATGTATTGCTGTATGGATGCAGTCTGAAAGCTTAGACCAGCCTTTCTCAACCTTTTCAACACAGAAGAACCCTTGAAATAATTTTCCAGTCTCAGGGAGCCCCTGCTAAAAATTAAAAATCTACAACTCATGATACATTAGTGTGATGGTCAATGGGAAGAATGTTCCTTACACTTGTGGTCTTTGGGAAGAATTACCCCCTTACAAATAGCTAAAAAGATCAATGATGTCATTGGGAATTTATATGAGAGGTAGAAATTGACCATTGCTCAAGGAACCCCTAGCAACCCCTGGAGGAACCCTAGGGTTCCACGGAACCCTGGTTGAGAAACCCTGGCTTAGACTATGAGAGGTTCCATTATATTCCATGAATTTAACATTTCTTTCAATGGGCTGGATGTTACAGTTTTAATTTTAATTTGGAAAAATTAGGATATTAATAGACATGCTAAATTATGCATGTTGTGATGTTCAGTAATATGCATAGCCAAATGTGTGAGCTAGTAAAATATTAATTCTCTGTTGTTTTCTGCTCACAGATCTTACAAAAAAAATAAAATAATGAAACATTAAGTAGTCTGAAAGGTTCATTCACATGGTCAGCTATATTGCCACCCCTCTTAAAAGCAATTATTATTTATGTCACCTCACTATCTGTTTTAACAAATGTCAACCCATTGCTCTGCTAGCTGTTGCAGCACAACCCCATTCACTTGAATGGATCACGCTCTGTGCAGTTCGGCCTACAAAACGTGAACAGCAATTTAATTTTTGTTGGAGCAAAACACAGTGGCAACAACATGTGTATATCCCTGAGCTTCATATCCTAATTTAAATGGGTGAACAAAAGTTGTAAAGTGTGGCTCAGTCTCCTGCTTATGTTGCCACCTACCTTCCTTCCTGGCTGCCCATGTGAACAAACCCTAACAGGCTGCCTAACACAACATGATGTTGCTACCCTGTGCCTTTTGTAGGGTGTAAATTCTACACAAGTAGAGCATTAATAAAATGCATATGTATAAGTAAACTTCATATATAGTATCTCACAAAAGTGAGTATACCCCTCATATTTTTGTAAATATTTTATTATATCTTTTCATGTGACAACACTGAAGAAATGACACTTTGCTACAATGTAAAGTAGTGAGTGTACAGCTTGTATAACAGTGTAAATTTGCTGTCCCCTCAAAATAACTCAACACACAGCCATTAATGTCTAAACCGCTGGCAACAAAAGTGTGTACACCCCTAAATGAAAATGTCCAAATTTTGCCCAGTTAGCCATTTTCCTTCCCCAGTGTCATGTGACTCATTAGTGTTACAAGGTCTCAGGTGTGAATGGGGAGCAGGTGTGTTAAATTTGGTGCTATCTCTCTCACTCTCTCATACTGGTCACTGGAAATTCAACATGGCACCTCATGGCAAAGAACTCTCTGAGGATCTGAAAAAAAGAATTGTTGCTCTACATAACAATGGCCTAGGCCAGGGGTAGGGAACCTGCGGCTCTCCAGCTTTTGTAGAACTACATTTCCCATCATGCTTCTGGGAGTAATGGTATCCATCAACCTTGCAATGCCTCATGGGAAATGTAGTTCTACAACAGCTGGAGAGCCGCAGGTTCCCTACCCCTGGCCTAGGCTATAAGAAGATTGCCAAGACCCTGAAACTCAGCTGCAGCATGGTGGCCAAGACAATACAGCGGTTTAACAGAACAGGTTCCACTCAGAACAGGCCTTGCCATGGTCGACCAAAGAGGTTGAGTGCACATGTTCAGCATCATATCCAGAGATTGTCTTTGGGAAATAGACGTATGAGTGCTGCCAGCATCGCTGCAGATGTTGAAGGGGTGGGCGTCAACCTGTCAGTGCTCAGACCATACACCGCACACTGCATCAAATTGGTCTGCATGGCTGTCATCCCAGAAGGCAGCCTCTTCTAAAGATGATGCACAAGAAAGCCCGCAAACAGTTTTCTGAAGACAAACAGGCTAAGGACATGGATTACTGGAACCATGTCCTGTGGGTCTGATGAGACCAAGATAAACCTATTTGGTTCAGATGGGTGTCAAGCGTGTGTGGAGGCAACCAGGTGAGGATTACAAAGACAAGTGTGTCTTGCCTACAGTAAAGCATGGTGGTGTGAGTGTCATGGTCTGAATATAAGGAAGAAACTGGACAAGTGTGCCTATCCCCACAGGGGTGGAGGGGAACTGGGGGGATAAAAAAAAATGTATCAAGGAAAAAAGAACACTAAGTACCCCTGGGACTTTAACCACTTCCCGCCCGGCCTATTCACAAATGACGGCCTGGTGGTGGCTTCGTTATCCTGACTGGACCTTTATTGACATCCTCAGGATAACACGCGATCACGCGCCCGCGGGGGCGTGCATCGTGGTGATCGGTGGTGCCGTGAGTCAGTCTGACCCACCGCATTACCGATCGAGGTAAAAGGCTTCCATCGGAAGCTTTTTATCATGTGATCAGCCGTGACCAATCATGACTGATCACAGTGTAAACAGGAAGAGACATTTATCGGCTTTTCCTCTACTCAGTTCTGCAGATCTGAGTAGTGGAGAGACGATCAGCTGCTCTCCTGACAGGGGGGGCTGCGCTGAACATTTATCAATGCAGCCCTCCTCAGGATCGCCAGACTGGGCCAACAGAGAGCCGACCAGGACCACCAGGGAGCCCCCCCGGGACAACATGAGGAGGCCACCCATGGACCACCAGGGAGAAGATCTGGAGGCTGCCCAGGGACAACAAGGGAGCCCACACTAGACCACCAGGTAAGGGGCATATGGTGCACTGTAGGTATGGCACTGTGCCCATATGTGATGCCTGCCAGTGCATCACTAAAGGTGCTATATGCACCAGTGCCCACCAGTGCCATGTACCAGTGCCCACCAGTGCCACCTATCAGTGCCCACATGTGCCACCTATCAGTGCCCATCAGTGCCACCTATCAGTGCTCAGCAGTGCCACCTATCAGTGCCCATCAGTGCCCAGTGCCCTCTATCAATGCCCATCAATGCCGCCTATGAGTGCCCATCAGTGCCGCATATCAGTGTCACCAATCCGTGCCAGTCAGTGCTGCTTATCAGTGCCACCTATCAGTTAGGGTTGCCACCTCATCCCTTTTAACCCGAACACACAAATTACACAGGTTCTGAGGCTAATTTAATGCAGATAAGGCACCAAGTGAGTTTAATTACAACCTTAATCAGCCACAGAACTTGTGTAATTAATATGTGTTCGGGTTTAAAGGGATGAGGTGGCAACCCTACTATCAGTGCCCATCAGTGCTGCATATATGTGCCCCATCATCAATGCTACCTCATCAGTACCAATCTGTACTGCCTCATCAGTGCCGTCAGTTTAGTCTCATCAGTGCCCATCAGTGTAGCTACATCAGTCCCCGTCAGTGATGGAGAAGATGTACTTATACAAAATTTTGTGACAGAAATAAAAAAACGTGCTTTATTTTTTCAGAATTTTCTGTCTTTTTTTATTTGTAGCGCAAAAAAATAAAAACCGCAGGGGTGATCAAATACCACCAAAAGAAAGCTCTATTTGTGAACAAAATGATAAAAATGTTGTTTGGGTACATCATGACACGACCTCGCAATTGTCATTCAAAGCGCAACAGCACTGAAAGCTGAAAATTGGTCTGGGCGGGAAGTGTTTTAAGTGCCTGGTATTGAAGTGGTTAAAGGCAAAGGTTCCCCAAAGTGAAATGGAGTGTAAAAGTAATAAAAAAAATACACATTTTATTGCATATAATTTAAAACAAGCAAAAGTGATAAAAAGGCAAAGCCTGAATAGCTATACATTACACAGCTTATTAGCAACAGATCAGCAAGTAAAGTATCATGCCAGCACTACTTGTGCCACATGTCCTGTCACGTTTCGGAATCTTGTTCCTTGTTCAGGGGTATATGGTTAATGTTAATATTAATGTAAGGTATAATGAAGACAGTGTGCAAATACATATGCATAAACCATAATGTACAAAAAAACAGTATCATATTCCTATAAACATAGATACATAGCATATATGGAGGCAAAATATGGATAGCTAAATAGACAATAGGTGGTTGCAGAGCTAAATGGTATATTACAGAGGCAGTACTACCTACTCTCGAGGAAGCGTGGATAAAGGGGAGCAATTCAAGATGGATATGCATTACTTACATGGATAGCTATACAGATATCAGACACACATGGCCGAAATCCTCTGTGCCTACATGACGAATATCCAGAGAGGGTCCCCCAGATGGAAGGGGCCTGGGGACGTAGTGGAATACGTCCAGGGGAACTGGGTCCTCAAAGCCAGGTGTGACAGTAACAGTCCGGGTGGGGTACACACAGAGTCGAGCCCTCACAAGGGCCGCATGAAATTGGAAGACACTACTGCAAAAATAACAGGCATATACAGCCTATAAGATAATGATCCTTGTGTAAAGTGGATGGATAAATCCCCGCCTAGCATCCATTCTGCACACTGCATGGACGGATCCCAATAATGTGCCCAATGATGCTGGTAGCATCAGAAGGTCCACGTGTGTCAGGGAGAACAATGGCAATGTGGACACCACCCAGTGGTGACTGGGGGGTATATTTTGTACATTTACGCTGCATGTTTTGTTATTTTTTTATACCTATTAACCCTTTCATGCCTAAGCCTTTTTCTGACATTTGTTGCTTACAAGTTAAAATCTGTATTTTTGCTAGAAAATTACTTAGAACCCCCAAACATTATATATATTTTATTATTTTATTCATCAGTGTTGTCACATGAAAAGATATAATAAAATATTTACAAAAATGTGAGGGGTGTACTCACTTTTGTGAGATACTGTATATACAGTATCTCGAAAAAGTTAGTACACCCCTCACATTTTTGGAAAAATTTTATTATATGTTTTCATGTGACAACACTGAAGAAATGACACTTTGCTACAATGTAAAGTGGTGAGTGTACAGCTTGTATAACAGTGGAAATTTTCTGCCCCCTCAAAATAACTCAACACAAAGCCATTAACGTCTAAACCACTGGCAACAAAAGTGACTACACCCCTAAATGAAAATGTCCAAATTGGGCCCAATTAGCCATTTTCCCTCATAGGTGTCATGTGACTCATTAGTGTTACAAGGTCTCAGGTGTGAATGGGGAGCAGGTGTGTTAAATCTGGTGGATGTTAGAGACCTCGCGCTCCTCCACCTTCCATTTGAGGATGCCCCACAGATGCTCAATAGGGTTTAAGTGTGAAGATATGCTTGGCCAGTCCATCACCTTTACCCTCAGCTTCTTTAGCAAGGCAGTGATAGTCTTGGAGGTTTGTTTGGGGTAGTTATCATGTTGGAATACTGCCCTGCGCCCCAGTCTCTGAAGGGAGGGGATCATGCTCTGCTTCAGTATGTTACAGTACATGATGGTTGTCATTAACCTGTAATACCTTTCATGTCCTGTCTGTTTGCTTACCTGTCTGGGTGTGTCAGCCTAGAGGCCATGCACATCACCACCTGTGGGCTAAGTAATCTCCTCTCAGTGAACTCCACCCCAGCCTCCAATTAAAAAAAAATGTGCTGCAAAGCCTCCTTGACGATCAATGTTGTGTGTGTTTGGCTTTGTGTGTTGTTGTTCCTGTCATATGCTCTGAGTCTATTTTCAGTTACCGACTTTTGGCTTGTTCTGACTATCCCTGCCTGCCTGATACCCAGACTTTCGGCTTGTCCTCTGTTTCTCCTGTCTGCTTGATACCCTGACCTTGGTGTGCCTCCTGCCTGTCCTTGTCTGCTTGTAGCACTGACCCTTGGCTCTCCCACTGACCCTCTCTTGCTATCTTGCACTGCTATTTCTCTCCATTCACCTGTAGCCTGCTGTGAGCATGAGCTGGGGGACCCGAGGGGCCGCGTCCTGGATCCCGTTGCAGCCAAGTCCATCACCAGAGGCTCTGGTGAACACCCGCTGGCTCTTAGACTCTGCGCCCTGGGGAATCCTCAGCAGCCCCACTTCCCTGCATGATCCTGATCCTGAGTCACAGCAGTCAGCTAAGGGTTCACAACCTTAGCGATGTGCCCCAAATCCAGCGGTTCACACCTGTCACCTGCACTTAGGTGACCTGACAGTTTGATTGGCCATGGACCTGGCTGATGTGCTGCTACCCAAGATGATTCGCTGCAGGGTATAGTCTGCAGACTTGAGACCCAGGGGTCTAATCAGACCCAGGTGATGCGATTCCTTCAGGATCTGGCTTCCCGCTTTGAGCAGCTTCAGTCCTCATTAGGTCCTCCAGTTCAACAACCTCAACATCAAACTGCTGCCGTATCTGTTTCAGTCACGCTTGCAGCCGCGAACCCTTTGCAGTTACCTGCTCCGTCCCATTACTTTGGGGATCTGAGTCCTGCAGGGGGTTCCTTAGCCAGTGCACCATTGATTTTGAGCATCAGCCTCAAAACTTCCCGTCTGATTGGGCGAAGGTGGCCTACATTATTTCTCTTCTGTCTAGCAGGGCTTAAGCCTGGGCTGTCCCTCTGTGGGAGAAGAGTAACCCCGTGGTTTCCAGTCTGTCTAGTTTCTTGAAACTCTTTCGGAACATCTTTGAGGAACCAGGTTGTGTCTCTTCAGTGGCCAGCGGCCTTTTACACCTCCACCAGGAGTCTTCTTCTGTCGGCCAGTAAGCTCTCCATTTTTGGATTCTGTCTGCTGAACTGAACTGGAACAATGAGGCCTTAGTTGCAACCTTCTTACAGGGCCTCTCTGACAGAGTGAAGGATGAATTAGCGGGTAGAACCATACCCACTGATGTGGACGATGTGATATCCCTGTGTAACCAGATCGACATTCGCTTCCAGGAGAGGACCCTAGAAAAGAGACTCCAGCACCCCTTGGCCCCTAGTCAGCCTGAGCTCCCCTCTCTGGAGCATTCCCTGCAGCTGAGGAACCTATGCAACAGGCTATCTCCTGAGGAGCGTGCTAGGCGTAGGACTCTTGGCCTGTGTCTCTACTGTGGGGGAAAAGGTCATTTTCATGACACTTGTTCGCTTCATCCAGGAAACGCTGGGATCTAATACATCTGAAAGGTGGTGTATTGGACCCAGAAACATCACCTTCATGTCTACTTGTGTCAGTGTTCCTGCATTTCGGCGCTTCTTCTCATTCAAATCAGCAACAAAAAAATGCGCTCACACCACTAAGTAATAGCCCGATGGATGTTACTCCATCTCTATATGAACAATGTGTTGTGAACACTACCAAAATAGACACCCAATAAGGGTGAGGCAAACTTGTGAAAGTATACTACTAAGGTGCAATATTGTGTGAACACATCATACAATAAGTACTAAACAAATAGCCTGCAAATGATGATGCACATTTGTGCGCCAATAGCTAAATTGACTATGCAAATCGAATTAAGCATCATACACTGTGTATTAAAATAACTTGCAAATAATGATGCACATTAATGCAACAGTATCTCAGTAAACTGTGCAAATCTGCTAAGCAAAAATACAATATATTATGCAACCTGAAAGTGCAAAAACAGTGCACCACCGCGGAAAGGCAGAGATCGGTTCTTTCCTGACATTGCCCCCCCCAAGGGGCAGCCTCCGGATGCCCATCTGGGCGCTCTTGGCTGGATTGTTTCTCCAAAAAGTTCTAACCATTTCCTGGGCATGAAAGTTGCTTTCTGGCTCCCATGAGTTCTCCTCAGGGCCGTAACCTTTCCATTTCACCAGAAACTGTATTCCCCCAGCTCTTCTTCTACAATCGAGAATTGATTCCACCTCGAACTCCTCCTCTCCATCCACTACCACCGGTCCAGGTGGAGCCGATCGTCGTCCAGGAAACAGGTCCTTGGCCACTGGCTTTAGGAGGTGGACGTGGAACACTGGATGGATCTTGAGTGAGGATGGCAGGTCGAGTTCATAGGCCACCTTATTAATCCTCTTTTTAATTGGGAAGGGTCCTATGAATTTTGGTCCCAGCTTTTTTGATGGACAGGACAGTCGCCGATTAGTGGTCGCCAACCAGACCCGATCGCTAGGCTGGAGGTCCAGCTCTCCGCGTCTCTTCCTGTCGTAAAGCTCCTTGTTACGCTCCTGAGTCTGCGCAAGGGTCTCCTGCAGCATCTTGTTGTTTTCTTCCAAAAACGTTGTGATTTCTTGTGTGGCCGGAATGGAACTTTCCAGGACGGAAACAGGCAAGAATGTGGGATGGTAGCCGAGATTCGCCCAAAACGGAGACTGCTTGGTGGCAGAGTGGATGGAATTGTTGTAGGCAAACTCGGCTAGTGGTAACAAGGAGATATTGCTCCAGGGTTTGGTTGGTTCTTTCCGTTTGGCCATTGGACTGCGGGTGGTAGGCCGACGAAAAGGCTAACTTGATTCCTAAGATGGAGCACAGGGACCTCCAGACTCGGGAAGTAAATTGCACCCCTCTGTCTGATACCACGCTTTTCGGAATGCCATGTAGGCGGATAACTTCCCGGATGAACACTTTGGCCGTTTCTGTAGCCGAGGGGGTGCCCCTCATCGGAATAAAATGTGCCATCTTCGTGAGGCGGTCAACCACCACGAAGATCGTTGTATAGCCTGCGGATGGTGGCAATTCCACAACAAAATCCATTGAAATCTGCGCCCAAGGGCGCTCAGGGACCGGTAATGGATTTAATAGACCCCAGGTTCTGGTTCTTTCCACCTTGTTTCTAGCACAGACGGGACAGGCCTTCACCTAATTGCTACAGTCCTCTCTCAACTGTGGCCACCAAAAGGTGCGGGCAAGTAGCTCAGTATTTTTCCGATGGCCAAAGTGTCCGGCTAAGTGGTGGTCATGGCAGAGTTCCAGGGCGGAGGACAGGCGAAGCTGCTCTGGCACAAAGACTTGCGTACCTGACCACCATAAACCATCTTTGAGAACAAGTCCAGGAGTTGCGGGTATGGCAGAGCTGGCCAACGTTTGCCTGATCTGAGTTAGGAGATCCTCTTGGATTAGCAGGAAATTGTGCGCTGGTAGGATGGTGTCCGGCGGGGGATTTTCTCCGGTTTCGTGAAACATCCTAGACAGCGCATCTGGCTTGACGTTCTTGGATCGGTACGTAATGTGCAGATTAAACCGGAAGAAAAATAGGGCCCATCGTGCTTGGCGAGGTCTAAGTCTCTTGGCTGTCCTAAGATACTCGAGATTTTTGTGGTCCGTGAAGACCAAAACTGGGTGAGTAGCCCCTTCCAAGAGGTACCGCCATTCCTCCAGGGCGGATTTAATGGCTAGAAGCTCCCTGTCACCCACGTCATAGTTTCTCTCAGGGGGAGAGAGCTTCCGTGAGAAGAAGGCGATGGGGTGCAGGGATGCCTTAGGCCCCTGTCTCTGGGACAAGACCGCCCCAACGGCGGTTTCCGAAGCATCTACCTCCAGAATGTAGGGCCGTGTGGAGTCGGGGTGTTTGAGAACGGGTGCCGAGGTGAATAGCCTCTTTAAAGTCTGAAAGGCACTTTGTGCTTCTGGATCCAGGTGAAGCGGGTGTTTTGTTTGGTTAGCTGCGTTATCGGGGAGATAACAGCAGAAAAATCCCGGTTAAACTTTCTATAAAAATTGGCAAAGCCAACGAAGCCTTGTACCGCCTTTTTGTCCGCCGGTGGGGGCCAGTCCACAATAGCTGCGACCTTTTGGGAATCCATAGTTGTGCCAGAGGTGGAGATCTGGAATCCCAAGAAGGTGATCTTCGTGCATTCAAAGACACACTTTTCGGCTTTAGCATACAGGCCGTGCTGTCGTAGGCGGCTGAGTACAAGCCTGACGTGTCTCCGATGTTCCTCTAGGGAGGGGGAAAAAAATCAAGATATTGTCCAGATGTACAACAACAAATTGATCGAGAAAGTCCCTGAAGATATCGTTGACCAGATGTTGGAAAGTGGCCTTGGCATTGCACAGCCCAAAGGGCATGACCAGATATTCGAAGTGGCCAAATCGTGTGCGAAATGCCGTCTTCCATTCGCCCCCCTCCCGTATGCGGATCAGATTATAAGCCCCCCGAAGATCCAGCTTGGTAAACACGGCAGCAGAGCCAAGGCGCTGAAACAATTCCGGGACCAGAGGCAGGGGGTATCTGTTTTTAACTGTGATCTTGTTAAGATCGCGGTAGTCAATACATGGCCGGAGAGTATGATCTTTCTTTTCCACGAAGAAGATCCCAGCTCCTGCTGGGGACGTGGAAGGCCTGATGAACCCCTTCTGTAAATTCTCCTCGATGTAGACCTTGAGAGCCGCAAGCTCCACTTCGGAGAGTGGGAATATTCTGCCAAAAGGAATCTCGGCTCCATGCAGCAGGTCTATCGGGCAATCATATGGCCGATGCGGAGGTAAAGTGTCTGCTCCCTTCTTACTAAAGACGTCCCAGAAGTCCCGGTACGCTTCGGGAATAGCAAAGCGGGTTTCCTGGTCCGGATCAGGATTGAGGGAGAGCACCATTGGCGGTGCTATCTGGGATGGTGGGAAGCAGTTATCCCGGCAGTATGGGGACCGGAACCGAACCTCACCCAAGTTCCAGTCGATGTGAGGACTGTGTGCTCGGAGCCATGGGAGACCCAGGATCACGGGACTCAATGGGGAAGCGATGACATCCAGCACCAGTAATTCAATGTGGCCTTCGGTCGTCCGGGTCGGCAAAGGAAAAGTTTCCTGATTCACTGTACCTGGCTTGATGGCTGACCCGTCAGCCAAACGGATCGACATTGGGCGTTCCTTAGGCCTGAGAGGAACCCGGTGTTGGGCAGCGAATGACACATCTATGAAGCAACTGCATACTCCCGAGTCCAGAATAGCCTGCACTTGAATGTCCTTATCGGAAAGCTGCAACAGGATGCGGAGGGTCAGGTGCGGCTGAGAACCCGGCAGGGATAGCACCTCCCCTAGGATTGGGGCAGGTTTCTTGCCAGTCTTGGCGGGGCAGCTACTGAGGAGATGCCCCGAGCTGCCGCAGTAGAGGCACAAATTACCGTCCATCCGCCGCCGGCGTTCCTCTGGAGATAAGGATGGGCGGAAAAAGCTAGATCGCCAGGGCTCAGGATGGCTTTGTGGAGAGGAGGAGGAGGTTGCCGCTGGGCTGGGACCTGGAAGGGTAGGTGCTTGGGGAGGCATCCAGGAAGGACGCAGGGACACGGTGGCCCTTTCTGCGCTGCGCTCCCGCAAGCGACGGTCTATCTGGATGGCCAGATTAATAAGCGCTTCCAGGGTCTGAGGAACCCCGACACGTGCCAACTCATCCTTGAGCGCTTCGGAAAGTCCCAGTCGGAACTGGTGGCACAGGGCCGCACCATTCCAAGTGGTATCCGCGCTCCAGTACCGGAACTCGGACACGTAGTCCTCCATGGGGCGATCACCCTACAGGAGGGTATGGAGGGTAGACTCTGCTGTAGCTGCCAGGTGTGGGTCCTCATATAGCTGGGCCATAGCCTTGAACAATCCGTCCACAGTGGAGACCTCAAGGGCCTTTTGCTCCAGAAGTCAATGAGCCCAGGTCTGTGGGTCGTCCTGGAGGAGGGATATTACCAGGTCCACCTTGGTGGTCTCCGAGGAGAACGTGTGGGGCTGGAGAGCAAAATACAAGTAGCAGGCACTGCGGAAGGCCCTGAACATCCTGCGGTTCCCCGTAAACCGCTCAGGCATAGGTACCTTGGGCTCCATGGGCAGAGTCACTGAGGTAGGGGGAGCTGCGTGCCCCCTGCTGGAGGGGTTAGGAGTGGTCAAGTCCTGAACTTTATCTTCCAGGCGTGCATATCCTTCCTGCAGGTTTTGCACTGCGTGGGTTAGTCCAGCAAGGTGCATGCATAGCTCCTCCATAGGAGAGGGCCCCGGCGCAGACTCTGGCATGGTTGTCCGCTTCTATCACGTACCTGGTGGTAGAGTCTGGCTTATGCGGGGGCAACCTCTCTTGCGGCCCTGGTTCGAGAACCCCTGGTAGTGTGGACAGGGAGCTCTGGAGCACAGGGGGGCACGAGGGCTGGACAAACTTCAGTGGTTGGGAGAAGTCCAAGGAAGCTCGTGCAAGACAGGAGAGTAGTGGTTCAGTCCGGGTTGGCAACTGGCAGGCGGTGCGGTACAACGGGATCAGGGAAACGGATGGTCGGGTACAGGCAGGGTCGGCAACGTGCTGGCAACAGAAGTACAGTAGGAGCAGGCAAGCGGATGGTCGTAAACAAGCTGGAGTCAGATGCGGGCAGATATCAACAGGTCCAAGGAAAAAGCCGGGGTCACAGGAACAGGAAATCACACGAAAGTAGTCACCGGGGGGTCACTGGTTCAGGGAACGTTGTAGAGCAGACAACACCAGCTGCAGGGCTCTGCTGACTGAAATAGAGCCGTTTCCGGCGCGTGCGCGCGCACGTGAGCGCGCGTGCACGGACGCGCGCGAAAGCGCACAGGCGCGCGCACCACCGCGGTAAGGCAGAGATCTGTCTTTTCCTGACACAAGGCCTTCCTCCCCACTGAGCTAAGAAATAGAATGTTTCATTGGGGACATAATTCCAAGGTGGCAAGTCATCCTGGATTCCTCTGACGCTTCCTAATCATCAGTCAAAGATTATGTTAAAGCCTGTCATGTCTGTGCCCAGTCCAAATATTCCACACAAGCTCCTGCTGATCTTCTCATGCCTTTGCCCAGTCTTAAGGAACCATGGTCTCACATTGTCATGGACTTCATTACCGATCTCCCATCATCTGAGAGGAATACAGTCATCTGGGTGGTAATCGGTCGGTTTTCTAAGATGGCCCATTTTTTTCCTCTTCCGGGTCTTCCTTCTGCTTCTGCTTTGGTTCCCATTTTTGTTCAAGAAATCTTCCGCCTCCATGGGGTTCCTTCCCATATTATTTCGGACAGAAGTGTCCAATTTACATCTTGATTTTGGAGAGCCTTTTGCAAATCCCTCAATATTGTCCTGGACTTCTCTTCCTCTTACCACCCTCAATCCAATGGACAGACTGAGAGGGTTAATCAAGAGTTAGAGGTTTTTATCCGAACTTTAGTCTCGGCTGATCATGATGCTTGGTCATCTCTACTCCCGTGGGCGGAATTCTCTCACAACAATCATGTCAACATCAGTTCTCAGAAGACACCTTTTCTTACAGTTTATGGAAAACATCCTCAGCTTCCTCTTCCTATGACCTGTTCTCGGGAAATTCTAGCGTTGGCTACGGTTCAACAATCCTTTAATTCTATTTCGGGCAATGTCCATGATGTTCTCAGGACGGCTGCATATAAATCTAAAGGTTATGCCGACCGTCGCAGGCGTAAGCCGCCTTCTCTACAGCCTGGAGACAAAGTCTGGCTTTCCACCAGGAACATCAAGCTCAGGGTTCCTTCTCTGAAATTTGCCCCAAGATTCATTAGTCCGTACTCTATAATCACTAAGTTGTATCCGGTTTGTTTTAAACTCCAGATTCCAAAAAGCCTCAGGATTTCGAACTCCTTTCATGTCTCCCTTCTGAAGCCTTTAGTCCTCAATAAGTTCTCTCGTCCTCTCCCTACCATGGTTCTGGTCTCGGAGGATGGTCAGGAGTACAAGGTTAATCTAGACCTGGACTCCCGGCTCTGTAAAGGCATTCTTTGGTAGCTTGTGCATTGGAAAGGGTTTGGTCCTGAGGAGAGGTCTTGGATCCCTACATCTGAGGTATTTGCACCTCGCCTGGTGAGGAGGTTTCATTTGAGATTTCCCTCTAAGCCTAGGCCTAGGCGGGGGAGGAGGAGGCCTCATAAGAAGGGGGTACTGTCATGAACCTGTAATACATTTTACGTCCTGTCTGTCTGCTTACCTGTCTGGGTCTGTCAGCCTAGAGGCTGTGCACGTCACCCCCTGTGGGTTAAGTAATCTCCTCTCAGTGAACTCCACCCCAGCCTCCAATTAAGGATTCACTATATAAGACCACGTGCTGCAAAGCCACCTTTCCGATCAATGTTGTGTGTGTTTGGCTGTGTGTGTGGTTGTTCCTGTCGTATGCTCTGAGTATATTTGTGGTTACCAGCTTTTGGCTTGTTCTGACTATCCCTGCCTGCCTGATACCACAACCTTTGTCTTGTCATCTGTTTCTCCTGTCTGCTTGATACCCCAACCTTGGCATGCCTCCTGTCTGTCCCTGTCTGCTTGTAGCCCTGACCCTTGGCTCTCCCACTGACCTTCTCTTGTTTTCTTGCACTGCTGCTTTCTCTCCATTCACCTGTAGGCTGCCATGAGGCTCTGGTGAACACCTGCTGGCTCTTAGACTCTGCGCCCTGGGGAAACCTATGCTCTAGCTCCCTGTGCAATCCGTGTCAGGGTCCCAGCAGTCCCACTTCCCTGCACCATCCTGATCCCTAGTCGCAGCTGTCAGCTAAGGGTTCACAACCTTAGCGGTGTGCCCCAAACCCAGCGGTGCACACCTGTCACCTGCACTCAGGTAACCTGACATTGGTATTCATGGTTCTCTCAATGAACTGTAGCTCCCCAGTTCCGGCAGCACTCATGCAGCCCCAGACCATGACACTCCCACCACCATGCTTGACTGTAGACAAGACACACTTGTCTTTGTACTCCTCACCTAGTTGCTGCCACACATGCTTGACACCATCTGAACCAAATAAGTTTATCTTGGTCTCATCAGACCACAGGGCATGGTTCCAGCAATCCATGTCCTTAGACTGCTTGTCTTCAGCAAACTGTTTGCTGGCTTTTTGTGCATCATCTTTAGAAGAGGCTTCCTTCTGGGACAACAGCCATGCAGATCAATTTGATGCAGTGTGCGACATATGGTTTGAGCACTGACAGGCTGACCCCCCACCCCTTCAACCTCTGCAGCAATGCTGGCAGCACTCATATGTCTATTTCCCAAAGACAACCTCTGGATATGACATTGAGAGCATGCACTCAACCTCTTTGGTTGACCATGGCGAGGCCTGTTATGTGTGGAACCTGTCCTGTCAAACCGATGTATAGTCTTGGCCACCATGCTGCAGCTCAATTTCAGGGTCTTGGCAATCTTATTATAGCCTAGGCCATCTTTATGTAGAGCAACAATTCTTTTTTTCAGATCCTCAGAGAGTTCTTTGCCATGAGGTGCCATGTTGAACTTCCAGTGACCAGCAATAACACCAAATTTAACACACCTGCCCCCCATTCACACCTGAGACCTTGTAACACTAAAGAGTTACATGACACCAAGGAGGGAAAATGGCTAATTGGGCCCAATTTGGACATTTTCATTTAGGGGTGTAGTCACTTTTGTTGCCAGGGGTTTAGACGTTAATGGCTTTGTGTTGAGTTATTTTGAGGGGGCAGCAAATTTCCACTGTTATACAAGCTGTACTTTACATTGTAGCAAAGTGTAATTTCTTCAGTGTTGTCACATGAAAAGATACAATAAAATATTTACAAAAATGTGAAGGGTGTACTCACGTTTGTGAGATACTGTATATTGTGTACATTTATACTGTATGCTTTGTTATTTTTTTATACTTATTAACCCTTTCATGCCTAAGCCTTTTTCTGACATTTGTTGCTTACAAGTTCTGTATTTCTTGCTAGAAAATTACTTAGAGCCCCCAAACATTATATATATTTTGTTATTTTATTTATCAGTGATGTCACATGAAAAGATATAATAAAATATTTACAAAAATGTGAGGGGTGCGTTCACTTTTGTGAGATACTGTATATATATATATATATATATATATATATATATTTTTTTTTTTTTTTAATAATTTTATGTTATGTATGTATGGAATATAATCATACTCCTACCACATACCAAATTAACTACAGACAATCTTTTACAAACTCTTTGTTTAGGGCACATTTTAATGATGTTCAAAACTGGACAAATTATAAATTGGTGTTCTTAGACAAAATATTTTTTTTAGTTAACCCACTATTCCAGAGCTGAAAATAGGTGCAGCTTTGTAGTAGTAATTTTGGATATACCAATAATGGCCTCCAAACCACATGATTTGCAATTAGAGGTAGTGGTAGTAAATGGTAGCAATAGTAGAACATACTTGTTCTTGGTCAGTCACTTTGTGTTCTGGAGATAACCTTTAACTCACTAGGAGGAAGTGAGGATCAGGGATACACACAACAATACAAATCCACCTAGGTAAGAATTACATCAGCTTTCCCCCATCTGCAACCTTCTATAACATGCCACACATCCCAGGAGGCTACAGGAACAGTCCCATGGCACTGCTGTGCCTCGTGAAGCCTGTAAAACTTCAGGAAGTTACAGTCAGCTTCCTTATCCAAGATGGAGGCATCGGAGAGCCAAAGCCTAGTGAAGAATTGGCTCTGAAGAAGACAGCACTGGACGTAGTGGGTCGGTAAGTGTCTATTTCTTAAACGTCAGTGCCCACAGTATTTGTAGCTACTGACTTTTAATTTTGTAAAAGTTTATTTTTTAAACAGAGTAAAGTTTTTTAACTTTAAAATAATAATTTTACTTCTGTCTGCATTGCTGTTAGAGAGTGTCCCTCATCCTTCCTATCCTAGTGACAACATTTTTTTTGACCAGACAGGAAATGAAAGATTCTCTCCAACCAAGCCTGTGATGGCAGTAAAACTTGACAGGACTTCCAGTCCTTCCCAAATATATTCAAAAAAAAAAAATAAAAAATTGGGCAATAGAAACACTGGTCATTTGTCCCAGGTGCAAAGTTTCTCTTTACTTCCCATCCTAGAAACATAACAGGAAGTGAGAAGGAATCCCTACAAAATAAGAGGAAATGCCACCTTTGTTAGATGGACAGGTGACTCCTTTTGCGTTTCACCTCATTTTCTTTTTTGGAGACCATTGCCACCAGCAACAAAAGTTATGGTGAATCTCAGTAGTTGGGCATAGACAGCAATAAAAACCTTCCCAACATTAGTCCTTCCCAATTCTATACAAAACTAAAAAGAAAATGTGTTAAGTTTTACATTAAAGAAGATTTTTTTTTTCAATTTTGGACACAGTACGTAAGTAAGGGAGAAAATCCATGTTAGGGTTTATTTTGCCATCTGTGTCCCATTAGGGAGAATTCACAATGTGGGATTTTCTTTCTTTGGATGATTATAGTAAACATGACAAATAAAGAGGGTGAATCTCCCTAATGGGGGCACAGACAGCAACAAAACCCTGGTAAATTTGGAAGGAATACCACGCTAGGCCAAACGGGAGGGGTAAGCTGCCACACTACGACCAAACCTGCCACTAATAGATAATTTTAGGTATATGGTAAGGCGCTAAAACCTGAAAAAAACTCTCAAGTTTTAGCGCCTTACCATATACTTAAAATTAGCAATAAAAACCTGAAGGTGCTCTAATCCCTCTCCACTCTATCCAAAACTAAAAGAGTTGTGCCTTTAGTTATACTTTAACATTTCACTTCTTTAGCTATACATCTGAACTACAGATATTATAGTAATGCCTTTACATTTGTATTTTATTTTTTTTTACGGTTGTATTGCCATTCCTTTAAGCACATACTAATGGATAACATAAAAGGATGAATGATCCAAACAACTTAATTTAATTCCCAGTTTTGCACCAGTCAGAAAAGAAGAATAGAAGCTTCTTACAGCACTCGGAATCACCAAGTTAAAGTTCTTTTTAATTTCACACTTAATATTTAGATAATACATGAGGGAACAGTGGCATACATATAGATACATAGTTTTTAATGGAACCACCATTCCCTGACTTATTGCTCTGTCACACAATATGAATTGACTTATTTATTAAAATATGTACTGAACACAGTTCCTAAGAGTCACATTATCAGGCAATATCTGACTGGAAGATTGAATGTATCTATTCTGAATGAAAGCTTAATTTTACCAGCTACCGGCTGAGCAGCCAGGAAATAATCACTCTGAATTTCTCCTTCACTTCACACTCTTGGAACAATGACAATTCTTGCTGAAACTTTTGCCAGTGTAGATGAAATAAATTCAGGTGTATGCTGCCTCTGTTCCTTCTTAATATACATCAAATTAGACTAAGAGCTGACATGTTAATTTAGCTTTACTGATAGTCATTTCGAAATTTGGTTAAGAATAAAACAACACATTCTGGAAATCTGCTGAGTGCAGTGTCCATACACTGGCTGTACAAATCATAGTAATTATCCCCTTGGTACTGGCTGGAGTTCACTGATAAAGGCCTCAAATGACGCATAATGTTGGCATCCTACTTCGCCTTTGTCTTCTATTGAATGGAAGCTTTCAGTGAGCTCGGCGGAGCAGAAATGTGTTTCGGGATCATGAGTTCTGTCTGGCGACATGCATAAAGGTGTTCAACTTCACTGTGTATTATGTCTTCTCCTTATGTAAATCTTCTATGAAGATCTTAAGTTTTAAAATGCAATTTAACTTTATTTTATTGTTCATTAACTAGCCACTGTCTAAACCTCAATAGAAAAAGTTTCCTATGCCACCAAGCTGGTTAACTTCCACTGAAATGAAGTCTCCTCTGAGAGAAAAGAAGAGCAGAGAAATCAAGTCAGTAGATGAAATGTATTCATTTGGATGTGGGTTAGACATGATTTTTGGATAGGAGACATTTGATAAGTCACTTTAGCTTGCTCTATTCTTAACTTTTCAAGTGTTGTAAAATTATACATAAAAGCCACTCAAGGACAAGTGTGCAAAACAGGTCTTATATTATCAACTGGGCATTTGGGGCTAAATTCAGCAAGATAACTGCAGAAACTGGAAGAAGATGCAAAGGATGTTCAGAGGGATCATAAAACTCTTTAAAATTTAGGAAACTCATTTGGTGGACCATGTAGTTCAAAAGTAGCTGTGCATATAAAGCAGACAATATACTGTCTCCAATAGCACATTTTGGCTTTCGTTTTAATAGAATAATCAAATGGCACAAGAGGTGGAGCTCTACAAAAGTGTTTTATCATTAAAGCACAATTTATCCCTTGGTCTAAATCAACTAAATACATTCCAGATAGATGAAATTAAAGAATGTGCAAAGCCTTACCATTTGTTTTATTTAGAAAGAAGTAATGGCCTTGGTAGACTTCCATTGAAGCCCCTTGCCAGCAGCTGCAAAGTAGGGATGAGCCAAACTGCCCTGGGATTGGTACAAGAATGGTTAGGCAAAATTTTAAAAAGTTTTGGATGCTGGGCCCAAATCCCACTGAAATCAATGAGAGATGAATCTGTTAAATTAAAGATGCCAATTTTCTGGGCTTGTAGGCAAGGGGTATAAAAAAATAGCTATGTTCTGAACATCATAAAGTACACATGAAAAACACATAACACATTACAGTACACTGTAATCTGTAAGATTTCATTACTGTATCAAATCATTTCACATCCCTTTTGTCCCTAGTGCTTTGTCCAGTGCCCTGCATGCACTATATTTATATATATATATATATATATATATATTGCGAATGATGTCCATGGCATCCAAAAAGTGTCCCTTTACGTCAAAAGCGGTTTTGGACCAGATAGAAAACAGCGATAGCAAATAAGAATCATTTGCAGATTTGAGTGATAATGATTCGTGGGGAAATTCGTCAACAGACACTGAAAATGACGACAGCGACAATTCTGAAACTGAGCAAATTTTAGTGTTTTGATTTGATTACATTATTGAATAAATTGTATTATTATTATATTATTATATTAATATTTTTGATAATTATTTATAGTTATTTATTATATTATAATTTATGATTTTGTTGTTTGAACTTGTTGAACTACATTAACCACTTCCTGACTGCCCTATAGCACTTTTACTGCTCTAGGGTGGCAGCTGTACACCAGATCATGTATAAATATGTGATCCCGGATATGTACGTAATTCCGGATAATAATTCACAGCACCCTGCGGGTGCCAGGCACGCGATGTCCTCCGGTAGCCGTTGATCCTTGGCAATATACCCAGACTGAGATATGCCTATGTAAGGAGGGAAGGGATCGATCCTGTGTTTCTACAAAGCAGGGACTAGCATTGATCTCTTCCCCTAGTGAAAGCAGCACACATAGCACACAAAAACTCTGGCTATGCACACAGTTAATCCTTTGATCAATGGTTGAAATGGTTAACCCCTTCCCAGACAGTGTCATTAGTACATATTTTTAGCACTGAACACTTTCCCAGATAGCAAGCAAATTGTGCTGCTTTATTAAAAATGACTAGCTATTGCTAGACTTGCCAAGCTTCACAAGTTTGTTGCACAATTGCAGCAAGTCTGCGTTGCATGGCTCTAGAGCAGGGGTAGGCAACCTTAAAGAGGTGGAGATCTACCTGAACAACATGGGAGAAGTCAAAGATCACTGGGCACAGTGTCACCTCCTCACACCTGATTTAAACGTCTAATTGCCGTACTACCATTTTGCAATTGCATGCATTGCACGGCAATCATGTATTTAAATCAGGTGGTGAGGAGGCAACATATCGCCTCCTCACCACCTGTCGAACACACTTGGATCACTTTTCAGGGGAGCAGCAGTGCCTGTTGCACTTGTGAATGAGCCCTTAGTTGCATGGGGGAAGAGGATTTGTGCTAGAAGGGGGGATTTGTGCTAGAAAAGGTGACATGGTAGAGGGGGGAGGGAATTTGTGCTAGGAGGCAATTTTTGGGGGAGGGGATTCATGTTAGTAGGGATGATTGGTGGTATTTTATGCTAGGAGAGGAAACTGGGGAGGGATTTGTGCTAGAAGGGGGTGGGAGGAGAATTTATGCTAGGAGGGGGGAGAATTTGTGTTAGGAGTAGGGGGGGATTTGGTGTGGGGGGAGAGGATGTGTGCTTTGAGGTGGCATTTGAGGAGTAGAGGTTTTATGCTAGGAGGAATGATTTTTTTGGGCAGGGGATTTGTGCTGAGGGAATTTGCAGAGAGGGAGGATTTGAGCTTGGAAGGGGAGTGGGGGGGGCAAAAATATGTGCTGGCAGGGGGTGATTTCAACATGGGGCAGGTTTGTACTGGGTGGAGGGGGAATTTATGTTGTGGAATGGCAGGTCAGCATGCCCAGACTGTGATCTAGCAGTCACCTGTCTGGGATCTACTGTTAGATTGCAATCTACTGGTTGCTGACCCCGCTCTGGAGTAACTTTCTTTGTAAACATGCTGCAAGTTTTGGTCCAGTTATGTTGTGCAATAGTCATCCCACCACAGGGGTCACTGTGGCTGAATGTTCGTGCTGTACACTTGCAGAACTCTTGCTGTAGACTCACCACTGCAACTTTGCTCTTGCTAGAGACTTGCCACTCAAATTTGCTACAAATTGGAAAAGTGTCAACTAGAACTTGTGCAGCAAGTGCTCTGCACGTTTACAACGTGCCACCAAAAGAAATTTCTATTTGGGACATACATTTTATTTGTGTACAGTGATGCATGACTGTGCAATTGTCAGTTAAAATAACACACTGCTGTATCGCAAAAAAATTGCCTGGTCATAAAGGCGGGTAAATCTTCCGTAGGTCAAGTGATTAATTAGTTCCCAATTCTCTCTCCAGTACCTGTTTATATGTTGCATACTCTTAAATCAGAACACCAGCCAATAATAGCAAAAAAACAAATTAATTCCCCTATTAAAAATGAAAATAACAAAATCAGCTTTTGCTTCAATATTTGAGTTTAAACCAAACATTTCTCCTCACAGTACTTTATTCTATTGTTTGATGTCCTTAGCCTCATGGTCAGCATCATTCAACCCACTTCATCTAAACAAAGGCCTCCCTGCGCCCACTTAAGCCTGTGACTGGTCAGAGAAAGGAAAATCAGAACAATGATGAACTCAGCTCTTTGTCACTTTGCTCTCTGTCTTCCTAACAGCATGTTTCTTGTCAGCACATGAACTATTTCACCCTTTGTGCTGCTATTTCCTTTTACACTTCAGCCCCGTCATACAGATACTGATTACACCGCTTGCATTTTGAAATATATATTTAATGATATAGTAATGATTACATGGCTGCATTGATTTGTGTCCTTTGTGTCCTTTATCTGCCTAGAGCTCAGCTTTAAATACTTTGCATCCAGGGCAACACTTTAACCACTTCTGCACAGTCCTCTGCATATATACTATGGCAAGGCGGCCCGGCTGCCCAAAATCACGCACCTGTACATGATTTTGTGCGCGAGGTCTAGGGCGCGACCTGCTCCCGCTGCGATTGGACACAGCAGGAGCCAATTAGCGGATCTTGGCTGCCGGCCACCAGCGAATGTTAAGGTAGTTGTCAAGTCTCCTCTCCCCCCCCCCCAAAAAAAACTGCAAAACAAAGGCATAATGAGCTAGTATTTTGGTGCTATTTGATCACCTCTGCGGTTTTTAGTTTTTGCGCTATAAACAAAGAGAGACGGTTTTGAAAAAAGAACAATATTTTTTACTTTTTGCTATAATAAATATCCAAAAAAAAATATAAAAAAAGAAAATTATTCATCAGTTTTGGCCAATATATATTCTTCTACATATTTTTGGTTAAAAAAAATCGCAATCGGTGTATATTGATTGGGTTGCACAAAAGTTATCGCATCTACAAACTATGGGAATTGATGTATGGCGTTTTTACAATTTTTTCTACTAGAAATGGCGGTCATCTGTGCTTTTTATCGGGACTGCGATATTGCAGCGGTACATTTTTGACACTTTTGTGGGACCAATGACATTTATACAGTGATCAGAAATTTATATGTCCACCGATTACTGTATAAATGTCATTGGCAGGGAAGGGGTTAACACTAAGGGGGCAGTGAAGGGGTTAACTGTGTTCCCTGTGTATGTTATAACTGTGTGGGGGCGGGGCTGGTCGAGACATAACAGATCTCACTGATCCCAGTGACAGGGATCAGTAGATCTGGTATGTCCCCCTTAACAGAACGGAGAACCATCATGTTTACATCGGCGGTTCCCCATTCTGCAGCTGTTACAGGTGATTGGCGGGTCTCGGGCGGACATCGAGTCCACCCGACCCATGAGCACACTCATGCAGGCTGCGAGTGTGCACTGGGAGCGTGCACAAGGGCACACGTACATGGATGTCCGACAGGCAATTGTGAAAGACAGCTACAGTGCAGATCTGAACTGGTTACAATATGTGGGCCGGACGAAGCGGCCTCTGCAAATACGCTTGAATGAGCATATTACAAATGTCCTTACGGGTTTCAAAAATCATTCATTGTCAAGACACTATCGAGACCATCATAACAGGGATCCTTCCAAGACTCTCTTTTTAGGCATCGAACATTTCAAATCTCATTGGCGCGGTAGTTCTATAATTAGAGGTATCTCTAAACTTGAGATGTCATGGATCTATAGAGTCAGATCTTATACACCTCATGGGTTAAATGTAGACACTGACGTCAACGCTTTTATTGACAATGCTTAGACCAATACGTACTTTATATGGACAGAATGATTAGTGCATTTTTAATATAGATCTGAGGAATTGTTGAGGCTATTTCATTTATGTACACTATGTGTGAGACATGGGCCACCATGATGTTCATATTTGGTTTGATTCCATTTTTCTACACTTTTTGAATATTTTTTGATTATTTAGTACTTAATTTTGTTTTTAAATATTTTTAATACATATTATACTGTTTGTATTTAAGATCAAAAGAATTTTTTTGAAATTTTTTTTGGTTTATATATATAATTTTTCCTGCGTTGAGTTTAAATATTAGAATTTTTTCAACACAGGTCTTTCCTAGTGCGTCATTTTCATTATGGGGAACGCATTTATTATTTGGCACATTAGCATGTGCTATATATTTTTATGGGACTTGGGAGTATGTTTTTGTTTGCCCTTAGTACCATATAGTCGACAATCTCCGTTCCAGGGGATGTGATGGCTGTAAGTGCCTCTTGGGGGAGGAGGGAGCATACCACTCATGGTATCTGGACGACGTAAGGGCTTTTTCCAGCACCTAAAATGGCTGCCTATGCCTCACACTTAGGGACGGCTGTATTATAAATGTGGTGACTCAGCGGCGCGCCCGATCCCTGGATGACGTCATCTGTGACGAAACGTACGTCGGGAGGGCGCGCTGACGTCACCATTTTCCATGCGAAGAGCCGGCTTTTCTATCTGTTATACGCCTGATTTTATTATCATTTTGTGAGTACCCTGTACTTTTATACGTTCATTAAAGTGCCTTTAACTGTGCTTCACTTTATTGGGTCTCTTTCCCTTGTTGCGGACAATCCATTGCAATACGGTGTGAGAAATTTGCTTGGGAACCCATTCGCAAATGAGTATGGTGATGACAGGACCTGAGTTGTTTTGCTGGTGTTGACTCCTTGTGGGTGAATTAGAACAACGCTGGACCAATACATCATTGTCCTAGGCTTGGCTTCCAGCTGGGTCTGGTAAGCCTCCTCATATTTGCGGTGGTGGATTCACACTGTGTGCAGTGCACTGGGTGCTGTATTTAAAGCATACGTTCTGACATAAATATCCTTTACTCTACACTGGGACTTTTTATGGACTAATACTTTTTAGCGCAGCTTTATTTTTATATATACTGTATGCCTGATTCTAGCTGCTGCTTATCAACTAGGACTTTAGCGCGGTTTATTTTTATCTGATTTGTCTTAAAAAAAATTGTCGGTCTTTTTCTGTTTATAGAGCAAAAAATAAAACCCCACCAAAAGAAAGCTCTATTTGTGGGAAAAAAAGGACATTTTTTTTTTTGGGTGCAATATCGCACGACTACGCAATTGTCAGTTAAAGTAACAATGTGCCGTATCGCAAAAAATGGCTTGGTCATGAAGGGGGTAAATCCTTCCGGGGCTGAAGTGGTTATAAACATTTAGAGGTTATCAGTTTACAGTTAGTAATGGCCTTACATTTTTCTTACTTTCTTATGTCCGTGGCGATACCTAACATTTGTAAACCATACACTGGGTACATGTGTGTTTGCATTTGTGTATGTGCATATGGCGGCAGGGTTGCTTTTAAATTTTATTTCTCTTTTATTTTCACTGTTCTCTGAACTTTTCCCACTCAGAATACTACAATTACCATGGTCCTGGGCTTCTAGGAGCTCAACATCCACAGTGGATGATCAGTTTTACTGAAAAGCTGGTTGCCAGCTGGAAATAAATGGCAAGTTCATGGCTGCAGCTGCATACAAGCAGACACCTTCCTTCTCTGCTTCTTTGGGATGTACCCTACAGCAAGGCAACTGAAATTACCAAGCTGCAAAAGCAATACAAACGTAAGCACTCAAGCTTAACCTCCCTGGCGGTATGATTATTTCAGATTTTTGGTGCTGAAAGCGGTACCATTATTTTGCATGGAAATTTGGCGTTTTATATTCTAGGCCTGTAATTCTTAGGAATAACTCACTTAAATCTGTCCAGACAAGAGTCTAGTAGACATCCCGGGTATGATAAAGTTTGAAACATGAAATCATAAATTATAATATAATAAATAACTATAAATAATTATCAAAAATAATAATGTAATAGTAATAAAATTTATTCAATAATGTAATCAAACCAAAAACACTGAAATTTGCTCAGTTGCAGAATTGTCGCTGTCGTCACTTTCAGTGTCTGATGATAAATTTCCCCAAAAATCAGTATCACTCAATTCTGCAAATGATTCTTATTTACTATCGCTGTTATCTAGCTGATCAAAAACCACTTTTGACGTAAAGGGACACTTTTTGGTTGCTATGGACATTCTCAAGTTTCCAGGCAGAAAGAATGGCATGCAGGGCACTGGGCAAACCACTAGGGACAAAGGGGATGTGAAATGATTTGATACAGTAATGTAATCTTACAGATTACAGTGTACTGTATGCATGCTGTGTGTTTCACTTTTTGAATTTCCCGCCGTCCTCCGTCCCCGTGCGTCGCAACACTCGCAGGGAATGGAGCCCGGCACACAGAGGCATCGGGCGGAGGACACAGCACGCTGACACCACGGGAGGACATCGCTGGATCCAGGGGACAAGGTGAGTAATCCAGCCTGGATCCAGCGATGCAATCCCGAGTGTGGCTCGGGGTTACCGCTAATGGTACTGAAATTCCACCCCAAGCCACACTCGGGATTACCGCCAGGGAGCTTAAAGTGGAACTTTAGTAAAAAAAATAAAGAAGTCCTTATAGATCCCTTCAGGCTCGCCCATTTTGCAGGTAATCGTTTGGTAAAGGTTTGCTCTGCACATGCTCACTTGCTCTCTATTCTCTGCACTGTGCCTAAAATCAGAGCTAATAGAGGCCAATCAGCTGACAGATTTACTGCTGCTGAAGGAGGAAGAAAGCAACAAGAATAACACAAACTGTGCTGAGGGAACACAGATTAAGGAGGGGAAAAAGACAGGCAGGAGAGCTGACAGAACAAACTCTGCTGCCAGGGAGACATAAAAGAGTTAAACTTACAAGGAGAGTGTAATATCTTATTTCCCTGCAATTCTCTTCTTTCTTCCTTATGGGCAGCCGGTGAACTTCTGTTGGCCTTGCTCTCTAGCTAAATCAAAGCGCACAATCGAGGCTGGAAGTGTACATACACTATATTGTCAAAAGTATTGGGACGCCTGACTTTACACACACAACTTTAATGGCATCCCAGTCTTAGTCTGTAGGGTTCAATATTGAGTTGGCCCACCCTTTGCAGCTCTAACAGCTTCAAATCTTCTGGGAAAGCTGTCCACAAGGTTTAGCAGTTTGCCTATGGGAATGTTTAACCATTCTTCCAGAAGTGCATTTGTGAGGTCAGGCACTGATGTTGGACGAGAGGGCCTGGCTCTCAGTCTCCACTCTAATTCATCCCAAAGGTGTTCTATCAGGTTGAGGCCAGGACTCTGTGCAGGCCAGTCAAGTTCCTCCACCCCAAACTAGCTCATCCAAGTCTTCATGGACCTTACTTTGTGCACTGGTGCACAGTCATGTTGGAACAGGAAGGGGCCATGCCCAAACTATTCCCACAAAGTTGGGAGCATGAAATTGTCCAAAATGTCTTGGTATGATGATGTCTTAAAAGTTTCCTTCACTGGAACTAAGGGACCAAGCCCAACTCCTGAAACACAACCCCACACCATAATCTCCCTTCCACCAAATGATATGGAGGGGTTGCTCAATACTTTTGGCAATATAGTGTGGATGAGCAATTTTGGGGTGGAGGAACTTGACTGGCCTGCTCAGAGTCCTGACCTCAACCTAACAGAACACCTTTGGGATGAATTTGAATGAAGACTGCGAGCCAGGCCTTCTCGTCCAACATAAGTGCCTAGCCTTAAAAATGCACTTCTGGTAGTATGGTCAAATATTCCCATAGACACACTCTTAAACCTTGTGGACAGCTTTCCCAGAAAAGTTGAAGCTGGTTGAACCCTACGGACTGAGACTGGGATGCCATTAAATTTCATGTGCGTGTAAAGGCAGGTGTCCCAATACTTTTGGCAATAAAATGCATTTTAATTGAGGAAAGTGACTTATAGTATTTGAGACTAAGGAGAGGAGAGGAGTTAAGGAAGTGATTGCTCTGGGATTCAACAAAATGGTGGCCTCTAGCGAGAAGAAACAGAAGCAATGCTGGAGGCAATTTACAGCGCACACTAATTTTGATAGCATAATTATTAATGTGGAATGTATGCTCTTTTGTTCAAGAACATTATTTGTTATTAAACTTGTATAGGTAAAGGTCCATTTTAAGGCATTGTTCCTACACACCTAAAAGTATCTTTTTTAAGGGGGCATCTTTTGGGATTGAATTTAATATTAATTAAAATCAGCTTTCGTGTTGGATCTGTGCTATTTACAGTTTCAGCTTAGAATTTTTATAACATTCCTTGCATTTCCTTGAATGCAGCCGCCCCATGTAAGAATCAGTGAAGTACAATTTAATACAATTTTGCTTTGGGGTTTAATACCCTTTTAAATGTTATATTGTGGTCACTGTTACCTAAGTATACCTTCCTTCACAGTTGATAATGTATCTGGTCTATTGGAAATATCCAAAACTAGCAGATCTTCCCCTCTTTGTGGAAGGTAATGGTCTCCTCAGCTGGATAAAACAATGGGGTTGATTTACTAAAACTAGAGAGTGAAAAATCCGGTGAAGCTCTGCCTAGAAACAAATCAACTTCCAGTTTTAGGTTTTTTTTTTTGGTCAAAACATAATTGAACAAGGTGAAGTTAGAAGCTGATTGGTTGCTATGCACAGCTGCGCCAGATTTTTCACTCTCCAGTTTTAGTAAATCAACCCCATTGTGTTCTTTACTAAAAGTACTAGTTTAGATGTGTTAGATGCTGATATCTAAATAGTAGTAGAGGATTTTATTCATATAGCTGTAGTCCTGTTTAGGTGAATTATTTCTGAAAGTATATTTAAGGCTGCTCTCTAGTGTACAGGAACCACACCTGGGTCCTAGTAAAAATTGCCTAATTGGAAGTGTCCAGGTCACCCAAGCAGTGATTTGGGTACCCCAAGAAGGAACTTTCCACTTTGCAGTTCAAGCAAACATATGCTAGGGACAGTATGGGGTTGATTTAGTAAAGACAAATAGACTGTGCACTTTGCAAAATGCAGTTGCACCCGGCAAGTGCAGTTGCTCCACAGCTTAGTAAATAAAGTAAATCTTCACTTTGCAAAGAATACCCAATCACATGCAAGGGAAATAAAAAAAATTGCATCTTTACTTGCTCATGATTGGATGATAGAAGTCAACAAACCTTTAACTCATTTACTAAACTCTGGAGCAACTGCTCTTGCAGAGTGCAACTACACTTTACAAATTGCACAGTGTATTTGCCTTTAGTATATCAACCCCTATAAGCCAACTGTGACACAGAAGGACAAGTGTAACGCAGTGACATCAGTCTTAGCAGTTGGAAAGGCAGGACCTGTGACATGAGAAACTCATTCTTTATGAAGAGGGGGCACCGATCCCTCAAGTTTTGTTGTCTGTTTAATTAATTTGTTACTCTTAATAAAGGCCTAATTTTTTGCTGAATTTTTATCATTTATATGATGTGCCTTTTATCAAACCTTTATTAGTAAATTACAGCTACTAGTTTAACTGTACATATATTTTCCAATACCAATTGCATTCTGTTATTTCTTCACAGATAACTTTATCCAAAACCAGTCTAAAAGCAATATATTACAAAGAAACAAACCTTTCCGCCTTTGTTGTTTTTTTCTATAATAATAATAATTCGGCTATGCCCTTGGGCCAACTGTGTGTTCAGAATGTCTGCTTTACAGAACAGATGCAGCCTAATATTAAAGAATTGCTTATCCCAAATTTCTTCTGTTTTAAGACGTTTCTTCTGTGTTTTAGGCTGGCCATACATGGATCCAAGTCTGGCCAGCTCAGCAGGGACTGGCCAAATTTTGATCTTTGTATGGCCACTGTGATTGAACAGAAGTCCGTTTAAACAGAAGTTGATTTACTAATCAACTTCTGTTCAACCACCCTGTTTGAAAATTTCCACTCAATCAGCACTGCATGCTATAGACTGAAGCACTGATCTGTGTATTCTGACTGGAAGAGAAGTCTCCCCACTGTCAGAATACAGTGACACATCAGGGAGGATTCCCTCACCCATCCCAATTTTGTGGATGGAGAATTGGGTCCGATTATTTAGTTCAACCCGCTGGTTGAATAAAATAAATGGACTCAACTATGCCCAGCCTTACACTAGTTTAGTTGAGGACTTTTTGTTTCTTTTAAACCCAAGTCATCATAAGCTGTCTTCTTTTGCCTTCTTGTTTGTACCCAAACTTAAATCCATAAAAGCTATGTTTTCCATGACCTGTATTGTTGATTGCCTACAAGCCTAAATGTAGTTTAGAATAAGTAACTCTAAAGTGTAAGACTATATTTATTTGGTAAACCATCGGTTTTGGATGCACACTGGACTGAGGAAATAAAAGAATGTCCTGTTTGTATTGACCCATTATTCTAAAATAAAGGATGACCCCCCCTTATATTTGGATTTGCAATAGAAGCAAGGCACATAGTTACTGTCTCAGATCTGCTGCTATTACCTATGTTTCCACAAGCTTGTGGTTTGTTCCTTCTTCCTTGTTACTGTGGTTCTAGAAGCGTGAGCTCTTTCTTGCTTCCTTGCTGCACAGAGCTAGCAGCTCTGGGTGTTGTCTGCCTCACCTGCTGAATAATATACCTTGCTCTTGGCCATTATTTGTTCAGCCTCCAAATGTCTCATTATTTAATCTAAGTTTAGATTAGCTCTCATTTCCAAGGCTAATTCTTTTCCTGCCTGTTTTCTTGAATTGATCTTTTCTGTACCAACCCTGACTTCATCTCAGATACACGTGTCTGCTGTCTGCCCTAATTTTTGGCCTGTGTTTTGGATCTTCTCTTCATTTCTGCCTGCCTGCTTCTGTGTCTTCTTTCATGGCTTAACCATGTACCTTCTGCAGGTTGAACCTGGGTGTTGCGACCTGGCACGAGTACATGGGGAAATCCATCTCCAAAATCAGGGGTTTCTGCGAAAACCGGCTAGTTCTTAGACTACACACCCCTGGGAAACATTACATCACCTGCTCACATAGGAGCTCACTTCCATGAATTCTTGACAAATACATTAAATTTTAGGAAGGCTCGGCTGTGTTTCGTACAATACTGATGAAAATGCATGCAGATATAAAACTCATGTGAATCAAATAATACATTCATGTTAAATGGTAAAGAATATTTTTTCTTCTTTATAACTCTCAAAATAAAAATACCATGCAACAATTTACATGTTTGATCATGTGTTTTCATTTACTGGATACCCCATCTTCTGCTTTTGATGACTTTATTGCAGGTTGTCCTTGGTTTCCAAGGCATGCATCTTGACAAGAAAAAAAACCTGAGACAATCAGTTTGTAGCTAAAAGATTTGAAAATGATTCATCCCTTGAGTAATTGATAAACATTCCTCTTTATATTCCCTGGTAAGTGAAGCTCAATAAAAGGCAAAGGATCTGTGATCATAGAAAACTGCCGTGCTTGAATGGGAGATGCTGATGCTAAAATACGGTTCACTAAGCGAAATGTATTGAGATGGGACAGCGGGAAATGAGAAACGTTCCACCTGTCTGTTTCTCAAATCATTTGGCTTTTTACAAAGCTTTCTTCCTGACTTCTTTATTATGTTGTGTGCTTTCTTTCTTTTGTATTCTCTGCTGGAAAGGTATATCCAGGTTTTTCCACTCATGTCAATAAATGAATGAAAACCGGAGAATAAAGTATAGTGAAAGATCTATCTGATTCAATTATTTTCAAAGTCGTTATTAAAAGTGTTCAAATTCTCTCCTAAGGGTCAATGTAGTTTTTAAAATGACAAATTCATGGGGAAGGATTTACACGGGTAAGTATATAGTGAGATAGAAAAAAAACTCATGTGAACCTGTGAACAGTAATTGTATCACAGCATTTAATGATGCCATTGGGGAACATAAATAGCTGTTCCAATTTTCAGATTGGTTCAGGGAAAGTAGTGTATGTAAGATAAATACTGTGAAATAAAGCATTGGGATTTATTTACTAAAGCTGGAGAGTGCAAAGTCAGGCTCACTTCTGCACAGAAGCCAAATCAGCTTCTAACCTTAGTTTGTTCAATTAGGTGTTGGCACTAAAACCTGGAAGCTGATTGGTTTCTATGCAGAAGTGAGCCTGATTTTGCACTCTCCAGCTTTAGTAAATGAACCCCAAAGTCTTCTTGTAACTGAAGGTATTTATGTAGCCTCACTTCCAGGACAAAACACAAAGAGCTCAGTCGCTGCTTATGAGTTAGTAGACAGAGTTATGAAAATCATTCGTTTTTGCCCTTGTGGCCATCCCTCCATCCCAAAGCACTGGTGTATAGAAAAGATATAGCCATCATTTTGCAGAGTCAATACTATCAACTTTCGAACAGCTGTTTCAGGCATAGGATAAATATTGATTAGAGTAATTAAAGGTATGCGGCACCTGGGTAAATCAATAAATTAAAGCAAAAGTGTTTCATTTCAACACATAAATAAATAATAATTGTATGGTCGCCACACCTAAATAGCAGATTCGCTATACAAGTGTGTTAATTGCAAGAATATAGGGCGCTGACCCAGCTAGTGAACCTAAAGCGACCAATGTTCATTATGTGACAGTTTTATGAATACACTGTAGATGGTTGAACAGATGAAAGATCAGACAGTACTTTCATGCAGGTAACATTGCTTAGATTCTTATAGTTTACAGTATTTATCCTATTGTGTTCATTGCAAGAATATAGAGCGCTGACCCAGCTAGTGAACCTAAAGAACAAAGTGCATGAATTATTAGCATTAACAAAACAAGGCGTGTATATATAAAAATGTGAAATGGTTAAATGGTTGGGGTCACACTTTTCAGTGGATGTTAACAATTATAAATAAATATTCCAATAATCCAGCAAATATATGTAAACCACAAGTCCTCTTTCTCAGTTTCAAAAAATACTCAGTGATTAGTGCACACAAAAAGATAAATTAATGTGAAAAAATTAAGTCCATATAAATTCATTTCAAAAAGTTCCCAACTCCAATCACCAGTGAATTGATAAACAATGTGTTTGAGAATCACACAGCAAGCACAGTGTTCCACCACACGTGAACAAACACAGTATGCGCTCCCGACTATATGATAAACAATTTACACTCGTGTCGGGTAAACAAAAAATAATTAAAAAATTATTTCGTCATAATGTGATAAAGGAAGAAAGACACCGAGAAGCGAACTCGACAAAAAACTCCAAGTGGATGGTTTCTCTTCCTCTCCTCCTCTGAAAACCTGCATAGCCGACTTAGGACTCAGAGACGAAGTAATAAAGGGTACGACACATCAGTGAAACACCGACTTATAAAGACCACTCGCGTATGACACAAACAAGTGCACACCACCTTGTGACACGAACGACACACTAAGAGTTTGTGTAACAAATAGTTAAGTGACCACTAACCTCAACCCTTGAAAAACTTT